>JAMPIV010021983.1:0-217869 GCA_024509875.1 Oreohelix idahoensis | reverse complement strand
ATTTTTGTTGGCACGGATATTATCCTGTTCAACTGATATTTTGTTTATAATTGTCGTGAGAAATTCTAATCCACATATATAAATTATCAGGTAAATGTAAAGCCTAACACATAAATTCAATAAAAGGAAAGAAGAATGGTAAAGAACAGTGCTGTCACAATGACTGTACTCGAAATCCCCCTTGTTTTCTACTTCGTCTGCAAATTGTAACGTTTCACGTTGATAGTAAAAGCCTACTGCTTCAATACCCGCTTACTACGATAAAACGTGTACTGCCTTTCTAAGAAAAACCTTGATAGCTGACCTAGATTTAAAATTCCATTCATGTCATTTTATACACTACGTTACCATAAACGAAAGACAGATGGACTAAAGATAGAAAGAAAGGGAGGGGCTGAAAGCCGGAACGCAGGCAATACTACCACAGTCGCGCGATACACAATTACTACCATCACGCGTGTAAGGCCACATGCACTAGCTTTTTTCAAATCGACAGTGATAAACAACACTACCCATACGAGAGTTGGTTTTTAAAATCCTGAAAAACGCTTATTATGAAACATGACATTATACTGGTTTACGTTTGAAAACATGACAGTACCCAGACACCCTAAAGTTTGGAAGTGAGGAGGTGGTAACAGCACGACTATCCTAGAAGAAAATGCATATTGGCTCCATTAAATATATATATTTGGGTTCCTTAGAACTTGCTGACAAATAATATGTTAAACGTTACGCAAATAGTCTAGGAATTACCAAATTATAGCCAAAAGAAATAGTGAGGGATGTCAGACAACACCTAAATCAGAATCGCTCAGTGGCAGATTTTCACCCCACCATTGTACGGGAAATGGGTCTCCATGTTAAATCCGATTTGATTGGAGCGCAAGAAATGTAAGGCTAAACACGATTAGTCGGACTATAAATACTATCTTCTGTTGTCAGGGGAAACGGGAGTAGGAGTACTTTTTTTCAAACGATTGGGTAAACATGGCACGATTGGTTAGACCTGCCAATATAGTCAATTAGAGGCGTCAGGTTAGCACCACATTTTCAAATAAACTTACTAAAGAACCAGTGCGTTGAGCACCAGTGCATAATTTTCTAAATAAAAGCCTGGGACATCGGCAGATCGAAATTGTGCTATATTCATTGCCAGTCAACGTAATTCTGTGTTATTTCCATGAATTGTGGGACTGTGGTCCTAAAGCTATTGAGCAGCACCTGGTCAGAGCTTTGCTGAATCCAGAGGCGGACAGCATACTCCTTGGTCCATATAGCAAACCGTGAGGTGTCTCCAGAACACAGGGGAGCAATCGAGCAGAGGAGTCTTTTCCTGCCGCCATCACGAAAGATAAGCCTATGTGGCCAGCGGAGCTCAACATTATGTAACCCCATCTTAAACTGACATTGTATAAAAATAAGAGGGGAAATTAATTGTTTTAATGAACGGAACTGAGAACATCTCCAATACTAGTTCCAACAGAAACAAACACTTGAAGTCATGATGACAAATAACAACATAGCTTGAAATAACAAAACCAGTATTACCTCATATTACTACTACACAACTGACACACATAGGATAAGATTAATAAAATATGTCACTACAAGATTCATATTGATAAATTATGTACATATAACTTGTAATTAAAATTGATTGTGATTCCTGGTTCACTTTGTATTTGAATCAGGATACATATATTAATGAAAAGTACTTAATACATACTGATATTTGAAAATTTACCAGTGACTCATTTAAGATAGTCTTATAGAATGGTACATGTGTGTGAGGGTCACAGTGTTGTCACGTGTGGTGGAATAAATTAAATTGTTTATCTGTCTGTTGTTGTTGTGACTTACACTTCATCATATACATACCCTAGACATTCAACGTAGTCATCACAATATTCCAGAATAATTCTGACTGAGGTATAAATATGTGGTAGCAAGTAAGGTCATCTGTAATACACTACCCTTATTAGATACAGATACCTTCACAGCTGATCTCAGTCAGTACACTAAGTCCCCTATAAATATTTATAACATCCCACTTTACCACATATATTGGGGTCTCGCTCTCGGGATTTTGAATTTTTCCCTATTAAAAATATTGGGGGTAATTCACTTCAGGGAATAATAAGAATTAAAAAGTATCCTTGGGTGAAAATAAATAACGTTGAGCTCTCAGTGCCTGTAGTGTCCTTAGATAATTATTGATAGATTGAATTGTTACATTTGCATGTTAGACAATGGGCGACTTGGCAAAATTTCGATCTGCTGCTGTACAGACTGCGAAAGAGTTAGGAATGGATGGGCAAATTATGATTGCTTATGTCACTGCTGAATGTGACAAATATATTGAACGGGAAGAAAGAAGATTAGAAAAAGAGGCCGAAAGAAGATTGGAGGCTGAGACTAAGAGGCTGCAGATTGAGGCTGAGGCTAAGAGGCTGCAGATTGAGGCTGAGGCTAAGAGGTTGCAGATTGAGGCTGACAAAGAGGCTAAGAAATTGGAGGCAGAAAGAGAAGACAAAAGATTGGCTGCAGAAAGGGAAGACAAGCGATTAGCTGCAGAAAGGGAAGCAGAAGATAAAAGATTACAAAGGGAACATGATTTACGACTAAGGGAGTTTGAGTTTCAAGGCCATGCTCCTGAAAATGGTGCCAGTCCCTTTGCCTCTGATGCCACTGCTAGCCAGGGAGCCTCAACCTCAGCTATGAATTTTCATTTAGATCATTTTGTTGAGAAAGACGATGATATTGAGAGCTATCTAAATAGATATGAACTATTAGCTACCACATATGGGTTAGAGAGAGAAAGGTGGAGCTTAAAGTTATCTCAAGGGCTTCGTGGGGCAGCTTATGAAGTTTTTGCCAAAATGAGCAGAGGTGATCAGGAAAATTATGACATGCTAAAGCAGGCTCTTTTGTTAAGATATGAAAAGAACGTAGAATTTTATAGGAAAAAATTTAGGAATGCTAAACTACTGTCAGGTGAAACCTATCACCAGTTCTCTGCACGGATAGAGACGTACTTGGAGAAATGGACTTCTCTGGGGAAAACCCAAGATCTTAAGGAAATGGTCCTTATAGAACAATTAAGAGAGTCCATGGCTCCAGACCTGAGAAAGTTTCTCATGGAACAAGGTGCAGAGAGGCTGGGTGAGTTGCTAAATGTAGCAGAAAGGTATCAAGCAGCTCAGGCAGAAGTATCAGGTAATAAAAAGACACAGCTGGAAAATTTTAGGGCACCACAGAACTTTAATAAATTTGATCCTAGAGATCAAAACAAAGGTAAGCACCAATTTGATAGGCCACGGTATGACAATAAAAATAAAACCCCACAATTCGATGAAAGGAAATATGATGAAAGAAAATCTTTCAACCAAGGGAAAAGGTGGTGTAAAAATTGTAAGATGAACAATCATGACACTGACCGTTGCAGAAGGAACCCTATAGTTATGGCAACCCTTCAGGTCAGGTCGACCTCAAGACAGGAGGAGGATATTATGTTAGATACCACTCCAGAAGAGATGAGGAAGGCACAGGCTGGGGATAAGACCCTCAAGCCTTGTTTCAGGAAATTGTCAACTTGTCATACTACTCCAGGCAAGGGAGATTTTTACATGAAAAACAAGTTGATGTATAGGAAGACTGGAGCTAGATCCAAAGGTCAGGGACAGCTGGTACTTCCTAAAAGATATAGGGCAGAACTATTAAGGAGCCTACATGTGAAACCAGATGGGGACCATGAGAAAATAGGTACCATCATCCAAAAGGTGGCTCACAATTATTATTGGCCCAAGGCAAGATGGGACATTGAGAATTTTGTAGAAAGGTGTAGCATAGCACATGAGGGAACACCCACAAGTGGGAACATTGATCAGGACCTGGACACGCCATGGGACAACCGTAGGCCTGACAACAGAAGGAAAAATAAATTTGATAAAGTGGACCAAAGGGAATGGGAAGCCCCTTTTCACGGACTTAAACAAACTGGAGGAAGAGGATGTAGAGAGGAAATCTCTCATCAAGAATTTTAAGTGGGGAGAAAGCCCCAAGAAAAAAATTGGTAGCGGTCGTTTTGTGACTGATAATTCTGGGAAGAAAAATCATCACTATAGAGCTTCGAGTGGAAGAGACCATACCGGTGCATGGACAAATAGGTCCACAAAAATAAAGGTCCATATGTAGCTCTGTTAAGAACGTGGACTGATGAAAAAGCAGAGGAAAATATTACATCCTCATACCAATATGTGAATGAGCTGACCACTCGTTTAAAAACTGGCTGGAAACTTGCCAATGAAAATTTGAAACAAGCCAGGAAGAAACATGCTGCCTATTATAACAGGAAAGCTAAAGACAGAGATTTGGCTGTGGGAGAGAAGGTACTGCTTCTTCTCCCCGGTAGTCAGAATAAGTTACAAATTGGATGGCAAGGTCCATATACAGTTCTAGAGAAGGTGTCTAGAACAAATTATAAGATAGATAAGAAGGGGAAAGAAAAAATCTATCATGTGAATCTCCCGAAGAAATATTTGGAAAGAGAACATCAGGAAGAGACACACTTGTTGACCTTGTCCATTGCCATGGAGATGAAAAAGGAACCACTTTCATCATTTGAATATCCATTACACCCCTGTGAGACAGCGGCACAGGTGAAAATCAGTACACATTTAACGAAAACTCAGAAAGAGAGAGTGCAACAGGTTCTAGATACTCATACAGAGGTGTTAACAGACCGACCTGGGCATACAAAACTTATTGGAATATGATATGAAACTGATAGACCCCACACCTGTCTGTATGAAACCATATTCGATTCCTTTTGCTAAGGAGAAAGCTTTGAAGGAAGAGATAGACTATTTGTTGAAGGAAGGAATTATTTCACACAGTGAATCTTCGTATAGTTCCGGTGTTGTACTCTTAAGGAAGCCCTCTGGAGAACATAGACTCTGTATAGATTACAGGAGACTGAATGCTATTACAGAAGGACAGGTGGATCCATTGCCGGATACAAATCAGTTGTTTGCCAGACTAAATAAAGCTAAATATTTCTCAAAAGTGGATCTGAGTAAAGGATACTATCAGATTCCAGTAAAGCCTGAGGTTAGACCATACCTAGCTTTTAGTACCTCAGAAGGACACTATGAGTTTAACAGATTGCCATTTGGATTGAAGAATGCGCCTAGTGTCTTCTCTAGAATGATGAGAAAATTATTGGACCCTCTGAATAACCCATGTATCACAAATTTCATGGATGATATCCTTATAGCAACAGAAACATTTGAGGAACACATTGACTCTCTGAACATGCTGTTTAATCGACTTAGGGAAGCGAATTTAACAGCCCGACCAACCAAATGTTGCGTTGGATGTAAAGAATTAGAATTCTTGGGACACACAGTTTATCAGGGAAACATGACCCCTGACCCCAAGAATTTAGAGAAACTAAAGAAAGCCCCGAGACCACCAACCAAGAAAGACGTGAGATCCTTTGTCTCATTATGTGGTTTCTACAAAAGTATATCAAAAATTTTAATTCCATATGTGCACCGTTAACTGATTTGACACGTAAAGGACATCCAGATCGAATTACATGGACACCACAATGTGAAATGGCTTACCAAGAATTGAAGGAAAAGCTCACAAGTAAACCTATTTTGAAATTACCTGACTTAAGTCAAGAATTCATTGTAAGGACGGATGCCAGTAATATTGGGTTAGGTGCAACTCTGCTACAGAGATCAGATGCATTGGATGGGGAATTAAGCCCAGTGGCATATGCTAGCAGAAAGTTGAATAAAGCTGAAACCAACTACTCAACTAGCGAAAAAGAATGTCTTGCAGTAATATGGGCGATAAAGAAATTCAATATTTATCTGTATGGGAAGGCATTTAAGTTGCAAACGGATCACAAACCCTTGTCGTTTCTAGCGCAGGCTAGACATGAAAACTCTAGATTACTCCGTTCGTCCTTATTGATACAGCCATTTGAGTTTAGCATAGAGTATATAAATGGAAAAACAAATCTGGGAGCGGATTTTTTAAGCCGCCATCCGTGTGATGAGAATCACCCTAAACTCCAGGAAAAATAATAAATTTCTCTATGTGTATATAGAATTATAGACTGACATATAACGTCTGTTTTAAGTGGGGAGGATTTGTCGTGAGAAATTCTAATCCACATATATAAATTATCAGGTAAATGTAAAGCCTAACACATAAATTCAATAAAAGGAAAGAAGAATGGTAAAGAACAGTGCTGTCACAATGACTGTACTCGAAATCCCCCTTGTTTTCTAATTCGTCTGCAAATTGTAACGTTTCACGTTGATAGTAAAAGCCTACTGCTTCAATACCCGCTTACTACGATAAAACGTGTACTGCCTTTCTAAGAAAAACCTTGAGATACGCAGCTGACCTAGATTTAAAATTCCATTCATGTCATTTTATACACTACGTTACCATAAACGAAAGACAGATGGACTAAAGATAGAAAGAAAGGGAGGGGCTGAAAGCCGGAACGCAGGCAATACTACCACAGTCGCGTGATACACAATTACTACCATCACGCGTGTAAGGCCACATGCACTAGCTTTTTCCAAATCGACAGTGATAAACAACACTACCCATACGAGAGTTAGTTTTTAAAATCCTGAAAAACGCTTATTATGAAACATGACATTATACTGGTTTACGTTTGAAAACATGACAGTACCCAGACACCCTAAAGTTTGGAAGTGAGGAGGTGGTAACAGCACGACTATCCTAGAAGAAAATGCATATTGGCTCCATTAAATATATATATTTGGGTTCCTTAGAACTTGCTGACAAATAATATGTTAAACGTTACGCAAATAGTCTAGGAATTACCAAATTATAGCCAAAAGAAATAGTGAGGGATGTCAGACAACACCTAAATCAGAATCGCTCAGTGGCAGATTTTCACCCCACCATTGTATGGGAAATGGGTCTCCATGTTAAATCCGATTTGATTGGAGCGCAAGAAATGTAAGGCTAAACACGATTAGTCGGACTATAAATACTATCTTCTTTTGTCAGGGGAAACGGGAGTAGGAGTACTTTTTTTCAAACGATTGGGTAAACATGGCACGATTGGTTAGACCTGCCAATATAGTCAATTAGAGGCGTCAGGTTAGCACCACATTTTCAAATAAACTTACTAAAGAACCAGTGCGTTGAGCACCAGTGCATAATTTTCTAAATAAAAGCCTGGGACATCGGCAGATCGAAATTGTGCTATATTCATTGCCAGTCAACGTAATTCTGTGTTATTTCCATGAATTGTGGGACTGTGGTCCTAAAGCTATTGAGCAGCACCTGGTCAGAGCTTTGCTGAATCCAGAGGCGGACAGCATACTCCTTGGTCCATATAGCAAACCGTGAGGTGTCTCCAGAACACAGGGGAGCAATCGAGCAGAGGAGTCTTTTTCTGCCGCCATCACGAAAGATAAGCCTATGTGGCCAGCGGAGCTCAACATTATGTAACCCCATCTTAAACTGACATTGTATAAAAATAAGAGGGGAAATTAATTGTTTTAATGAACGGAACTGAGAACATCTCCAATACTAGTTCCAACAGAAACAAACACTTGAAGTCATGATGACAAATAACAACATAGCTTGAAAAAACAAAACCAGTATTACCTCATATTACTACTACACAACTGACACACATAGGATAAGATTAATAAAATATGTCACTACAAGATTCATATTGATAAATTATGTACATATAACTTGTAATTAAAATTGATTGTGATTCCTGGTTCACTTTGTATTTGAATCAGGATACATATATTAATGAAAAGTACTTAATACATATTGATATTTGAAAATTTACCAGTGACTCATTTAAGATAGTCTTATAGAATGGTACATGTGTGTGAGGGTCACAGAGTTGTCACGTGTGGTGGAATAAATTAAATTGTTTATCTGTCTGTTGTTGTTGTGACTTACACTTCATCATATACATACCCTAGACATTCAACGTAGTCATCACAATATTCCAGAATAATTCTGACTGAGGTATAAATATGTGGTAGCAAGTAAGGTCATCTGTAATACACTACCCTTATTAGATACAGATACCTTCACAGCTGATCTCAGTCAGTACACTAAGTCCCCTATAAATATTTATAACATCCCACTTTACCACAATAATTAGGATATTCAATGCTGCTTTATTTTTATTTTTATGTTTTATTTACATCATCGTAACAAGTAGGTCATACGGCCGCTGCCCTGGTAAAAATTAAAAATGAGGAAACCTACCCATCACAACAATATTTATAGAATGTGTGATTCCTATTTACACACATTGGGTGTACGTGCACTGTGCTAAGATCCTCCTTTTGTGCTCTAAGGGAAGAGATCGGAGCACTGATGGAGTTGTCCGTGTGCAGTGGAGATGGTCTTTAAAATCAAACCAATCTATTATAAGTTTTAAAGTTTAACATCAAAAACTGGACTGGAAATAGAGATGTACATGCGTCAATGAGATAATCCATCAGTGTAAACATCAACAATATGGCTTGAAAACGACAGAGCTTCGCAGGAAAGCAGGAGATAAAGTTCCTCAGGTCGATATGGTCAGTACGAGCAATGGCTCTACCGCTGACTGGATACCTGCTCACACAGGTCCAAATAAGAGGAGTTCCACATATCCTGAGCTACCTCTGCCACTCTTGACCTTCTTACAATCCACCAATTTCGACAATCTAACTTCCCTCCTGACACAGTGTGTCACTTGGGCCAAACTATACCAAACGTGACAATCTATATCCCGCCTGACACCATTAGTAACTTGGGCCAATCTATATGTCGTGAATTATTCTAATCCCCATATAGAAATTAAAACGTAAATGTAAAGCCTAACAAATAAATTTAATAAAAGGAAAGAGAAATGGTAAAAGAAACAGTGCTGTCACAATGACTGTACTCGAAATCCCCCTTGTTTTCTGCTTCGTCTGCAAATTGTAACGCTTTCACGTTGATCGTAAAATCCTACTGTATTATTACCCGCTTTCTTCAATGAAACGTGTACTGTATTTCTTTGAAAAACCTTGAGATACGCAAGCTGATCAATGACCTAGATTTAATATTTCATTCATCCCATACACGGCGTAACTAAAAGACAGATAAAGCAGGAGAGAGAGAGGGACGAATGAAGGCAGGAAGCATGCAATACTAAACACGCGTCGCGCGATACACAATTGCTGCCATCACGCGTGTAAGGCCACATGCACTAACTTTTTTTCAGACGGACAGTGATAAAAACACTAACCTTCCCAGAGTTAGGTTTTAAAAAAACCTGGAAAACGCTTATTAGGAAAGATGACATTAGATGGGTTTACGTTTGAAAACATGACAGTACCCAGACACCACATGGGGATGGAAGTGAACAGGAGGTGGTAGAAAATGCACATTTTGAACGCAGCCACCTAGCTCCCTTAGATTGAGATATTTGGATTCCTTAGGGCTTGCTGACACAGAATATGTTAAGTGTTACGCAAATAGTCCAGGAATTACTAAATTATAACCAAAATAAAATAGTGGGGATGCCTGACAGCATGAAATCATTTCTGCTCATAAAATTTTTTTATAACGTGTTTGAAAAAACATTACGTTACGGAAATAGCCTACCATGTTAACTCCTATTTGATTGGAGCGCAACAAATATAAGACTAAACACGATTGGTCGGGCTATAAATACTATCTTGTGTTGTCAGGGGAAACGTGAAAAAGGAGTACTTTTTTGAAAAGATGTGTAGACATGGTTTGATTGGGTAGAGCTGCGAATATACTCAATTCAGAGCGTCTGTTCATTGCCACATCTTGTAATAAACCTACTAAGAAGCAGTGCGTTGAGCACCAGTGTATATTTTTTATAAAATAAAGCCTGGGACATCGGCAGATCGGAGTTGTGCTATATTCATTGCCAGTCAACGAAACTTTTTATTATTTCTATGAATTGTGGTAAGCTTGAAATATTCAATATCTTTTAATGAAAATTGAATGTAAATTGATAATTTATGTCTGTATATATGTGTAGTTCAGTAGCGAACATGATGTAAAGCCTATGGTACTCCAGCCTGAACAGAAGGTGTCGGAGGAAAGTAAAACTGCATGGAATGGCCAAACAGTACACTGACACCTAGATTATTGATTAGACAGAAATAATGCTGGAATTGCAGAGGCGTAGTAACCATTAGGGAGGAAATACTGGTATAAAGTATTTCAGATGAAGCTGACAGTTGGCCTAACGCTCTGAACTCAATGTTTGTGACGTATTGTGCTCAGTGTAGAACTAGAGGATAAATTGGTTATGAAGTAGGAGGTACAACCTTCTTGTTTCAGGGACCGTGGTCTTAAAGTTATTGAGCAGCACCTGGTCAGAGCTTTGCTGAAGCCAGAGGTGGACAGCATACTCCTTGGTCCATATAGCAACCGGTGGGGTGGCTCCAGAACTCATTAAAGTAATCGAGCAGAGGAGTCTTTTACTGCAGTCATCACGAAAGATAAGAGAGTGTGGCCATGGAGCTCAACATTATGTACCCCCATCTTAAAATGACACTGTAAAATAAAATTAAGAGGGGAATTTAATTGTTTTAATGCCAGGAACTGAGAACATCTCCAATACTAGTTCCAACAAAGACAAACTATTGAAGTCATGATGACAAATACCAACAGAGCTTGAACAAAACAAAACCAGTATTACCTCATATTACTACTACACAACTGACACACATAGGATACTATTAATAATATATGTCACTACAAGATTCATATTGATAAATTCTGTACATAAAACTTGTAATTAAAATTGATTGTGATTCCTGGTTCCCTTTGTATTTGAATCAGGACACATATACATTCATGACAGCACTGAATACATATTGTTATTTGAAAAGTTATCAGTGACTCCTTTAAGATATCCTTGTAGAGTGTTTTATGTATGTGAGTGTCATTGTGTTGTCAAGTGTGGTGGAATAAATTAAATTGTTTAGCTGTCTGTTGTTGTTGTGACTTACACTTCATCATACACATACCCTAGACATATAACGTAGTCATCACACTATTCCAGAATAATTCTGACTGAGGTATACATATGTGGCAGCAAGTAAGGTTATCTATAATACACTACTCTTATTAGATATAGATACCTTCACAGCTGATCTCAGTCAGTACACTAAGTCCCCTATAAATATTTATAACATCCCACTTCACCACACTATACCAAACAATAATGACACCTTAATCTCCGCTGCTCCACCTGGATCAATATCACTAAGCCACAAAATATACCTTTCAATACCACAAACTGAAATACCAGAAGCCAGCTGCACCTTTATTCTATTACTTTTGACACATCTTCCAACACTACTTGCCAGCCTAGCAACACAGTTACCTTGCAACGCAGTGTCGAACACAATAACTATCGAATATTCTCAGAGCTGAAAATACCAACTATGACGCTGTGACCTATTTCCTAACTAGGTCAACTACCGTTAGCGAGGTCACCCGACCGTAACAGCTCACTGCACAATAGCTAACCAAAACACAATACACTGGCGTGTACACTGTCGTAGACACAAGGCGTAAACACAAAGCTACTATTACTTTATATCAATCTGTGTGCATACTTTCTAGCCTTTCTAATGAAAATGAAGGCACTACGGCCTTTTGGCTCACAAAAGCAGGATGCAGCCCTTAGCTGTCCAATATAATCTATACTGTAGACACCGTTTAGACGATGCCCCCAGTTGTCAGCACCACAAGATATGGTGTGAAATCATTATAACACAATATTAATAATTATAGGGTCGCTCCCTAGCAGCATGACCACAACAAAAAATGGCTAACAAAGAAAGGTTAACACTTTCTACAGGTCATCATCAGTTGCCATCTCCACAACGAAGGTTGGCTGTAATGAATCTCCAACGTCTTCTGTCTCTTGTCTTGGTGGTACACTCTAATAGACTCTTTCCCGTCCATCTCTTGATGTTATCTTCCCACTTATAGCGCTGTCTTCCCCTTGCACGTTTGCCTTCAACTCTCCCTTCTGTTATGGTCTTCTGCAAGGTGTTATGCCTTTTTATGTGGCCAAAGTATTTTAGCTGCCGAACTTTGACCTCTCTCATTAGTTCTCTTTTCATACCTAGATTTTCTAGGACCTCCTTATTTGTCTTCATCTCTTTCCATGAGATACGCCCCATTCTTCTATATATTCACATTTCAAGAGCCTCAATTCTTTCTTCCAAATGCTTATTCATCGTCCATGTTTCTGCACCATACAGAAATGCAGAATATATATAACACTTTATGATTCTCAGTTTTAATTTGTGAGATAACTGTTTGGATGTCAGTATATGTTTCATGTTGTTGAATGTAGCTTTGGCCATTCCTATTCTCTTCTTGATTTCTGTTTCACATCTGCCATCTTCTGTTATTATATGATCAAGATATACGTAGCTCTTGACTTGTTCCAGGATTTTCCCATTTACGCTTATCTTTAATGTGGGTTTATCGTCTGTTTTGCTAATTATCATAGTTTTTGTTTTCACAATATTAATGTCGAGTCCATATTCATGACTTATACTGTTCACTTGCTTCACTAGTTCTTGTAGCTCCTGTTCGCTTTCAGCTAACAACACGGTATCATCTGCATATCTAAGGTTGTTTATTGACCTTCCACTGATGTTCAATCCTGGTATTTCCTGTATCTGTTTGAAAATTTTTTCGGTGTATAAATTAAATAGGCAGAGGGACAGCACACAACCTTGTCTGACACCTCTTTTTATGTCTATGTATGGTGAATAATTCCTTCCCGATCTTACTGTGGCAGTTTGCTCCCAATAAAGGTTACTGAGTATTCTTATATCTTTTCCATCAATATCTATGTCTTTGAGGCATTCAATTATTTTCTCATGATGGATTCTGTCAAAAGCCTTCTTATAGTCAATGAAGCACATATACATACTTTTTTGGACCTCTGTATATTTTTCTGCTAATCTTCTTTGTGATGATGTCACCATGATACAACGTTAAAATATCTCCAAAATTAACGATGAAATGTAGGGTTAAAAATAATGCGTAAGATACTAGGAGACATGCTCGCCCATGCCAGATTTCCCACCGCCATTTAAAACTAACGAGTTAGAAGTGCAGACGGAACGTTTACCCTTTGTAGACGGGAGAGAACGGAGGACACAAAAAAGGAAAAATATGACTGAACACGTGTTTGAAGTTCGAACGGCAAAAAGACGCAAGGGGGGGGTGAAAGAAAAAAAAATTCACGTCCCGAGTTGACATAAAGTAAGGAAATGGACAAGAAATGGACATTAGCTCTGGATCGAGACAGTCATTTCTTGGGCGTTTTTCAATACTTGGTCTTTATTTAAATGCCGCGGCAAAACACATGAAGGAAGGTTCTCGAACAAATTTCAAAATTTAAACTTGTGAAAAAATATGTTTTTTCTTAATAATAGAGTTATGAAAATAAAACCTAGCTAGTTTGATAGCCCATCTTGAGCAGAGAAATAATATGCTTTCAATTATACAGACGGATAGATAATAAGGAAGATATTGACAAAAGACTGTATTGTTCATAAAAGACAAGCGACTGCACTGTTAACCCATGTCACTAAAAGTAACCAAAATCTTGGCCTTGAGTCTGCAAACGTAAAAATCGAGCTGTAATTAAAGAGAGGGAATGTGGACGAGAATTGTAGCTAAAAATAACTTAAACAGCAGATTCGTGTAGGAAATACATGTAAAACCAAGTGTGTTTTTATGAAAAAACAAGTAGAGGCAGACGGACTAACAGACCGTAATACATACTTGACTGAGATTTGACTGAAGTGACTTTTGGTTGCCAATTTGAAAGTTAGGGGGGAGGTCGGCGATTGGTCAACGCATTTTATAGTAGCGTGATAGAGAGGTGAAAGTTTGCCATTTAACATAAGTCTGTTCAGAGAGACAGTTTGAATCCAGAATGGTGTTGATTCCATAAGAATATAACTTTATAAGTGGGACGCCATCATACGGCCAGCAGCTCAGCTGAGTTTTGCTAGCAAACTTTAACTGTGTTCTCATTTCTGAATTCTGGTAAGAATGGATAATATTTATTCTGTATATTTTAATAATTCGAGTGACTGATACTGCCATATCATAAAAATGATTACGACAAGTAAGTGTTCGCTCTAGATCCCCAGCCCTAGATCAGGGTCTAGAGACATACATACAAAGAAAATATATAGGCACGCCTAAATGAAACTATGAAAAAGGATCTAGTGTTGAGATCAGTGGAACATATCACCTATCTTATTTAATAGCAGGAAGCTATTGAACATATCTCAGATGTAATGTAGTCTTGGGGAACTGATACTATGTGAAACCAACTTGGTAAGATGTGCTGTGTGGTCAGAGAGATCTGACCTAGTCTATGTGGTGTTGTTGTGTGTAGTGTTGTGTGCAGAAGTGGTTCAGAGGATAGAGTTCTGACACATGGCCAATACTTTTGTTTCAGAACTGTGAGTTTCTATTTGGCACCAAAGCGGTGTCAAATGATGTATTAACATATACAAGTGTGGACCAGAGCAGTCTATCATTGTGTCAGAGCAGCCGTATATTGCCCCCTGCACGGAGAGGTGGGGCCACCAGACTTCTGTACAGGATCGATGCAGGCAGATAAGTCATATCTGGCCTGCTGGACTTTCACCAACAACATTTTCATCTAAATTACCCCTAATTCAGCATTAAATAAAGCCATGACATTGGGGAAATTAAACTATATATCTTTAGTCCTTAAGTCAACGGACAATGTTTGGCAGTCATAGACTGGGAGTGATGACACCACCCCAACAGCATATCTAGTAATAAGTTCTCCTGTGACTAGCTTAATATATTTATTATTAACCAGTTATTTGAAATAATTAATTACACATTTTCCATTTTATTATGTGATATGATTTTGCATTCAATTTATGACTCCATAATATTTCTTATGTTCTGACCAACTAAACATTTGGTTCAGAACAAAATAAATTTATCAAAAGATTAACTTGTAAAACTAAAACAGCCTGAGTTAGTTCAGTGTGTCATAAATTTTATTAATATTATTAGACTTCTTAAATATCTGTGTGTGTGTGTGTGTGTGTGTGTGTACTCTACCACAACACAGTACATATCATTACCCTAGACTTTTAACGTAGCCACATTCATTAGTAAAAAAAGATATGTGTGAGGTCGTAAGTGGTAGTACGAAGGGCCTTCTGTAATTCACATCTACTTTTATCTCAGGAGCCTTCACAGCTGACCTCATACATCACACTAGGTGACATCAACCATACAATACCATCAAAATCCACTACATATATTGGGGTCTCTTCCAGGGATAATTAGCTTATCAGTAATATTAGGATCTCCTGGTGGGAGAATTAAATCAGGGGAACAAATTGTAAAAATTAAAAGTGTCCCTTAAAATTGAAAGTGAAAATAAAAGTTGGTGAATCTTCACAGCCAGTGGTAATTAATTAGTTAACTGGCTAATTAGAATTACCTTAATCTATAGTTAAGTAGAATTACTTTAGTTATTGATTGGTTGGATTTTTACCTTGATCATTGTTATTTTGTGTGATGGCGGAGTTAGCAAAGTTCAGATCAGCTGCTGTGCTAACGGCGAAGGATATGGGAATGGATGGTCAGGTTTTAATTCAGTATGTAACTGCTGAATGTGACAAGTATATTGAACGGGAAGAAAGAAGATTAGAAAAAGAGGCTGAAAGAAAATTAGAGTCTGAAAGGTTGGCTGAAGAGAAGAGTTAGAGGCTGAGAAAGAAATTAAGAGGTTGCAGATTGAGGCTGAGGCTAAGAGGTTGCAGATTGAGGCTGAGGCTAAGAGGCTGCAGATTGAGGCTGACAAAGAGGCTAAGGCATTAGAGGCAGAAGAAAAACGACAGCAAAGGGAGGCAGAAGATAGAAGGTTGCAAAGGGAGCCCGAATTACGACTAAGGGAGCTGGAGTTACAAGGCCAGGCTCCTGAAAATGGTGCCAGCCCTTTTGCCTCAGATGCTGCAGCTAGTTAGGGTGTTTCAAACTCAGCTATGAGGTTTCATTTAGACCATTTTGTTGAAAGAGACGATGACATCGAGGGGTACCTCAGTCGTTTTGAGTTATTAGCTACTACATATGGGTTAGAGAGAGAGAGGGGGAGTTTAAAGTTATCACAGGGACGGAGAGGTACTTCTTACGAAGTCTCCGCAAAAATGAACAGAGAAGACCAAGACAATTATGACATGTTAAAGCAGGCTTTGTTATTGAGGTACGAAAAAAATGGTGAATTTTATCGTAAGAAATTTAGAAATGCCAAACTGTTGTCTGGGGAGACATACCACCAATTCTCTGCCAGACTGGAAACCTATTTGGAGAAATGGACTGCTCTGGGGAAGACCCAAGATCTTAAAGAGATGATCATGATAGAGCAATTGAGAGAGTCCATGGCTCCAGACATGAGAAAATTTCTCATGGTACAAGGTGCAGAGAAGTTGGGGGAGATTTTAAATGTCGCTGAGAGGTATCAGGCAGCCCAGGCAGAGGTAAGTGGCACTAAAAAGAAGCACATAGAAACTTTTAAAGCTCCACAGCCATTTAATAAATTTGAAAATAGAGAACAGGGTAATAAAGGCAGGACAAACTTTGAACGGCCAAGAAATGACTATCGAGACAGAAACTCACAGTTCAATGACCAAAAATACAATGAAAGAAAACCGTTTAACCAAGGAAAAAGATGGTACAAATGGTGCAAGAAAGATAACCATAACACCGAATTTTGTAGAAGGAAACCTTCAAACATTGCTGCAATGAAGTCGGGGACTCAAAGATTAAAGGTTAATCCTAATGGACAGCAGGAAACTTATCACCCCCCAGTTTGTGAGGATGTTATTTGTAATGGGGTCACCATAAGGTGCCTTTATGATACAGGTTTGGATTATGATTCAGTTGTGAAGTCTAGCCTAGTGGACCCAAGTCAGTATACCACAGAAACAGTGGAAATACAAGGGGCGACTAAGGACATACCACTCATGACACTTCCCATCGCAAGGATAACGGTGAAAACTCGCTATGTGGAAGGAGAAATCAGAGCAGCAGTGATAGATGAACCAATCTACCCTCTGATATTGGGGTGTAGATACGTCTTCTTGGGGAATCCCGAGAGATCTGTGATCATGGCGACAGTGCAGACCAGGTCACAGAAAAAGGAGGAAGAAGGTGAACCTATAAATGCTCATCTAGAGGAGTTGAGGAAGGCGCAGGCTGAGGATAGGACACTCAAGCCATGTTTTAAAAATTGCCCAAATGCCACACACCTCCAAGCAAGGGGGAATATTTTATGAAGAACAAACTATTATACAGGAAGGCCGGAACTGGAACAAATGGTCACATTCAGCTGGTCCTTCCCACTTCATATAGGGATAAAGTGATGGAACTCGGGCATGCGATTCCCTTCAGTGGTCACATGGGGATCAGCGCCACAGGACAGCGTATAGCTTGTCATTACTTCTGGCCAGGGATAACGGAGGATATAAAAAGATATGTCAAATCCTGTCCAGAATGTCAAAGGGTAGCTCCAAAGCACTGGACTGCTCCTGCAACTCTAGGGGAAATGCCCATAGTGGGAACACCTTTTGAGAGGGTTGCAGTGGATATTGTGGGACCTCTCACTCGGACCAAGAGGAGGAACAGTTACATCCTTACTCTGGTGGACACTTGTTCTATGTAAGGAGAGGCGGTAGCCCTGCCATCAATTGATTCAAAACATGTAGCAGAGGCACTACTTACAATATTCACAAGATTAGGGTTCCCGCATCAAATCTTGACTGATAATGGCTCTCAGTTCAAGGGGAAACTAACGGAAGAAGTCTTTAAGCTATTTCAAGCCAGACACTTTCATTGTAGTCCGTACCACCCACAAGGGAACCACCAGGTAGAGAGGTTTAATGGGACGCTCATTTCTATCCTGAGGAAGCTGGCACACGAAAAACCGGATCTGTGGGATCAATTCCTGCCCGCCGCATTGTTTGCGTATCGGGAGGTACCACATAGTTCAACCGGGATGGCTCCCGCAACTCTGCTATTTGGGAGGCCAATAAAAGGTCCATTAGAAGCACTATTAAGGACCTGGACAGATGAGAAGGCAGAAGAGATTGTTACCTCATCTTATCATAACGTGAACGAACTGACCACTCGTCTGAAAGCTGGATGGAAACTGGCAAATGATAATTTGAGACAAGCCAGGAAGAAACATGCAGCATATTTTAATAGGAAGGCAAAGGACAGAGAACTAGCTGTGGGAGAGAAGGTGCTTCTTCTACTACCCGGCAGCCAGAATAAATTACAAATTGGATGGCAAGGTCCATATACGGTTCTAGAGAAGGTGTCTAGAACAAACTATAAAATTGACAAAAAGGGGAAGGAGAAAGTTTATCATGTAAACCTGTTAAAGAAGTATCTGGACAGACCACTCCAGGAAAGCACCCCCTTACTGACCTTGGCTATCGCAACTCAAATGCAAAAGGAACCACTCACCTCGCATGAATACCCATTACATCCTTGTGAAACAGCGGCACAAGTAAAAGTTAGTAAGCACCTGACTAAAAATCAGAGGGAGAGAGTTCAACAGGTTCTGGAGGAACATACAGATGTATTAACAGATAAACCAGGACATACAAATTTGCTACAGTATGACATGAAACTAGTAGACTCAAACCCAATCTGTATGAGAGCCTATTCTATTCCGTTCGCGAAGGAGAAGGCATTGAAGGAAGAAATAGAGTATTTGTTGAAGGAGGGGATTATTTCGCACAGTGAATCATCTTTTAGTTCTAGTGTCGTTTTGTTGAGAAAACCGTCTGGGGAACGCAGACTGTGCATAGATTACAGGAAACTGAATGCTGTCACAGAAGGACAAGTGGATCCATTACCAGACACAAAACAGTTATTTGCCAGACTGAACAAGGCAAAATACTTTTCAAAGGTGGATCTTAGTAAAGGCTATTACCAGATTCCAGTGAAGCCTGAAATGAGGCCTTATTTAGCGTTTAGCACATCGGAAGGACATTATGAATTCAACATGCTACCATTCGGATTGAAAAATGCTCCGAGTGTATTTTCAAGGATGATGCGCAAATTGTTGGATCCCCTGAATAACCCATGTATCACGAATTTCATGGATGATATTCTCGTCGCCACAGAGACATTTGAAGAACACATTGACGCTCTAAAAATGTTATTTAATAGGCTTAGGGAGGCGAACTTAACTGCTAGGCCAACAAAATGTTGTATTGGATGCAAAGAGTTGGAATTCTTGGGACACACTGTATATCAGGGTAACATGACCCCTGATGCCAAGAACTTGGAGAAATTGCAGAGAGCACCTAGACCACAAACAAAAAAGGACGTGCGATCATTCGTGTCGTTATGCGGATGTTATCAAAAATATATCAAAAATTTTAACTCTATTTGTGCTCCTCTGACTGATCTGACTCGCAAGGGACTTCCAGATAAAATTATTTGGACTGCGCAATGTGAATTAGCTTTCCAAGAATTAAAGGAAAAACTCACTAGCAAGCCTATTCTCAAATTGCCTGATTTGACACAGGACTTTGTGGTGAGAACAGATGCAAGTAATGTAGGCCTCGGGGCGGCCTTGTTGCAGAGGTCATCTTCATCAGATGGGGAACTGAACCCAGTCGCTTATGCAAGCCGCAAATTGAATAAAGCGGGGCAAGGATATTCCACAAGCGAAAAGGAATGTTTAGCGTTAATCTGGGCAATAAAGAAGTTTCAAATCTATCTGTATGGTAGGACATTTGTGGTCCAGACGGATCATCAGCCCCTCGTATTCTTATCTCAGGCTAAGCATGAAAACGCAAGATTGCTGAGGTGGTCTTTGTTACTGCAACCTTATCAGTTTATTATCGAATTCATCCCAGGCAAATTGAATGTCGGTGCAGATTTCCTCAGTCGGCACCCCTGTGATCAAAATTAGAGTAGTGGCAGGCGTGAGGAGAGATTTTATCTATGTGTATCACTGGTTTTGGAACTTGCCGTAGTGCATGTTCTCAGGTGGGGACATGTGTGATGATGTCACCATGATACAACGTTAAAATATCTCCAAAATTAACGATGAAATGTAGGGTTAAAAATAATGCGTAAGATACTAGGAGACATGCTCGTCCATGCCAGATTTCCCACCGCCATTTCAAACTAACGAGTTAGAAGTGCAGACGGAACGTTTACCCTTTGTAGACGGGAGAGAACGGAGGACACAAAAAAGGAAAAATATGACTGAACACGTGTTTGAAGTTCGAACGGCAAAAAGACGCAAGGGGGGGGGGGGGGGGAAAGAAAAAAAAATTCACGTCCCGAGTTGACATAAAGTAAGGAAATGGACAAGAAATGGACATTAGCTCTGGATCGAGACAGTCATTTCTTGGGCGTTTTTCGATACTTGGTCTTTATTTAAATGCCGCGGCAAAACACATGAAGGAAGGTTCTCGAACAAATTTCAAAATTTAAACTTGAGAAAAATATGTTTTTTCTTAATAATAGGGTTATGAAAATAAAACCTAGCTAGTTTGATAGCCCATCTTGAGCAGAGAAATAATATGCTTTCAATTATACAGACGGATAGATAATAAGGAAGACATTGACAAAAGACTGTATTGTTCATAACAGACAAGCGACTGCACTGTTAACCCGTGTCACTAAAAGTAACCAAAATCTTGGCCTTGAGTCTGCAAACGTAAAAATCGAGCTGTAATTAAAGAGAGGGAATGTGGTGGAGAATTGTAGCTAAAAATAACTTAAACTGCAGATTCGTGTAGGAAATACATGTAAAACCAAGTGTGTTTTTATGAAAAAACAAGTAGAGGCAGACGGACTAACAGACCGTAATACATACTTGACTGAGATTTGACTGAAGTGACTTTTGGTTGCCAATTTGAAAGTTAGGGGGGAGGTCGGCGATTGGTCAACGCATTTTATAGTAGCGTGATAGAGAGGTGAAAGTTTGCCATTTAACATAAGTCTGTTCAGAGAGACAGTTTGAATCCAGAATGGTGTTGATTCCATAAGAATATAACTTTATAAGTGGGACGCCATCATACGGCCAGCAGCTCAGCTGAGTTTTGCTAGCAAACTTTAACTGTGTTCTCATTTCTGAATTCTGGTAAGAATGGATAATATTTATTCTGTATATTTTAATAATTCGAGTGATTGATACTGCCATATCATAAAAATGATTACGACAAGTAAGTGTTCGCTCTAGATCCCCAGCCCTAGATCAGGGTCTAGAGACATACATACAAAGAAAATATATAGACACGCCTAAATGAAACTATGAAAAAGGATCTAGTGTTGAGATCAGTGGAACATATCACCTATCTTATTTAATAGCAGGAAGCTATTGAACATATCTCAGATGTAATGTAGTCTTGGGGAACTGATACTATGTGAAACCAACTTGGTAAGATGTGCTGTGTGGTCAGAGAGATCTGACCTAGTCTATGTGGTGTTGTTGTGTGTAGTGTTGTGTGCAGAAGTGGTTCAGAGGATAGAGTTCTGACACATGACCAATACTTTTGTTTCGGAACTGTGAGTTTCTATTTGGCACCAAAGCGGTGTCAAATGATGTATTAACATATACAAGTGTGGACCAGAGCAGTCTATCATTGTGTCAGAGCAGCCGTATATTGCCCCCTGCACGGAGAGGTGGGGCCACCAGACTTCTGTACAGGATCGATGCAGGCAGATAAGTCATATCTGGCCTGCTGGACTTTCACCAACAACATTTTCATCTAAATTACCCCTAATTCAGCATTAAATAAAGCCATGACATTGGGGAAATTAAACTATATATCTTTAGTCCTTAAGTCAACGGACAATGGTTGGCAGTCATAGACTGGGAGTGATGACACCACCCCAACAGCATATCTAGTAATAAGTTCTCCTGTGACTAGCTTAATATATTTATTATTAACCAGTTATTTGAAATAATTAATTACACATTTTCCATTTTATTATGTGATATGATTTTGCATTCAATTTATGACTCCATAATATTTCTTATGTTCTGACCAACTAAACATTTGGTTCAGAACAAAATAAATTTATCAAAAGATTAACTTGTAAAACTAAAACAGCCTGAGTTAGTTCAGTGTGTCATAAATTTTATTAATATTATTAGACTTCTTAAATATCTGTGTGTGTGTGTGTGTGTGTGTGTACTTTACCACAACACAGTACATATCATTACCCTAGACTTTTAACGTAGCCACATTCATTAGTAAAAAAAGATATGTGTGAGGTCGTAAGTGGTAGTACGAAGGGCCTTCTGTAATTCACATCTACTTTTATCTCAGGAGCCTTCACAGCTGACCTCATACATCACACTAGGTGACATCAACCATACAATACCATCAAAATCCACTACATTCTTAGGCAAAATATTGCCTCTCTTGTTCCACTGTTCCGTCTGAAACCTAACTGTTCTTCTTGGATTTCGCTGTCTACTTTACCTTTTATTCTTTCCTGTATGATTTTGAGCAGTATCTTAATTGCATGACTCATCAGGCTGATTGTTCTGAAGTCTGAACATTCTGTTGCATTTGGTTTTTTAGGCAATGTTATAAAAACTGATGTCTTCATGTCGTGTGGTAAATATCCTGTATTGTATATATCTCGTTGCATATTTCTGTGATTGTATCTATACCAAAGCTCTCCAGAGCTTCTATCATTTCAATTTTTATGTTATCCATGCCTGCTGATCTTCCTTTTTGTATCATATGAATGGCATTCTCTACTTCTGATCTGAGAATGTTTGGGCCTTCATTAGAATCTGGTGATGGTTTTTTACCTCTGTTGTCCTCGAATAGTTCTTTTACGTATTCTGCCCATCTGTTTGATATGTCTTTCTCATCAAGTAATATTGCACCATTTTTGTTCTTGATACAGCTTCCTCCTTGTGCAAACCGCGACCGATTTGATAATTTCTTTATTTCTTCATGCATATCTCTTGTCATGTGCTTTGCTTCCAAGTCTTCTATTTCCTTACATTTTGTTTCTATCCACCGTTCTTTTGCTTCTCTACACATAGTACGTATGTTATTGTCTATTGTTTTATATTCTGGAGTGTTTTTTGCTTTCTTTCTTTCTGCCATTTTATTCAAGATGTCATCTGTCATCCAAATTTGCTTTTTCTTAGACTCCTTTTTAGGTAGATTTGCATTTGCTAATTGTATGCTTGTTTTTAAGCATTCCCATTCTGCGATTGCTTTTTCTTCTGGGTTTTCTCTTCTATACTGCTCCATGCTTTCTGTCAATAACTGTTGATATTTATTTTAGACGTCGATTAAATATTTCTGTTTTATATCTGGTTGTTTCAGCGCTGCTATTTCTATCTGGGGTTCCTCCTGTCTTCTGTTTCCTGCTCTTTTCAGCTTTATATTTACTTTGATGATGACTGGATTGTGATCTGAATTTATGTCGGCGCCAAGATGTGTCTTTGCACTTATGACACTGTTCTTAAATCTGTTAAATCTGTTCTTAAATCTTAAACCTGTTCTACAGGTACTTCCCTTTAATGAATAAATGCACACACTACCGCCACACACGGCTAGCAAACATATGAAATACATGTATCAATCCCAGAGAAAACGTGCCTCAATAAATGTATCTGCTAGCCTCATACAAAACAAAATGACGGCCCTGTACACGCCATGCACTGATTACCGCTCACCATAGCGGTCAAAATCTATGACACTGAAAATACTCTAATCATAGACAACTTGTACTATGCGGTATGTAGAAAATTCCACTAGATAATACACCCGAAACTAGCATTACACAATATGATCCACTTAATCCGCAAGAAGGCAAAACCCTAGAATACACATCTCATGGCACACTTCTCAGCAAGAATGCTGGCAAGGGAAAACATAGGTACGTCCTCACCCGGACGCGGCTAGAAGACTAATCCCTATCTTGGCGCCTAAAAATTCCCGCTTCCGCTAATCACATGACTTGCGGGTAGTTATCCCAATGTTCCCAAAACTCAGCGTTGCCAGTCTGATTATTTCGTCACTGCGAGATAGCGCCGTGACAACCATAATAACAAGAATTCCACTGAGTAAATCAGGGTGATGGCTTGACGAGCTAAAATTAATAATTGCTTAATTCTTCACAAAAGGTGTCGGCAGATCATAGAGTTAACGTGCTCAGCCAATGCAGCCTTGTTCTCGCTTTTCTGAATATCTTGAGAAAACTACCTCGGGATAGAAGCGTCATTATCCTTCTATCTACAACTCTGCCAAGAGTAATCTTGTGCAAAGGTAGACACATGTGAAGGCTCATAGTAGATAGTCTTGCGTTTGGCCACTGCTGGAGCACTACTGCAAAGCAGGGGAGGCAATCCTTTACAGTCACCAGGTAGTTCATACATCACACGCTGGCACACGAATCTACACTTAAATGTGCTTCTGAAAATATGTGTAACTACGCTTACTTGCAATGGTGTAGAAGTGCCACATAAACTATTTTTTTTTTCTCTCGGAATTACACATCTGTCTTTACACACATTTATGTTTTCAGTTCACCCGAGTTTTCCGCCCAAAAAAAATTTGCCGCCTTAGGCAACCGCCTAGTTCGTCTTATGGTTAATTAATCCAGCCCTGGTTTTACATGCTTGAGTATTCTGTCTCACCTTTATGAAGTGGGATGACCAGGTCCCTTCCTCGCTGCCTGTGCCTTCCCTAACTCACAAGTAGACTCATGCATCCTTTTACAGCTGGGTAGACTGGATCATGAATCTACCTGGTTTCTAATCCTGTAACTCTGCCTCGATAAGCAAGCGCTCTAGCCACTCGACGATCAAGTAATAACAATAAGCTAAAAAAAAATTGGAGGAACCAACAATGATATCAAAACAAAAATAAAAAAAGGGCTATTGGAGATTTCCTTGCAGTACTAGTCATAGAAATCTCCAATTGCATTTTTTTCCCAGAAGAGACCCCCGATGTCTTCACAAGAACTGCTACGCTATGGATCCCTGAAGGAAAGCGGAAGAGAGGCCAACAATAACAACTTGGCGCAGAACTGTGGGGACTTTAGCATTGTGTGTTATGGGACAACCCAACAGGTTCGTAATTCCGGATGAGACTGGTGCTACTTGTTGGTGTTGATTGGTGTTTCTTGACTGACAATCTTATTCTTTGGTATTAATGTCTTTTCTTTGTTAGTTTCTGGTCTCTAATTCTCCAGCTGTTTCTATTGAGTTAGTTTTGGTGATCGTGTATCTTTCCTTTATGGGCAGGTAATAAAAGTCTTTATAACAGGTAAACGTTCATAAGCACGACTGTTTAACATCACAAATCACCAGGATGAAAACTTCAACGATTACAGGTACATCTACTGTTACGACTGATAACAACTGAAGCGAAGACGACATGTGTCATTAAACGTCACCACATAATATACAGGCACTGTATTGAAATAAACCCAGGAAAACGTTTTAAGGCCTGTTTATTGGTGTTAAATCTTTGGTCATTTCTGATATCTTCTTGTTACAACAGCGTTTGACAATAGCATAGATATAGGTCAATAACTTCTCAAAATGAAGAACTGTCCTGTCTTCGTCCTTAATAAATGGCTACAGCAGGTTTTAAAAGGAATTAAGCTGTCACAGTTTCTCTTTCCTGCAAATCTATTGTTATCTTCCTTCTGACTTAAAAAATTGTGGTACCACGGGGTCTACGATTAGTCGATAATAAATGGTTCATTAACTGTTGCAAGGTCCTTGTAAACGTTCTGTTTAAAGCAGGCAGTAGTTATAATTTTAACTCTCCTTGGAAATAAAGACGGGCACCGATAACTTAAAGCTGAATGTTGAAGAGTTGTTGTCTATTGAGAGGTTCTTTATTCTTTCTGTTTCTAACTAACAGCAGTTCTTATGGTCTAAAAGATATTTCTACTTCTACAAAAATCTTGTCAGCTCTAATCGGCAAATTGCCCTTTAACTGATCTCTCTAACCTGATCAACCTACTGCGTTAGTTTTTCATTTTGCTAACGATCGTCACGCGATTCTACCTGATGACAGATATTGAATCCAGTTGATTCTAGCCAAGCGCATTCAGTTTATGATTTGAGTTCATTGGAAGGGTTCTCAGTTTATTTGCATTTGTAACTACTAACTTATTGAAGGACTTTTTCTATTGTATTTACTATATTTGGGGAATCACTGCTGACGTAAACTGTTGCAGTCACAGAGTTCGACCTGATCATTAATTTCTTTTGGCATACTGCTAATTTCAATAATCTACCTGTACTGTCCTAACCTCGTTATCTATTTTTATTTAACAAACTACTAACCAATACAGATAATTGTCAGTCTATGTCATCTATTTCATTACCGTCAATATTATTAAACATCAATAAAGCCGCTCGTGCTCTGCACGCGGCGACACATTGTTGCTGCCCTACATGACGCCAACAGTAGTGTTGGCCATTGACTGCTTTGACAGTCGAGGGCTAACGATCAAAGAAAGACGAAGCATAGAGAAATAGAAATAAATCAAGTCCAAAACAAGCGTCACAATTCTATACTCAAAAGTCAAGACAGTCCTATTGTAATTTACTACTTACTCAAAAGTCAAGAGAGAGCGCCAGTCCTATCGGCTGTCTTCTTCCTGGCCTGGTTCCATTCTAGTCCTCGGTCCTTCATCTTCTCCCATTCTGCAGGCATGGCCAAACCATCTTAATTGGGACTGTTCTACTTGGGTCAGCAGGGGGTAGGATTTAAGGCCTTGACGTATCGTCTGGTTGCGTACCATGTCTCTTCTTGTTACTTCAACCACTTTCCTCAGATACCTCATTTCTGAGGTTTGGATCTGGCTTTTACGGGTTGTAGTCATTGTCCATGACTCGCATCCATATGTCAAGACTGGGACATAGGTGGAGCGGTATACAGCCATCTTCGTTTTCTTACCAACCTCTCTCTTGCTGAGGAATCCTCGATTTATGGCCTGAAAAAGTCTCCCAGCTGCTGCTTTTCGAGTGGCCAACTCTTCTTTGATGCCTCCCTTTCGGTCTATAATAGCTCCGAGGTATTTAAAGTGGTCGACCTGCTCCAGGACCTGTTCTCCCAGCTTAATCTGATGTCTTCTTTCTTCTCGTGATATCACCTTGGATTTTGTTTGACAGCTGCTTATGACCATCCCTCTCTTCTCCAGCTCTTCCTTCCAGACTTGCAGGTTGGATTGGAGATGTGCCTCTGATTTAGCAATCAGGGCAACATCATCAGCAAATGCCCGCTCCGAAATATAGACCTGTCTCATCTTCCAGTACCCCACTGAATACTTTCTTGTTCTCTCCTTACATGCCTTGATGACATCGTCCATAAGGAGTATGAAGAGGTAAGGTGATAGGATATCACCTTGTCTTACACCAGTGGTGGTCCTGAACTCTTCTGACTTATGGTTTGCTGTCCTCACATAATTTCTGCAAGACTTGTAGAAGCTATGTATAGCATGAATCAGAGGTGCTGGAATATTCTTCCTTGCCAAACAGTCCCAAAGTTTGCTCCAGGGGACCCTGTCAAACGCCTTTTCCAGGTCTATGAAACAAAGATGCATATCACTCTTATACTCAAGGGCCTTTTCACTCAGCTGTCTGAGTGTAAAGATTAGGTCTTGAGTACTTCGGTTTGCTCGGAATCCGCAATGGACCTCATCGAATTGTGGCTCAGCTAGGCGACGGAGTCTCTGCTCTAGGATTCTAGAGTAGATTTTACCAGGGACACTGAGAAGGGATATGCCTCTATGGTTTCCACACTGTCGATTGTCACCCTTTTTGAAAATTGGTGTTATGATGGCAATCTTCCAATCCTTTGGTATGGTCTTGTTGTACCACGCTGCCTGTAAAACCCTTAAGAGTAATAGGTCGCCTGATGCTCCCATGAACTTAACCATTTTTGGTGTTATACCATCATGCCCTGCTGCTTTGCCCATCTTGATTTTCTCCAGTGCTGCCTTCAGTTCTTCCATCTTTATGTCATCTTCACCATCATTGGTTTTCTCTTCTGTGCTAGTGTTTATCATTTCTGATGCTTCACCATGCTCACCATCCAGGAGTTCTGAGAAATATTCTTTCCATCTTTCCGTTACTTCCTTCGGGGCAGTAAGCAATTTGCCTTGCTTGTCCTTTATAAATTTGAGAGGGCATTGTTTTTCCTTCCTCATGTTCTTTAGGGTCTTATAGAACAATGTCTGGTTTTCTTGTGCATCTTTATCTAGCTTTTCTCCAAATTCTTCCTGTGGTAAAGTACAGTGATACAGCAATAAAATCATAAATTATATGTAATAAAGTCATAATTAGTAAAGTGTAACGCGTCTTCTTCCCTGCGCCAGAAAACGCATTGATTTAAGCAGGACAGAACATAGGGAGAAATCTTATCGCCGCGTTGGTGGTACATGTATTAGCATTTTAAAACGCGCCTATCAAGGGTTAACGATAAAAATTTGAAAAATTCTACTAGCGTAGTGGTTCCAGGAAAGATAGAAAGAATAAAACCCACGAACGCATAAGATTGAGAGAGCGGACACCTGCTGCCGGCTTGTCAAGTGTTAGAGGTTTGAATTAGCTACTCGGGCCAACAGTGCGAGACGAGGCCGTTAGCTTGTGTCGAAAACGAAGTCGCAAGTTTAAAAATTTAAAAATACCCCGCTAGCCAAATACATTTCTAACCACAGACACTGTGGAAAAATATATATATACACACACGCATAATTACTTCCTATCGGGAAAAAGGAAGATCTGAGGCGATTTTTATAACATTCAAGTAGTGGAAACTTAGAAAACAACAATCACCAAAATGGAAAATATATTGAATTCTTTATTACTAAGTTTATGATCATAAAAGTTAGCTAGTCTAAGAGCTGGTCTTGTTCTGATGGGTAATATGCTTTCGAATCAAAAATCCGACAGATAGAAATAAAGTTATAGACAAAAGACGGTATTTGTTCGTACAGACAGACCAACACATGCTCGTTTGGACTTGCACTAACGGTGACTTTTTTGACGCGTCCTTGAAAAGGCAGGAAAAGGTTACATGCAGTCTGTTGTAGAAAGGGGCAGAAAAAGGGGAGAAAAATTATGGGATGGCTTAACACAAAATATATTTAGCAATAGAAATCTAAGAAAGAGAGAGGAAAAAACTTGGTAGTGTCTAAAAATCAAGTCTGTTTTTGCTTTTAATTTCGAATTTCAAAATTGTCGTTCGTGTATTGGCCAAAGCCTTTCATATTATTAAGAAAATTCAACGGCTTGACGTAATTTGTAGAAGATAGTCCCGAGAGCAGGACGTTTTGAATTTTGTGAAAAGTGATTAACTTAATAAAGCAAATATATATGAAAGTATAGGCATCACAGTCCAGCCAGCAGTACATCTGGAATCTGCTATTCAACGTACCTGCGTTTTTTTTCTTTGAATTCTGGTAAGACCGACATTATTCATATATCTTTTGTTTAAAAATATGAGTGAGAGATGCTGCCATCACGACTGTAAGTAATCAGGTCCCAAGCTGATTTGTGCAGGGCCTGAAGGAGAATTAAGATAAAACACATTGCCAGTTTTGTTAATGCACATGTTTTGTGAAATAAAATCTTTTCTTAGGTGACCAGAGGGACACAGCTCACCTATCCCATTGTATGGTAGAAAAGAAAGATTAATAATATTATTGCAGATGCAGTGCCGCCTTTGTAGGAGAGACATGTGAACAACACTGGTACACTGTGGAATGGATGTGCTGGATTGGTCCATTGGATATGACCCAGCTCTTTATTTCTTATGTATGCTCTTTTGTATATAAAACACAGTCTTAATAAGATATCACCCAGGAGACATTGTTTCATTATTACAGGGTCTTATCTGGCACTAGTCCGGTGCCAGATTTCTATGTGAAAGCTGTTGAGGTGTTTTGGAGTCCAGTAGTGATAGGGGTCGCCAGTTTCCCCCCTATTACTTTTGGAGCAGTGGTCATTCGGCAGAAAGAATTCAGACAGTTCCAGTGGGCCAGATAAGTGAAATATCTGGTACCCTAACAGTACATCAGCTATAAGAGCAGCATACCCCTGTATTCAAGAAATAAAACATTTCCCTAGTGCAATTAACAGAGACAGTGTATTTTAAAGCGTCTGGGATAAATATATCCCAGGTGTTATTTCCTTTAATCACAGACTTTAATACTTGTTTGTATAGATGTGTATTATTGTTAAAGTACCATCACACCTGTGGTGAAGTGGGATGTTATAAATATTTATAGGGGACTTAGTGTACTGACTGAGATCAGCTGTGAAGGTATCTATATCTATTAAGAGTAGTGTATTATAGATAACCTTACTTGCTACCACATATCTATATATCTCAGTCAGAATTATTCTGCAATAATGTGATGACTACGTTATGTGTCTAGGGTATGTGTAGGATGAAGTGTAAGTCAAAACAACAACAGACAGATAAACAATTTAATTTATTCCACTATACTTGACAACACTGGGACACTCACATACATATAACACTCTAAAGGATATCTTAAGGAGTCACTGATAACTTTTCAAATAACAATATGTATTCATTGCTGATATGAATGAATATGTGTCCTGATTCAATTACAAAGGAACCAGGAATCACAATCAATTTTCATTACAAGTTATGTACAGAATGGATTAATATGAATATTGTAGTGACATATATTATTAAAAATATCCTATGTGTGTCAGTTGTGTAGTAGTAAAATGAGGTAATACTGGTTTTATTTTGTTCAAGCTCTGTTGGTATTTGTCATCATGACTTCAATAGTTTGTCTTAAGGAAACTAGTATTGGAGATGTTCTCAGTTCCTGATATTAAGACAATTAAATCCCCCTCTGAATGTTATTTTTATAAAGTCATTTCAAGATGAGGGGACATAATGTTGAGCTCAGCTGGCCAAATCAGCTTATCTTGAGTGATGGCGGCAGGAAAGGACTCCTCTGCTCGAATTCTCCTCTGGGCTCTGGAGACACCTCACTGATAGCTAAATGGACCAAGGAGTATGCTGTCCGACTCTGGATTCAGCAAAGCTCTGACCAGGTGCAGCTCAATACCATCAAGACCACGGTCCCTGAAAACAAGAAGGATATACCTTCTACTTCATAACTAATTGATACTCTAGTTCTACACTGAACACAATACAACACAAACATTGAGTTCAGAGCGTTAGGCCAACTGTCAGCTTCATCTGAAATACTTTATACCAGTATTTACCTCCTTAATGGTTACCACGCCTCTGCACTTCCAGCATTATTTCTGTCTAATCAATCATCCAGGTGTCAGTGTACTATTTGGCCATTCCATGCCGTTTTACTTCCCTCCGACACCCTCTGTTCAGGCTGGAGCATTATAGGCTTTATCTCCTGTTTGCCACTGAACTACACATATATATACAGGCATAAATTAACAATTTACATTCAATTTTCATTAAAAGATACTGAATGGTTCAAGCTTACCACAATTTCATGGAAATAAACACAGATACGTTGATTAGCAATGAATTCTGGCACAATTACTGGCACAAATTCCCATCTGCTTATGTTCCAGGCTTTTATTTTAGCAAAAATGTGAGCTGGCTTCAACGCACTGTCGCTTTATCAAGATTATTTGCACTAGTGGTCTCGAACTAACGCTCCTAAGTGAGTATATCAGCAAGTCTAGCCAATGAGGCCACGTTTCGACAAGTGTTTGAAAAAATGTTACCTTTCTACGTCTCCCTAACAACCAAGATAGTATTTATAGTCCGACCAATCGTGGTTCGTCTTTCATTTGTTGCGCTCCAATCAATTTGGAGTTTACATGGTAGGCTATTTCTGTAACGCAAGGTTTTTTCAAACATGTTATAAAAAAATTTTATGAGCAGAAATGATTTCATGCTGTCAGGCATCCCCAATATTTTATTTTGGTTATAACTTGTTAATTCCTAGACTATTTGCGTAACGTTTTACATATTCTTTGTCAGCAAACCCTAAGGAACCCAAATATCCAAATTTAAAAGAGCTACGTGGCTGCGTTCAAAATATGCAATTTCTACCTCCTGTTTCGAAGATGTGCTGTCTGGGAAGGGTAGTGTATTTTATCACTGTCCGTCTGAAAAAAAAATTTGTGCATGTAGTCTTACACGCGTGATGGTAGCATTTGTGTATCGCGCGACGCGTGTTGCATGCGTTCCTGATTTTCAGCCCTCCCTCTCTCTTTATCCTTTTGTCCATCTGTTCGTTCGTTTTGGTAACGCAGTGTAGAAAAAGACATGAATGGAATTTAAAATTTAGGTCAACTTGCATATTTCAAGGTTTTTCTTAGAAAGGCAGCACATTTTATTGTGTGTTTGGGAAACGCGTGTATGTTGCAGAAGGCCTATATTTAACGTGGAAACGTTACAATTTGCAGACGAAGCATAAAACAAAGGGGATTTCGAGTACTGTCATTGTGACAGCACTGTTCTTTACCATTCTTCTTCCTTTATTTATTATATGGATTTATTAGGCTTTATATTTACTAGATAATTTATATATGTGGATTAGAATATTCCACGACACCTCCCCTCTTAAAACAGACATTATATGTCAGTCCTTTATTCTATATTCACATAGAGAAATTTATTATTATTTCTGGGGTTTACGGTGATTCTCATCACACGGATGGCGGCTTAAAAAATCCGCTCCCAAATTGGTTTTTCCAGATATATACTCAATGCTAAAATTATATGGAGCCAAAAGTAAAGACCATCGGAGTAACCTGGAGTTCTCATGCCTAGCCTGTGCTAGAAACGATAAAGGTTTGTGGTCTGTTTGCAACTTAAATGCCTTCCCATATAGATAAATATTGAATTTCTTTATCGCCCATATTACTGCAAGACATTCTTTTTCGCTAGTTGAGTAGTTGATTTCAGCTTTATTCAACTTTCTGCTAGCATATGCCACTGGGCTTAATTCCCATCCAATGCATCTGATTTCTGTAGTAGAGTTGCACCTAACCCAATATTACTTGCATCCGTCCTTACTATGAATTCTTGACTTAAGTCAGGTAATTTCAAAATGGGTTTACTTGTGAGCTTTTCCTTCAATTCTTGGTAAGTCATTTCACATTGTGGTGTCCATGTAATGCGATCTGGATGTCCTTTACGTGTCAATTCAGTTAACGGTGCACATATGGAATTAAAGTTTTTGATATACTTCTGGTAGAAACCACATAATGAGACAAAGGATCTCACGTCCTTCTTGGTTTGTGGTCTCGGGGCTTTCTGTAGTTTCTCTAAATTCTTTGGGTCAGGGGTCATGTTTCCCTGATAAACTGTGTGTCCCAAAAATTCCAATTCTTTACATCCAACGCAACATTTGGTTGGTCGGGCTGTTAAATTTGCCTCCCTAAGTCGATCAAACAGCATGTTCAGAGAGTCAATGTGTTCCTCAAAGGTTTCTGTTGCTATAAGGATATCATCCATAAAATTTGTTATACAGGGATTATTCAGAGGATCCAATAATTTTCTCATCATTCTAGAGAAGACACTAGGCGCATTCTTCAATCCAAATGGCAATCTATTAAACTCATAGTGTCCTTCTGAGGTACTAAAGGCTAGGTATGGTCTAACCTCAGGCTTTACTGGGATCTGATAGTATCCTTTACTCAAATCCACTTTTGAGAAATATTTAGCTTTATTTAGTCTGGCAAACAGCTGATTTGTATCCGGCAATGGATCCACCTGTCCTTCTGTAATAGCATTCAGTCTCCTGTAATCTATACAGAGTCTATGTTCTCCAGAGGGCTTCCTTAAGAGTACAACACCGGAACTATACGAAGACTCACTGTGCGAAATAATTCCTTCCTTCAACAGATAGTCTATCTCTTCCTTCAAAGCTTTTTCCTTAGCAAACGGAATCGAATATGGTTTCATACAGACAGGTGTGGGGTCTATCAGTTTCATATCATATTCCAATAGGTTTGTATGCCCTGGTCGGTCTGTTAACACCTCTGCATGATTATTTAGAACCTGTTGCACTCTCTCTTTCTGAGTTTTCGTTAAATGTGTACTGATTTTCACCTGTGCTGCTGTCTCACAGGGGTGTAATGGATACTTCAAATGATGAAAGTGGTTCCTTTTTCATCTCCATGGCGATGGACAAGGTCAACAAGTGTGTCTCTTCCTGATGTTCTCTTTCCAAATATTTCTTCAGGAGATTCACATGATAGATTTTTTCTTTCCCCTTCTTATCTATCTTATAATTTGTTCTAGATACCTTCTCTAAAACTGTATATGGACCCTGCCATCCAATTTGTAACTTATTCTGACTCCCGGCAAAAGAAGCAGTACTTTCTCTCCCACAGCCAAATTTCTGTCTTTCGCCTTCCTGTTATAATAGGCAGCATGTTTCTTCCTGGCTTGTTTCAAATTTTCATTGGCAAGTTTCCAGCCAGTTTTTTAAAACGAGTGGTCAGCTCATTCACATATTGGTATGAAGATGTAATGTTTTCCTCTGCCTTTTCATCAGTCCACGTTCTTAACAAAGCTTCAAGTGGACCTTTTATTGGCCTTCCAAACAATAATGTTGCCGGGGCCATACCGGTTGAACTATGGGGTACCTCCCGATAAGCAAAAAGGGCGGCGTGCAGGTACTGGTCCCATGTATCTGGTTTTTCGTGTGCCAACTTTCTCAGGATCGACATCAATGTGCCGTTAAATCTTTCCACTTGGCCGTTCCCTTGGGGATGATACACACTACAATGGAAGTGTTTGGCCTGGAAGATCCTGAAAACTTCTTCAGTTAGTTTCCCCTTGAACTGAGAGCCATTATCAGTCAAGATTTGATTGGGAAATCCTAACCTTGTGAAAATTGTGAGCAATGCCTCTGCCACATGTTTAGAATCAATCGATGACAGGGCTACTGCCTCTCCCCACATAGAACAAGTGTCCACCAGAGTCAGAATGTAGCTGTTCCTTCTCTTGGTTCGGGTGAGAGGTCCCACAAGATCCACGGCAACTCTCTCAAAGGGTGTTCCCACTATGGGCATTTCCCCCAGAGTTGCTGGTGCAGTCCAATGTTTAGGTGCTACTCGTTGGCACTCTGGACAGGATTTTACATATCGTTTGATATCTTCAGTTATTCCTGGCCAGAAATAGTGACAAGCTATTCGCTGTCCTGTTGCGCTGATTCCCATATGACCACTGAAGGGAATCGCATGCCCTAGTTCCAACACTTTAGTCCTATATGAAGTGGGAAGGACCAGCTGTCCGTGACCATTGGATTCAGATCCAGCCTTCCTATATATCAGTTTGTTCTTCATATAAAACTCTCCCTTGCCTGGAGGTGTATGAGATTTGGGCAACTTCTTGAAACATGGCTTGAGTGTTTTGTCCTCAGCCTGTGCCTTCCTCATCTCATCTGGATGAGTATTTATTGGATTATCCTCCTCCTTGTTTGACTGTGATCTGGTCTGCACTGTTGCCAATATCACAGGTCTCTTGGGATTCCCCAAGAAGACATATCTACACCCCAATATCAGAGGGTAGATTGGCTCATTTATCACTGCTGCTTTTATGATTCCTTCCACATATCGCGTTTTCACTTTTATTCGGGCGACGGGAAGTGTCATGGTAGCTACATCCTTGGTTGCAGTTTGAATCTCCACTGTTTCTGTGGTGTATTGATCGGCCTGCACCAGGTGAGAACTCACAACGGAATCGTAATCTAAACCGGTATCATATAAACATCTTATAGTGACACCATTACAGATGACATCTTCACACACTGGGGGATGGTATGGTTCCTGTAATTCTTCAGGTTTGCCCTTCTTTTCCTTTTTCCCCGATGTCATAGCAGCAAAATGAGGAGGTTTCCTTCTACAATGGTCAGTGTCATGATTGTTCATCTTACAATTTTTACACCACCTTTTTCCTTGGTTGAAAGATTTTCTTTCATCATATTTCCTTTCATCGAATTGTGGGAATTTATTTTTATTTTCATACCGTGGCCTATCAAATTGGTGCTTACCTTTATTTTGATCCTTAGGATCAAATTTATTAAAGTTCTGTGGTGCCCTAAAGTTATCCACTTGTTTCTTTTTATTACCTGTTACCTCTGCTTGAGCTGCTTGATACCTTTCAGCAACATTTAGCAACTCATCCAGCCTCTCTGCACCTTGTTCCATGAGAAACTTTCTCAGGTCTGGAGCCATGGACTCTCTTAATTGCTCTATAAGGACCATTTCCTTAAGATCTTGGGTTTTCCCCAGAGAAGTCCATTTCTCCAAGTATGTCTCTATTCGTGCAGAGAACTGGTGATAGGTTTCACCTGACAGTAGTTTAGCATTCCTAAATTTTTTCCTATAGAATTCTGCATTCTTTTCATACCTTAACAAAAGAGCCTGCTTTAGCATGTCATAATTTTCCTGATCACCTCTGCTCATTTTTGCAAAAACTTCATAAGCTGCCCCACGAAGTCCCTGAGATAACTTTAAGCTCCACCTTTCTCTCTCTAACCCATACGTGGTAGCTAATAGTTCATATCTATTTATATAGCTCTCAATATCATCGTCTTTCTCAACAAAATGATCTAAATGAAAATTCATAGCTGAGGTTGAGGCTCCCTGAGTAACCGTAGCATCAGAGGCAAAGGGACTGGCACCATTTTCAGGAGCATGGCCTTGAAACTCAAACTCCCTTAGTCGTAACTCATGTTCCCTTTGTAATCTCTTCTCCTCCTTTTCTGCTTCCCTTTCTGCAGCTAATTTCTTCTCTTCCCTTTCTGCAGCTTGTCTTCTTTCTTCTGCAGCCTGTCTTCTTTCTTCGGCTTCCAATGCTTTAGCCTCTTTGTCAGCCTCAATCTGCAACCTCTTAGTCTCAGCCTCAGCTTGCAACCTCTTAGTCTCAGCCTCAGCTTCAAATTGTAACTTCTTAATTTCCCTTTCAGCCTCTAACCTTCTTTCGGCTTCTTTTTCTAATCTTCTTTCTTCGCGTTCAATAAATTTGTCACATTCCGTCGTGACATAGGCAACCATAACTTGCCCATCTAATCCTAACTCTTTTGCAGTCTGTACAGCAGCAGATCGAAACTTGGCCAGGTCCGCCATTGTCTATCAGGTAAATTTCTACAATGTCTAACCAACAATTTAATCTCTAAGTATATCTAATGGACAACACAGGCACCGTGAGCTCAACCTTATTTAATTCCACCCAAGGATACCTTTTAATTCTTATATTCCCTGAAGTGAATTACCCCCAATATTTTTAATAGGGAAAGATTCAAAATCCCAAGAGCGAGACCCCAATATATGTGGTGAAGTGGGATGTTATAAATATTTATAGGGGACTTAGTGTACTGACTGAGATCAGCTGTGAAGGTATCTATATCTATTAAGAGTAGTGTATTATAGATAACCTTACTTGCTACCACATATCTATATATCTCAGTCAGAATTATTCTGCAATAGTGTGATGACTACGTTATGTGTCTAGGGTATGTGTAGGATGAAGTGTAAGTCAAAACAACAACAGACAGATAAACAATTTAATTTATTCCACTATACTTGACAACACTGGGACACTCACATACATATAACACTCTAAAGGATATCTTAAGGAGTCACTGATAACTTTTCAAATAACAATATGTATTCATTGCTGATATGAATGAATATGTGTCCTGATTCAATTACAAAGGAACCAGGAATCACAATCAATTTTCATTACAAGTTATGTACAGAATGGATTAATATGAATATTGTAGTGACATATATTATTAAAAATATCCTATGTGTGTCAGTTGTGTAGTAGTAAAATGAGGTAATACTGGTTTTATTTTGTTCAAGCTCTGTTGGTATTTGTCATCATGACTTCAATAGTTTGTCTTAAGGAAACTAGTATTGGAGATGTTCTCAGTTCCTGATATTAAGACAATTAAATCCCCCTCTGAATGTTATTTTTATAAAGTCATTTCAAGATGAGGGGACATAATGTTGAGCTCAGCTGGCCAAATCAGCTTATCTTGAGTGATGGCGGCAGGAAAGGACTCCTCTGCTCGAATTCTCCTCTGGGCTCTGGAGACACCTCACTGATAGCTAAATGGACCAAGGAGTATGCTGTCCGACTCTGGATTCAGCAAAGCTCTGACCAGGTGCAGCTCAATACCATCAAGACCACGGTCCCTGAAAACAAGAAGGATATACCTTCTACTTCATAACTAATTGATACTCTAGTTCTACACTGAACACAATACAACACAAACATTGAGTTCAGAGCGTTAGGCCAACTGTCAGCTTCATCTGAAATACTTTATACCAGTATTTACCTCCTTAATGGTTACCACGCCTCTGCACTTCCAGCATTATTTCTGTCTAATCAATCATCCAGGTGTCAGTGTACTATTTGGCCATTCCATGCCGTTTTACTTCCCTCCGACACCCTCTGTTCAGGCTGGAGCATTATAGGCTTTATCTCCTGTTTGCCACTGAACTACACATATATATACAGGCATAAATTAACAATTTACATTCAATTTTCATTAAAAGATACTGAATGGTTCAAGCTTACCACAATTTCATGGAAATAAACACAGATACGTTGATTAGCAATGAATTCTGGCACAATTACTGGCACAAATTCCCATCTGCTTATGTTCCAGGCTTTTATTTTAGCAAAAATGTGAGCTGGCTTCAACGCACTGTCGCTTTATCAAGATTATTTGCACTAGTGGTCTCGAACTAACGCTCCTAAGTGAGTATATCAGCAAGTCTAGCCAATGAGGCCACGTTTCGACAAGTGTTTGAAAAAATGTTACCTTTCTACGTCTCCCTAACAACCAAGATAGTATTTATAGTCCGACCAATCGTGGTTCGTCTTTCATTTGTTGCGCTCCAATCAATTTGGAGTTTACATGGTAGGCTATTTCTGTAACGCAAGGTTTTTTTCAAACATGTTATAAAAAAATTTTATGAGCAGAAATGATTTCATGCTGTCAGGCATCCCCAATATTTTATTTTGGTTATAACTTGTTAATTCCTAGACTATTTGCGTAACGTTTTACATATTCTTTGTCAGCAAACCCTAAGGAACCCAAATATCCAAATTTAAAAGAGCTACGTGGCTGCGTTCAAAATATGCAATTTCTACCTCCTGTTTCGAAGATGTGCTGTCTGGGAAGGGTAGTGTATTTTATCACTGTCCGTCTGAAAAAAAAATTTTGTGCATGTAGTCTTACACGCGTGATGGTAGCATTTGTGTATCGCGCGACGCGTGTTGCATGCGTTCCTGATTTTCAGCCCTCCCTCTCTCTTTATCCTTTTGTCCATCTGTTCGTTCGTTTTGGTAACGCAGTGTAGAAAAAGACATGAATGGAATTTAAAATTTAGGTCAACTTGCATATTTCAAGGTTTTTCTTAGAAAGGCAGCACATTTTATTGTGTGTTTGGGAAACGCGTGTATGTTGCAGAAGGCCTATATTTAACGTGGAAACGTTACAATTTGCAGACGAAGCATAAAACAAAGGGGATTTCGAGTACTGTCATTGTGACAGCACTGTTCTTTACCATTCTTCTTCCTTTATTTATTATATGGATTTATTAGGCTTTATATTTACTAGATAATTTATATATGTGGATTAGAATATTCCACGACAACACCACACTTGCATATCCCTAGACATTAGACGTAGCTATCATTCATACTAGTCAAGAATAAGTCTGCTTGAGGCCATAAGGTGGTAGCAGAAAGGTATCCTGATAACTCACCCTAAATTTGTTAGAATCAGGGACCTTCACAGCTGGCCTCATTCAGTACATTAAGGAAAAATATCAACAACATTTCATAACATCAAAATCACCACGAGAAATTGGGGTCTCTTCTTCCGGGATTTGAACTTGTTCGTTGTTTAGTAATTTAAATATTGTAGCACTAGTGTCCCCAAAAGTTATAAAAGTATTTAAAAGGGAAAATAAAAGCTGATGGACTGTTGAGAGCCAGTAATTAGTTAATTAATTAGTTAGTGTTAGCACTCTATTAATTAATAGCTTTGAAAATTATATTAGATCATTGTAAAGATTGATATTATGGCCGACCTAGCAAAGTTCAGATCTGCTGCTGTGCTAACTGCAAAAGAGATGAATATGGATGGTATGTAACATCAGAGGTTGATATATTTATTGCACGAGAAGATAAGAAGTTGGCTGATGAAAGAAAATTAGAATCAGATAGACTAGCTGAGGAGAAGAAATTAGAAGTAGAAAAAGAAATTAAAAGGTTGCAGAGTGAGGCTGACAAAAAGGCTAGGGCATTGGAGGCGGATAGAGAGGCTGAAAGAAAGCGGCTCCAAATTGAAGAAAAAAAGGCCGAAAGGGAAGCAGAGGAAAGAAGATTGGCTGCAGAAAGGGAAGCTGAAAAGGAGGAGAAGAGATTACAGAGGGAGCACGAGCTACGACTAAAAGAGTTCGAATTTCAAGGCCATGCTCCTGAAAATGGTGCCAGCCCTTCTACCTCCGATGCCACTGCTAGTTAGGGAGCCTCAACTTCAGCTATGGAGTTCCATTTAGACCATTTTGTTGAGAGGGACGATGACATTGAGTCATTTTTGTCTAGATTTGAGGTTTTAGCCACCACCTATGGGTTGGAGAAAGAAAGGGGGATTTTAAAGTTATCTCAGTGGCTGAGGGGAACTTCTTATGAAGTGTTTGCCAAGATGAGCAAAGACGACCAAGACAATTATGACATGTTAAAGCAGGCTCTTTTGCTAAGGTATGAAAAGAACGGAGAATTTTACAGGAAAAAGTTTAGGAATGCCAAACTACTGTCGGGTGAGACCTATCACCAGTTCTCTGCACGTTTAGAGACGTACTTGGAGAAATGGACTGCTCTGGAGAAAACCCAAGATCTTAAAGAGATGATCCTTATTGAGCAATTGAGAGAGTCCATGGCTCCAGACTTGAGAAAGTTTCTCATGGAACAAGGTGCAGAGAGGCTGGGTGAGTTACTTAATGTCGCTGAGAGGTATCAGGCAGCCAAGGCAGAGGTAGCTGGCGCTAAAAAGAAACAGATTGAAAATTTTTAGGCTTTACAAAACTTTACTAGATATGATAACAAAGATCAGAGGAACAAAGGTAAGCACAATTTTGATAGGCCTCGCAATGATTTTAGAAACAAAAACCCACAATTCAATGATAGGAAATATGATGAAAGAAAACCTTTTCATCAAGGTAGATTATATTGCAAATGGTGTAAGAGGGAAGGTCATGACATAAAATTTTGTCATAAGAAAACTTCTGGATTTGCTGCTATGAAGATGGGGAACAAGGGAGGAAAGGACAAACCTACTGGACAGCAGGAACCTTATCACCCCCCCCCCAGTGTGTGAGGATGTAGTCTGCAATGGGGTCACCATTAGGTGTCTCTATGATACATGTTTAGATTTTGATTCTGTTGTGAGTGCGCACTTGGTGAGCCAAGATCAGTATTCCACAGAAACAGTGGAGATACAAGGGGCGACCAAGGACATACCACTTATGAAACTTCCCATTGCCAGGATAACGGTGAAAACTTGCTATGTGGAAGGAGTAATCAGAGCAGCAGTGATCGACGCACCCATCTACCCTCTGATATTGGGGTGTCGGTATGTCATCTTAGGGAATCCCAAGAGACCTGTGGTCTTGGCAGCCGTCCAGACCCGATCACAATCCAGAAAGGAAGAAGATGAACCTATAAATACTCATCCAGAAGAGATGAGGAAGGCACAGGCTGAGGACAAGACACTCAAGCCTTGTTACAAAAAATTACCTAAATGCCACACACCTCCAAGCAAAGGGGACTATTACATGAAGAACAAATTATTATATAGGAAGACCGGAACTGGAACAAATGGTCACGGCCAGCTGGTTCTTGCTACTTCATATAGGGAGATAGTGTTGGAATTAGGACATGCGATTCCCTTCAGGGGTCACATGGGGATCAGCGCAACAGGACAGCGTATAGCTTGTCATTATTTCTGGCCAGGAATAATGGAGGATATAAAGAGATATGTAAAATCCTGCCCAGAATGTCAAAGGGTAGCTCCAAAGCACTGGACTGCTCCAGCAACTCTAGGGGAAATGCCCGTTGTGGGAACACCTTTTGAGAGAGTCGCAGTGGATATTGTGGGAACTCTCACTCGGACCAAGAGGAGGAACAGTTACATCCTTACTCTGATGGACACGTGTTCTATGTGGGGAGAGGCGGTAGCCCTGTCGTCAATCGATTCCAAGCATGTCGCAGAGGCATTACTTACAATATTCACAAGGTTAGGATTCCCGCATCAAATCTTGACTGATAACGGCTCACAGTTCAAGGGGAAACTAACGAAAGAAGTTTTCAGGATCTTCCAAGCCAGGCACTTTCATTGTAGTCCGTATCACCCCCAAGGGAACGGCCAGGTAGAGAGGTTCAACGGGACTCTCATTTCTATCCTGAGAAAGCTGGCACATGAGAAACCTGATACGTGGGACCAATACCTGCCCGCTGCGTTGATTGCGTATCGAGAAGTTTCACATAATTCAACCGGGATGGCACTCGCAAACCTGTTATTTGGGAGGCCAATAAAAGGTCCATTAGAAGCTTTGTTGAGGACCTGGACAGATGAGAAGGCAGAAGAGACTGTTACCTCATCATACCAATATGTGAACGAGCTGACCACTCGTCTTAAAACTGGCTGGAAACTTGCAAATGATAATCTAAGACAAGCCAGGAAAAAACATGCTGCCTATTTTAACAAGAAAGCTAAGGATAGAGAATTATTTGTGGGAGAAAAGGTGCTTCTTCTACTGCCCGGCAGCCAAAATAAACTACAAATTGGATGGCAAGGTCCATATACTGTTCTAGAGAAGGTGTCTAGAACAAATTATAAAATCGACAAGAAAGGGAAAGAGAAAGTATATCATGTGAACTTTCTAAAGAAGTATCTGGATAGGGAAATCCAGGAAGGAACACACTTAATGTCCTTGTCGATAGCAACAGGGATGAAGAATGAACCGCTCATATCCCATGAGTATCCTTGAAAACATGTGAGACACCGGCACATGTAAAAGTCAGTAAACACTTGACGAAAAAACAGAGGGAACAGGTTCAAAAGGTTCTGACTGATCATACGGACGTGTTAACAGACAAACCGGTTAACACGAATCTGTTAGAATATGACATGAAACTAGTAGACCCAACACCGATCTGTATGAGAGCCTACACGATCCCGTTTGCCAAGGAGAAAGCTTTGAAAGAGGAGATTGAGTACCTATTGAAAGAAGGAATTATTTCTCATAGCGAATCTCCATATAGTTCCAGTGTGGTTTTGCTGAGAAAACCCTCTGGAGAACATCGTCTGTGTATAGATTATAGGAAACTGAATGCTGTCACAGAGAATCAGGTGGATCCATTACCTGACACAAATCAATTATTTGCCAGGCTAAACAATGCAAAATATTTTTCGAAGGTGGACCTGAGCAAAGGCTATTATCAGATTCCAGTGAAGCCTGAGGTCAGACCTTATTTGGCGTTTAGCACTTCGGAAGGACATTATGAATTCAACATGTTACTTTTTGGGTTGAAAAATGCTCCGAGTGTATTTTCTAGGATGATGAGAAAATTGTTGGATCCACTAAATAACCCATGCATCACAAACTTTATGGATGACATCCTCATTGCTACAGAAACATTTGAGGAACACATTAACTCTTTGACTATGCTGTTTGATAGACTAAGAGAGGCTAATTTGACGGCTAGACCAACAAAATGTTGTATTGGTTGTAAAGAGTTGGAGTTCTTGGGACATACTGTGTTTCAAGGTAGTATGACCCCTGACCCCAAGAACCTTGAAAAATTGCAGAGAGCCCCTAGGACACAAACAAAGAAAGACGTGAGATCTTTCGTGTCGTTGTGTGGATTCTATCAGAAATATATCAAAAATTTTAACTCTATTTCTGCTCCTCTGACGGATTTAACTCGCAAGGGAAATCCTGATAGAATTGTTTGGTCAGCCCAATATGAATCAGCCTACCAAGAGTTAAAGGAAAAACTTACAAGCAAGCCTATCTTGAAATTACCTGATTTGAGTCAGGAATTTGTGGTGAGAAGTGACGCAAGCAATGTGGGCCTGGGGGCTACGTTGTTGCAAAGATCATCGTCACCAGAGTGAGAGCTGAACCCAGTCGCTTATGCTAGCCGCAAGTTAAACAAAGTGGAGCAAAACTATTCAACAAGCGAAAAAGAATGTCTAGCTTTGATCTGGGCAATACGAAAGTTCCAGATCTATCTATATGGTAGAACATTCGTGGTCCAAACGGATCATCAGCCTCTCGTATTCTTATCACAGGCCACGCATAAAAATGCCAGATTATTAAGATGGTCGTTATTATTACAGCCATATCAATTTACCATTGAATATATTCCGGGGTCACTGAACGTGGGTGCAGATTTCCTCAGTAGGCATCCCTGTGATCCAAATCAGAGTATTCAGCAGGCGTAGGGAGTTGATTTTATCTATGTGTATCACTGTTTGGAACTAGCATCAGGCAAGTTCTTAAGTGGGGAGATGTGAGGTAAAGTACAGTGATACAGCAATAAAATCATAAATTATATGTAATAAAGTCATAATTAGTAAAGTGTAACGCGTCTTTGTAGGAGAGACATGTGAACAACACTGGTACACTGTGGAATGGATGTGCTGGATTGTTCCATTGGATATGACCCAGCTCTTTATTTCTTATGTATGCTCTTTTGTATATAAAACACAGTATAAATAAGATATCACCCAGGAGACATTGTTTCATTATTACAGGGTCTTATCTGGCACTAGTCCGGTGCCAGAGTTCTATGTGAAAGCTGTTGAGGAGTTTTGGAGTCCAGTAGTGATAGGGGTCGCCAGTTTCCCCCCTATTACTTTTGGAGCAGTGGTCATTCGGCAGAAAGAATTCAGACAGTTCCAGTGGGCCAGATAAGTGAAATATCTGGTACCCTAACAGTACATCAGCTATAAGAGCAGCATACCCCTGTATTCAAGAAAAAAAACATTTTCCTAGTGCAATTAACAGAGACAGTGTATTTTAAAGAGACTGGGAGTGATTATAAGAATCCCAAACAGCCATCCAGTGTTAGAAACCAGTAATAGACAGATTTTAGTAACACTATTAGTTTAATTTAACAGTATTTGTTTGGACACTTGTCCCTGTGGGTCTAAATTTACATTTGTATATATGTATCTTGAATTCTTTTCATTTTTAAAAGTCCTGACCAGAAGAATACTAGGTTCAGGACCAAATAAATCATACAGAAAATTATTAATTGTATAAATATATCCCAGGTGTTATTTCCTTTAATCTTACTTACTTAGTCGTTCCCCTTCTACCGTGAGGTGTAGAGGTTTGGAAGAGAGAGCGCCAGACTATCCTATCGGCTGTCTTCCTCCTGGCCTGGTTCCATTCTAGTCCTCGGTCCTTCAAAGATTATCTAATGTTGTCCTCCCAGCGGACTCTGGGTCGTCCTCGGGGTCTGGATCCTTGGCTCTTTGTTTCCCATGCTTGTCGTGGTATCCGATCTTCTCCCATTCTGCAGACATGGCCAAACCATCTTAATTGGGATGTTGTTCTACTTGGGTCTGCAGGGGGTAGGATTTAAGGCCTTGACGTATCGTCTGGTTGCGTACCATGTCTCTTCTTGTTACTTCAACCACCTTCCTCAGATACCTCATTTCTGAGGTTTGGATCTGGCTTTTATAGGTTGTAGTCATTGCCCATGACTCGCATCCGTATGTCAAGACTGGGACATAGGTGGAGCAGTATACAGCCATCTTCGTTTTCTTACCAACCTCTCTCTTGCTGAGGAATCCTCGATTTATGGCCTGAAAAAGTCTCCCAGCTGCTGCTTTTCGAGTGGCCAACTCTTCTTTGATGCCTCCCTTTCGGTCTATAATAGCTCCGAGGTATTTAAAGTGGTCGACCTGCTCCAGGACCTGTTCTCCCAGCTTAATCTGATGTTTTCTTTCTTCTCGTGATATCACCATGGATTTTGTTTTAGAGCTGCTTATGACCACCCCTCTCTTCTCCAGCTCTTCCTTCCAGACTTACAGGTTGGATTGGAGATGTGCCTCTGATTTAGCAATCAGGGCGACATCATCAGCAAATGCCAGCTCCGAAATATAGACCTGTCTCATCTTCCAGTACCCCACTGAATACTTTCTTGTTCTCTCCTTACATGCCTTGATGACATCGTCCATAAGGAGTATGAAGAGGTAAGGTGATAGGATATCACCTTGTCTTACACCAGTGATGGTCCTGAACTCTTCCGACTTATGGTTTGCTGTCCTCACATAATTTCTGCAAGACTTGTAGAAGCTCTGTATAGCATGAATCAGAGGTGCTGGAATATTCTTCCTTGCCAAACAGTCCCAAAGTTTGCTCCAGCGGACCCTGTCAAATGCCTTTTCCAGATCTATGAAACAAAGATGCATCTCACTCTTATACTCAAGGGCCTTTTCACTCAGCTGTCTGAGTGTGAAGATTAGGTCTTGAGTACTTCGGTTTGCTCGGAATCCGCAATGGACCTCATCCAATTGTGGCTCAGCTAGGCGTCAGAGTCTCTGCTCTAGGATTATAGAGTAGATTTTACCAGGGACACTGAGAAGGGATATGCCTCTATGGTTTCCACACTGTCGATTGTCACCCTTTTTGAAAATTGGTGTTATGATGGCAATCTCCCAATCCTTTGGTATGGTCTTGTTGTACCACGCTGCCTGTAAAACCCTTAAGAGTAATAGGTCGCCTGATGCTCCCATGAACTTAACCATTTCTGGTGTTATACCATCATGCCCTGCTGCTTTGCCCATCTTGATTTTCTCCAGTGCTGCCTTCAGTTCTTCCATCTTTATGTCATCTTCACCACCATTGGTTTTCTCTTCTGTGCTAGTGTTTATCATTTCTGATGCTTCTCCATGCTCACCATCCAGGAGTTCTGAGAAATATTCTTTCCATCTTCCCATTACTTCCTTCGGGGCAGTAAGCAATTTGCCTTGCTTGTCCTTTATAAATTTGAGAGGGCATTGTTTTTCCTTCCTCATGTTCTTTAGGGTCTTATAGAACAATTTCTGGTTTAAGAAAACCTTTTCTTTTTCTAGCTTTTCTCCAAATTCTTCCCAGGACTTCTGTTTTGCTGCTAGCACTTTGTTCTTTGCTTCTGTTCTGAGTGTCACATATTCTCTATATTTTTCCATTTGTCCTGTTGTGTTTTTAGCTCCTAAGTATTGTTTCCATGCCATTTTCTTCTCTCTTCTTTTCTCTTTGACTTCCTCTGTCCACCAAGGTGTCCTCTTTCTCTTGTTCCCAAGTCGGACTTCACCGCATGCTTCTGCAGCAGCTGTCTTTATGATATCCTTGAATTTAATCCAGAGGGTTTCCAAGTCATCAGGTCGTTCTTCTGAGTTGCTGACCGCTGCAGCCATAAGCCCCTGATATCTGGTCTTAATTTCTGGCTCTCTCAGCTTGTAGGTCCTAATGCTCATTTCTCCTGCTCGTTTACTTGGTTTCTTGCGTGATGTTGGGCAGTTCCTAGGCTGAGCAACTCTTTCAGTTGTTCTTTTGATTGTTAGCAGGAAGTGATAACTTCCAATCTCTGGCCCCCTCCAGACTCTAGCATCTCGGACATATTTGAATGAGCTTCTCCGAACAATGGCATAGTCGATCACTGACTTCTCATTCTTTGTTGGTTCACATCTAGTGTATGCATGTATGCGCTTATGGGGGAACTTTGTGTTGGTAATGATCAGATTCTGCTCACTGCAGAATCTAAGGAGTCGCTTTCCATTGTCATTGAGAGTATCTTCTCCATATCTTCCGATAACTCCACCCCATCTAGCATGGTCATTTCCAACTCTGGCATTAAAATCTCCGAGCATGATAACTTCATCTAGGCAGTCATCCACTGTCCTTTGAAGCAGCTCGAAGAATTCCTCCTTGACCTCTGCTCTCTCATCCTTATTTGGCCCATACACTATGACCAGGTTGACTATGGTTTCTCCTTCTTTTAGTTTAACAACCATAATGCGCTCCGAGACAAAGTTCCATCCCTTGATACTATCTTTTTGATTTTGGGCCACAATGCAACCCACGCCCCCTTTAGCTCTTTCAGACATGGGTACACCACTGTAGAGCAGCGTGTTGCCATCGAGATCCATGACTCCTTGTCCTTTTTTCTTTGTTCCGTTATAGCCAGGATTTCTAGTTTTGCTTTCCTCATCTCTTCCACCAGCTCCTCTTCCTTCCCATTTATACTTCTTGTGTTCCAAGTTCCATAAGTCGTAGTCCGTAGTCCGTTCCAGTTCGTCGCCTTTAGAATCAGTCCAGTTTTCTCTCTTGTGTTGCTAGTAATCGTGATTTAAAGCAAACAGGTGATTGGCCTGTTGTGCCTTTACATGGTGGAGGGGCTGCCTCCTTACGGCCTCCATGCAGGCCGCCCTCCTCCTTTTTCATCCGGGCTTGGGACCGGCATTAGCGGAGTTTTCCTTTAATCATAGACTTTAATACTTGTTTTATAGATGTGTATTATTGTTAAAGTACCATCACACCACACTTGCATATCCCTAGACATTAGACGTAGCTATCATTCATACTAGTCAAGAATAAGTCTGCTTGAGGCCATAAGGTGGTAGCAGAAAGGTATCCTGATAACTCACCCTAAATTTGTTAGAATCAGGGACCTTCACAGCTGGCCTCATTCAGTACATTAAGGAAAAATATCAACAACATTTCATAACATCAAAACCCACCACGAGACTTCCCAGAACTTCTGTTTTGCTGCTAGCACTTTGTTCTTTGCTTCTGTTCTGAGTGCCACATATTCTCTATATTTTTCCATTTGTCCTGTTGTGTTTTTAGCTCCTAAGTATTGTTTCCATGCCATTTTCTTCTCTCTTATTTTCTCTTTGACTTCCTCTGTGCACCAAGGTGTCCTCTTTCTCTTGTTCCCAAGTCGAACTTCACCGCATGCTTCTGCAGCAGCTGTCTTTATGATATCCTTGAATTTAATCCAGAGGGTTTCCAAGTCATCAGGTCGTTCTTCTGTGTTGCTCACCGCTGCAGCAATAAGCCCCTGATATCTGGTCTTAATTTCTGGCTCTCTCAGCTTGTAGGTCCTAATGCTCATTTCTCCTGCTCGTTTACTTGGTTTCTTGCGTGATGTTGGGCAGTTCCTAGGCTGAGCAACTCTTTCAGTTGTTCTTTTGATTGTTAGCAGGTAGTAATAAACTTCCAATCTCTGGCCCCCTCCAAACTCTAGCATCTCGGACATATTTGAATGAGCTTCTCCGAACAATGGCATAGTCGACCACTGATTTCTCATTCTTTGTTGGTTCACATCTAGTGTATGCATGTATGCGCTTATGGGGGAACTTTGTGTTTGTAATGATCAGATTCTGCTCACTGCAGAATCTAAGGAGTCGCTTTCCATTGTCATTGAGAGTATCTTCTCCATATATTTCGATAACTCCACCCTATCTAGCATGGTCATTTCCAACTCTGGCATTAAAATCTCCGAGCATGATAACTTCATCTAGGCAGTCATCCACTGTCCTTTGAAGCAGCTCGAAGAATTCCTCCTTGACCTCTGCTCTCTGTCACATAGAGATTATGATCAATAAATTTTCTATATATTCTTTCTTTCTTCCACCCGTGTCCTCTATTTTATTATCACTCTTTATCCTTGTCCTGTGTTTTTCGCATTCGTACGTTTGCGACTATAAACATTACTATTTTCCCATTCAAACTTTCGCCTTGTTTTCGTTTTCTCATTTAGAAACGCAGTAGATTACCTAACGTGTCAGTCCCTTGCACGAGATGATTTTAGGTGGGATTTCAGTCTATCAGACATGATGAGCAGACAAATTGTCTACATTTGCAGCTGTCACGAGAGTTTTTCGTCAGGCTAGCTCCCGGCGAAGTGTGAAAATTGCCCTCTGCAGTGGAGACAGAGTGTCTGGCATTTCGCCTCTGATACGCGCGCTCACGGTCAGATAGTTAGACGGAGGTGTGAATCGCGCCAGACAGGCTCGCTCAGAGCAGATATTTTGTCTGGAAATTTCCATCTAACGCGTAGCTTATACGGTTTGGTCTCGGCGATAGTGCGATATGACACTCACGCATTCGCTCAGAAGGACCATTTTCGTTGCGGGAGGTGTGAAGACGCACTGGTGGCAGTTACGGCATGCGTCTAAGCTAACGTAGGTGTTAGGAGAGGGGAGAGATCGGGTTTTTGGAAATGGTGGGACCCTTTGTCTGGTTTAAGATATTAACCATAGTTTGAAACTTGATTCCACTCATTCTCCATTTGTAGTAGACGTGGTCACTTCGTTCTAGATACTTAAACTTATAAGTGAAATCTCTTAGTTTCGTTGTGATACCATAGTTGTGTGTTGAGGTAAATATTACATTAAGTATATATCTAGATTTTGCGAGTGATTAAGTGTTAAACCGCCTATTTTATCCCACTAGTTTCTTTTGTGCACATTGATTAATTTATAAGTCTGTTATATTCTCTAGCTGATGAGTTACAGTGGAAAACAGAATAAATTATAATTTCTAGCTTAAAATCATGAAGCTATAATGAATTTAATTTAACTGCTAAATAATCAGACGAGAATAATTTTTCTAAACTAACTTATAAATGCTAGATGCCTCATGAGTGTTGACGGAATACGTATGTATTCCTAATTCATGATGATTGATTTTCATATATAACTTATTTCACGGGAAAGTTTAAACGTCAAGTCAAGCTCTACGCTTGCAGTTCAAAATGTAAGTTATATTGAGTACATAATATGTAAAATATTTCATATGTGTTTTTTTCTTTATTCACCAAACTTTGCCGGCGTTTAGTACAGAGACAAACCTGTGAGAAACATAAACATTTTATATCTTTAACTACGTGAGTTTTTCAAGTAACACCTGTCTGACAGGGCGTGTGCCTTCAGAGATAGACAGAATACCAATCCCACTAACGGGTTTTTTTTAAGAATAAATGCTTATACTGGGCCTTTGAACCAGATCATATTTCTTCACAAACTCTAATGTACATGCTGCCTTGTGGCGAGAATAATTACAGAAAAGAAAACATTAACTTTTCCGACATTATTTGACCAAGTATGTTGTGAATCAAGATTATCTGTTGAGAGAAGTTGTCCACCGGTCATCTTCCTAATTAAGGGAAACCTCGTGTTCTGACACTGTGTGCCCGCTGAAACCCAAACTCTTACCTCGTGAATAAGTGACATTAACTTAAATCTGTACCCTGACTTGGCGGGGGCTGTAAAGAAAGAACGATCGCCTGAAGAGGACGCTCCCCGGACACGTTGAATGAAACCAATATCTGCAGAGCTGGGTATCCGCTTCATCCACAGATAGACAGATTAAACGAAGTGTACACTAAGGCTTGCGCCAGATGGCGAACCACAGCACGATTGTAGGTAAGGTTGTGTGAGTCAGGGCCCTGATGAAAGAACCGAGTGAAAGTAGACTGAAGGATGTTCTTCGTTTGATTCACTCACTTTGTAACTTTCCTTAGGCAAGATTTTTGTTGCTAAACTATGTTTTTCCTTAGAATAGATACTGCTATCAAAGTCAGTTCATACCTTCAAAAGGGGAAAATATTAGACCCAAATCATATGTATCTGTGACTCTTTTGGGCTATCATCGTTCTCCTAACGGGACTGTGGGCTAAACATCGAGGGAAGATCATAACTGTGGGTCTATCATTTCTTGTAGAAATTCCTTGATTTGTATGACTATTTGTACAAGGTATATGCTTTGATGTAATTTTATGTGTTGTGATGGGATTTTAGATGATAATTAAAACTGCTCTTAAACTTAATCAGCGTGTTGGTCAGCTCGTTCTAGAATATCTATATAATCATCTGTTATAGTTTTCCCACGTCTGCACGTCTAACTGTCGTCTTGTATGTGCGTGCACGTGATTGGATAGAATATATGTCGTAGATTTTATTGAGATAGGTTGAAGATGTTTAAGGTCCCGTCTGAGCAGAGGTGATAATGGTAAACTATGTGAGAATAAGGGGTAAGAAATAGCTTTTTTCACAAGGGGGTGAGAGTGTAAGAGAAAGGACAGTCTCTGGATTGAGTAATTGCTCTAACCCCAGCCTATCTCACGACAATATTTAACTAGACTCCCTTTCTCTCCTGGTACATATATATACGAGTTACACTCCACTTACATATACACAATTCTGTGACATAATACGTACAGACGTGAACCAAGCTATGGATAACATATACTGGGCAGGGGTTTGACCAACACGATAACTTACGGTTTTATTATGTTTTATTATCTTAAAAAAATCACATCAATATTATCTATCAGAACGTTTAGTTTACAGACATAAAAAATGCAAGAAAATTTATTAACCCAATAGGCTCTCCTCTATTGCAAAGGAATCCCAACGTAGATCCTGACAGAGGTAATTAACCCAAAAGATTACAGTTAATGATAATATATATAGGGATAGACGATAAAGTAAAAGAACCAAGTCTCTAGTTAATCTATCCTGAAACAAAGAAGACAAGAAAATGATATAACAGTATTTGCGAACCCGAAATGACTGAAGTGAGTATAATGATTATACAAAATATGAAATATTCATTTCTCTTTCTTACAGTCTGTCAGTCTGTGGCCACAAGCAATCAGCAATCACACTTACCTACTACTCTTTAACACATCTGTGTATCTTTGACATATATCAGGGTGGTGCTATCCAAGGGACCCCAGTTCCTCCAAGAATGATTAATTTTTCCTAATGGGGAACGTCTGCTTAAATAATGCTAATATTATTTGTCAAAAAGTTCACGTCAGGTAGTGCAGGTAAATATATATTGCGATCAAAATGTTCACCATGGGCAGCACACAGATGTCCGATATTTAAGGAAAATGTCTGGTGGGTACACTGTTAAAAAACGAATAAGGATAAGCAAAGGATCTCCTATCTGTTTTTATCTCTCACTCTGGGGTTGGGTGCCGGTTATGGACCCAAGTATTCTTTTTTCTGGATAAATCCACTTGAGAAAAGAAAAAAAACTACGATAGTCAATATTCTGGAAACAATGTTTATATATATATATATATATATAGATATTTGGCCACCACAGGCGGATCAGATTAGCTGTGAACAATCTGGGTACTTTCTTGTCCAGTTCTGATGTTTTATACTTTAAATGTTTATATGTGGGGACTCTCTCTGTAAGAAGACAAGAGAACCGCACAGGTCCAAATTTAAGACCCAATAATATTTTAAGAATGTTTTCTGGAGCTATTCAGACCGCTAGATCACAGGGTTGATTGCCTAGATGTAGAAAAAACAAACATTTTAACTATGATATCATTATTATATTCTACACTCGTTAGGTAAGACCTCTAGATCACTCCGGTATTAAATTATATTTAAAACCCACAAAACTTTAGTAATTCACAAAATTACGCATGATGAATAAAAGTATATTTATCTCTAATTATCAGTCGCCTAGCGTATATTAATTAATTTAAAGCATCTCTTACTGGGGGAATAGCAAGAAATTAAATTTACTTATTACAGCTGGAACTATTTAATATGCTTATTTAATAAACACAGAAATCCCAGTGAAAACATTAACATGTTAAGGCACTCAAAATTCTAATATATATATGAATACCGCCACACAAGGAAAATGACACTCTCCGTGAATCTCAGAAATTCTTTCTATATAAAACTCCAAGATTCGCGCTAGCAGATATCACCAATTCCTGGGGCAGACTGATGATGAATTTTCTAAAACTGCGCTAATATACTGAATCGGCCCATGTCCCCATGACTGGCAAACGCACCTGCGAATTCTTCGTCCATTCTTTTATCAGGTGTTAAACAGAGGGTGCTGATCTCGGCTCTTGACATTGTAACCTGATCTCCGGTGGTCTGCCTCTCTGTGGGAATGTCAGTAAGAGATACCGCCGCGAGAAAAGACAACAAAAGGGCGAATGTCCAGATAACTTATGGCATACCAAACCAGCAATCGTGGGAATGACTCGAGTTGTTTAGTTGTAAGAGAGAAAAAGGGGACTGAGGGATTAAAGAAAGAGAGGCCCGATTTTCATACGTCACAATATATATGTAATGTATTTGTGTTTAGACTGTCTGACTCCTCTAAATCTGTCGTAGAAGATAGGTGAAAGAGAGAAGATTTCTCGATTTCAGAGACAGCCTCTATCACAGTCTACCATCTCACTCGTGGAAATCTATTTCTATTACTACCTCTCACTGTGACTATCACTTATTCTAATCTATTTAGAAGGGACCAACCCAATTCTTAATTCTCCTATAAAAAATCTACGACAAATGTGGTCTCGTCCGAAGGATTTTTTTTTAAAACTTAGAATAGGAAGACGAGACGGCAAATATCAGCCGTGTGTAAGATTCTGTATTCTGTAATAGAGTAAGACTGTGAATGTCTCGTGTTTTGTGTATCTTTAAAAATAATATCCCCTAGACGAAACGATCTGTTTATGGGCGAGCTGACCACACAATTAATGATTGTTTTTCCACAGCATTTTTGAGCATTATACATTTGAGTTACAGGTTGATTTTGTCGGAATATATGTTAATTACTGATTTTGTAATACTAAACGCTGGTAAAGTTTGTGAGTGTATAACATTCACAGGGTTTTGAAGACGTAGGTGCTTGAGCTAAGCTAAGGAGTGCGTTCAGACAATTACGTCCTGTAAATTGCCTCCCTTACCCTAACTGTCTTCAGGGGTAAACTTATAGTGGATTAAAAAAGTTAAGGGATTTTTTTTCTCCTTAAATTTTTGCAATAATTATTTTGTTTCCACTGTAGCAACTTGTTTTCAGTGAGTAATCTTTACTACCATTTATTTGGCGTAGTCGTCTGCATTAGGTGCTTTATTGCCGATTAATAGCAGCGATAGTTAGATACTACATTTTTGGAGGAGGTATCCCAGGTTAAAGTATATCATCTTTTGTTTTGGTAGTTTCTCATAATTGTAGGAACCAGTGTATCCTTCTCTTATTTTCTTTCTCGATTAGTCTCAGTCACTGACTTATTATGGCAGAAAGGGCGAAGCTTAGGCAGATGCTCAGGGACGAAGCGAGAGAAGAAGGTTTGGACAGAGAAGAAGCGAAAGCTTTTGTCAGGGACGAACTTGACAGATATGACGCGGAGAGGAAAGCAGCTGAAGCTGTAGAGGAAAAAGAAGAAGCAAGGAGGAAAGAAGCGGAAGACCGTCTATTACAGCAGAAGAAGATGGATGAAGAAATGGAAATTCGCAGGATGCAGCATGAGGAAAGAGAGAAGGAGAGACAACAGGAGGAAAGAGAGAAGGAGAGACAGCACGAGTTGGCGCTTAAGACTCTAGAGTTCCAAAGCCGTGGTGCTGCCTCTACCTCCAGCAATGGAGAGTCTTCTCCTCATTTCTCTTTAACCGATCCTTCTAACACACAATCTTCTCATCTCACTGCTATGTCTTTTGCGCTACAATCTTTCCCTTGTCTTAATGAAAAGATTGACACGTATCTAGAAAAATTTGAGAAAATTGCAACTCTGTGCGGTTTAGAGAGGTCGCGTTGGAATATGAAGCTTTCTCAGGCTTTGAAAAGCAGTGCGTATGATGTTTACGCCAAACTGGAAAGCAGCCAATAAGACAATTACGACGTCTTGAAGAAAGCGTTACTGGAGCTTTTTGAAATGAAGCGCGCAAATTTTTGCAACTGTTTTGCAACAGCAGAAAGGAGAATTCTGAAACTTTTCAGCAGTTCTCCTCTCGTCTAAAGGGATACTTGACAAAGTGCCTAGAGCTCTCGCAGCTCCCCTCTACCTATGAAGGTCTTGAGGAATTTGTTATAACAGAGCAAATAAAGAACACTTTGTCTGCGGACACCCGGAGATTTCTAGCTGAGCAAGGTGCAGAAAAGCTTGAAGACATCTTAGAAAAGTCTGAGCGATATCACAATGCGCTGGCTGAACTACCGGCCACAAAACGGAAACCGACAGAAGAGCATTTTCGAAAGAATAATCTAGACCAATCTTCTCATGTTTCTAACCAAAATAACCATAGAGAAACTGGACCTCAAAACCCCCCTCCTGAAAAATCCAAGTTCTACAAAAACAAGTACCCCAACCACAGTAAACAGTCTGATCAACCCGACCGCCCTTCACGGCAGCGCAGCCAGAAAGGACAAGGTGGCAAAGGAAGAACTCCTGAGCACGGGACTAATGATCAGAGTGAGCACACCGAGCCTAAACGCATCGGATGCTTACTAACAGTCTCGCAAGGCGGAATTATTGACAGTGATTCCCAACCTGTTGGGGATAGACCCTCAACGCGAGGTACTGTTACATTGAACGGTTCTCAAACTTTTTGTTTATTTGACACGGGGCTTTCTTTTGATTGCATTGTTGCTAGAAACCTGGTTAAACCCGGTCAAGAGACAGGAGAGACCGTCGAACTTTGTGGAGTCTCTAAGAGTGATGCACCTACAGCGCTTCCAATCGCACTGGTGGAGATCCACTCTGATTTTGTCAGAGGCGAGATCAAAGCGGCTGTTATGGATGACCCCATCTACCCAGTCATACATGGCGGGAGATACGTGTTTATTGGGAAACCAGAAGAGCCGATTGGGGCAGCAGTAACTACAAGAGGGCAAACAAAGAAGGAACGGGAGTCTGCGCCTAATTTGTTACCTATGGAACTTAAAGAAGCGCAACAAAAGGACCCTACTTTGGCACCCTTCTTTAGGAAACTGCCCATGGCTAAGGAACCCAGACAACACGGGGACATTTTTTCTAAGGATGACGTACTTTATCGCAAAACGGGCAAGCCTGACCAAGGTTACAACCAGCTCCTAGTACTTAAACAGTACAGAAGCCAAATCCTAGAAATGGGACACTCTCTTCTCTTCAGCGGACATATGGGACAGAACGCCACAAACCAACGGATAACTACTCATTATTGGTGGCCAGGAGTAAATACTGATATTATCAGGTATGTCAAATCCTGTGCCCAGTGCCAACGTGTACCACCCAAGCAACGGACACCCCCAGTCTCGTTGGGTGAAATGCCAATAGTGGGAACACCATTCGAACGGGTTGTGATCGACATTTTAGGACCCCTAGAAAGGACTAAAAGAAGGAATAGGTTTATCCTGACCTTTGTCGACACATGCACTTTATGGGCAGAAGCTCGAAGCCTTACTTTGGTCGCTGACAGACCAGAAGGCAGATGAGACAGTTGTCTCAGCCAGTAAATACGTATCGGATTTAAAGGAAAGGTTGAAACTAGGATGGGACCTAGCAACGACTAACTTTAAGCAAGCACGCACAAAGCACGCTAACCGATACAGGAAAGTCGCGAAAGAGAGAGAACTGGAAGCAGGAGAGAAAGTTTTGGTGTTACTCATTACGGGAAACAACCAACTGATGATTGAATGGCAAGGGCCGTTTACCGTCCTGAAATAGATTTCTAAGGCTAACTACCAGATCTCTATTCAAGGAAAGGAAAAGGTTTTCCATTTAATTCTGTTAAAGAGATACTTGGAAAGACCGGTGCCGACCTCCGAACATCTCCTGGCGATCGCCAAAATTGACGAAGATGACGATAGTGGCAGGGAAATTCCACTGCACACACACGAAATCTTTCAAAAATGTCAAAAGCGGCGACGCTCTTTCAAGCGCGCATGGGAGACATTCCAAAGAAAGGAAACTTTGGGAGTAGACTTGAGTAGGAATAGGAGAGAGATGGAGGGGGAGATGAGAGTGAAGAAGACAGACACCATGAAGCTACGGATATAGGAAATTTAATTCCATAACGTAGACATAGAGTGCATCCATATCTTAAAGGGGGGACGTTCTGTCACATAGCGATTATGATCAATAAATTTTCTATATATTCTTTCTTTCTTCCACCAGTGTCCTCTATTTTATTATTACTCTTTATCCTTTTCCTGTGTTTTTCGCATTTTTACGTTTGCGACTATAAACATTACTATTTTCCCATTCAGACTTTCGCCTTGTTTTCGTTTTCTCATTTAGAAACGCAGTAGATTACCTAACGTGTCAGTCCCTTGCACGAGATGATTTTAGGTGGGATTTCAGTCTATCAGACATGATGAGCAGACAAATTATCTACATTTGCAGCTGTCACGAGAGTTTTTCTTCAGGCTAGCTCCCGGCGAAGTGTGAAAATTGCCCTCTGCAGTGGAGACAGAGTGTCTGGCATTTCGCCTCTGACACGCGCGCTCACGGTCAGATAGTTAGACGGAGGTGTGAATCGCGCCAGACATGCTCGCTCAGAGCAGATTTTTTGTCTGGAAATTTCCATCTAACGCGTAGCTTATACGGTTTGGTCTCGGCGATAGTGTGATATGACACTCACGCATTCGCTCAGAAGGGCCATTTTCGTTGCGGGAGGTGTGAAGACGCACTGGTGGCAGTTACGGTATGCGTCTAAGCTAACGTAGGTGTTAGGAGAGGGGAGAGATCGGGTTTTCGGAAATGGTGGGACCCTTTGTCTGGTTTAAGATATTAACCATAGTTTGAAACTTGATTCCACTCATTCTCCATTTGCAGTAGACGTGGTCACTTCGTTCTAGATACTTAAACTTATAAGTGAAATCTCTTAGTTTCGTTGTGATACCGTAGTTGTGTGTTGAGGTAAATATTACATTAAGTATATATCTAGATTTTGCGAGTGATTAAGTGTTAAACCGCCTATTTTATCCCACTAGTTTCTTTTGTGCAGATTGATTAATTTATAAGTCTGTTATATTCTCTAGCTGATGAGTTACAGTGGAAAACAGAATAAATTATAATTTCTAGCTTAAAATCATGAAGCTATAATGAATTTAATTTAACTGCTAAATAATCAGACGAGAATAATTTTTCTAAACTAACTTATAAATGCTAGATGCCTCATGAGTGTTGACGGATTATGTATATATTCCTAATTCATGATGATTGATTTTTATGTATAACTTATTTCACGGGAAAGTTTAAACGTCAAATCAAGCTCTACGCTTGCAGTTCAAAATGTAAGTTATATTGAGTACATAATATGTAAAATATTTCATATGTGTTTTTTTCTTTATTCACCAAACTTTGCCGGCGTTTAGTACAGAGACAAACCTGTGAGAAACAAAAACATTTTATATCTTTAACTACGTTGGTTTTTCAAGTAACACCTGTCTGACAGGGCGTGTGTCTTCAGAGATAGACAGAATACCAATCCCACTAACGGGTTTTTTTTAAAGAATAAATGCTTATACTGGGCCTTTGAACCAGATCATATTTCTTCACAAACTCTAATGTACATGCTGCCTTGTGGCGAGAATAATTACAGAAAAAAAACATTAACTTTTCCGACATTATTTGACCAAGTATGTGGTGAATCAAGATTATCTGTTGAGAGAAGTTGTCCACCGGTCATCTTCCTAATTAAGGAAAACCTCGTGTTCTGACACTGTGTGCCCGCTGAAACCCAAACTATTAAAACTGCCCTTAAACTTAATCAGCGTGTTGGTCAGCTCGTTCTAGAATATCTATATAATCATCTGTTATAGTTTTCCCACGTCTGTACGTCTAACTGTCGTCTTGTATGTGCGTGCACGTGAGTGGATAGAATATATATTTATATATAATATATATGTGTTTAGACTGTCTGACTCCTCTAAATCTGTCGTAGAAGATAGGTGAAAGAGAGAAGATTTCTCGATTTCAGAGACAGCCTCTATCACAGTCTACCATCTCACTCGTGGAAATCTATTTCTATTACTACCTCTCACTGTGATTATCACTTATTCTAATCTATTCAGAAGGGACCAACCCAAGTCTTAATTCTCCTATGAAAAATCTACGACACTCTCTCATCCTCATTTGGCCCATACACTATGACCAGGTTGACTCTGGTTTCTCTTTCTTTTAATTTAACAACCATAATGCGCTCCGAGACAAAGTTCCATCCCTCGATGCTATCTTTTTGATTTTGGGCCACAATGCAACCTACGCCCCCTTTAGCTCTTTCAGATATGGGTACATCACTGTAGAGCAGCGTGTTTCCATCGAGATCCATGACTCCTTGTCCTTTTTTCTTTGTTTCCGTTATAGCCAGGATTTCTAGTTTTGCTTTCCTCATCTCTTCCACCAGCTCCTCTTCCTTCCCATTTATACTTCTTGTGTTCCAAGTTCCATAAGTCGTAGTCCGTAGTCCGTTCCAGTTCGTTTCCTTTAGAATCAGTCCAGTTTTCTCTCTTCTATTGCTCGTAATCGTGATTTAAAGCAAACAGGTGATTGGCCTGTTGTGCCTGTGCATGGTGGAGGGGCTGTCTCCTTACGGCCTCCATGCAGGCCGCCCTCCTCCTTTTTCACCCGGGCTTGGGACCGGCATAGGCGGAGTTCCTATTGTAACCATGCAGATCAATTTGAAAGACAACCGAGAAGTGGCGGACTTTCATAAATGAGTGCTTGCGTAGAACAGAAGGTTATAGAAGAATATATTCGAAGATTAAGTTAAAATAATAGAAAAGCTTAGCCTGGGGATTCCAGAACAAGGACTACCTGGTAAAGCTATCAGCAGGTTTGCTCAGTGTGTGTCCTATCCATCTCCAGTGTCTTCTTCTCGTGTCTTGTTCTTCTGGCACTTGTCTGGTTCATGTCATCAAAATAAATCAAGTCAAACACAAAAATAACAATTTTCAACTCAACTGTCAAGGCAGTCCTATTGTAAACATGGAAAACAATTTATAAAAGACAACTAACAAGTTGCGGACTTTCATAAATGGGTACTTGTGTAGAACAGAAGAGGTATGTCTAGATCAGTGGTTCTCAAGTAGGCAATATGCGCTCCCCCAAGGGGCCACGACAGAGTTCTATGGGGCCACAGTAAGATGGTATGTACTTTTTTCCAGCTAACAGCGACTATGAGTGGGCCACAGAACAAAAAAGGTTGAGAACCACTTAACTAGATCAACAATGTGATATTGATGAAAAGAACCAGATATATATCAATGAAACTACAGGTCTGGAAAAGGAGCTGGCTTTGGTTTGGGCACACATTGGTGTAACCAGCTGATAGCATTACGCCGCATTCTTTGCTTTGGAATCCTCAGGGTAAACAATTACATCTTTTTTTGGGGATGCCTAGCTGGCCGGGAGGATAGTGTGATTCGCTTGTATAGCTAGGCGGTGTTGTCGTACGGAAGGTCCGGGGTTCGAATCCTTGGTAAGCCACTCACGTCTGTTGTTTTTCTGTTGTCTAGTGTTCTACTTCTTTATTTCTTACGAGTGCCTGAAAACATACCTTTATGTTTGTCTAATATTTAATTACAGCTGGACAGGGTATACCACTGTAGAATTTTCTACGGAAACTTAGCAATATACAATAAACAATGTGTTACCAATTCTGCCTGTTTGGACAGCGCGAAGGTCATTAATTTTTTTCAGTTTTTTGTTGTTTTTAAACACATTCTTTCGAGTTTAAAATAAAAAACAACCGTTTATCTGTTTACGTTTGTTTTGGTTATTTGAAAATCCTGCTTAAGTGCCATCTTAGTGTTATGTGAATTTTAGTTACATGTTATAATTATCTAAGTTTTTTTCCGCAAGTGAACCGTTCCGTCCTGTTATGTAGACAAGGCAATCTGTGAGTGATAACAGGCATAGCCATAGAAGATCCAAGGGCAGGCTGCACTTGGATAACGATCACGCGCAGGTCACGTTTTGCATGTCTACATGTAATTACGTTATGTTTTTAACCCTGCAGATACTCTAGAATTAACAGGGTCTGGATATGTGTAACAAGAGAAGTTTATGTTTCTACTCCAATCCCCCATCAAAAGATAAATCTACATCACGTGACACTGAGCTCGTCGTGTTCGTTATATTTAGAATCTCTCCTTCCACCTTACTACACATTAACTCATGTCTACTATAAGAACCGTCTGGCGCCCCACGATAAAGGTAGTAACGTAGCAGATATCGCCGTAGGGTAATGAATTGTTAGAGACTTTACTATACTAATTCCACCACATGAGGCTGGGTGACCTGTTTCCTTTGCCTTCCCTAACTCAAAAGCAGAGTCAGGTACCGATTTACTGCTGGGTAGAGTGGAACGTGACGCTATCATATTTCGATCGCGGAACCCGGTAACTTTGCAGCTAGAGGCAACCGCTCTAACCGCTTTAACCAAACGGACGCTCCACCACGAGATATTACAGTATTAATACATAGTCCCAAAGGCTGTTTAGAAAGCCCATTTGGTTATTTGAAGATTGCCACCTTTTATTTCTGTAGTTATTTTTTAAGGGGTTTTGCCTCTTTTTTTGCCCGCTCTACTCAGCCTAGAAACAAGGTCTGTCAGTTATATTAGAGCGCATATCTAAATGTATAAAACAATTTGCTGTGATCATTGCACTACTGATATCCTCAAGTCTGAAATGTTCGTGGTACAAAATAAACGTGTTTGTTCTATGTAGGACTTCAAACATTTGAATATTTGCAACGATTTACAGTCAATTTGCAACGATTTTTATATTTATTTCGAGACACCTAAGGGGGAGGAGAGGGTGGCGTTCATTTTTGTTTTTACCTAGGTAAAACCTATCTTACCCCGTTTAGTTCTCTGAGATCCATGAATAGACAAAGAAAGAATAAGCCTGCCCCCTACTGCACCCCCAGGTATGTCGTCTAAGGCGACTAATATAAGGCATGAGACTAGGCGCTGGTAACTACTGCTGCATGAGCATGTAACTTCTTTGTGCAGGCTTCCTGTAGGGCAAGATTCAGTGGTGGCTCCATGCTCCACAAGGAGCGCAAAGGAACATGATAATGATGATGATGATGAAAACCTACCTAAATAATTTTGGTTCAGTAAGAGTTAAGCTTGTTGGTGTACGTGTGTGTTTGTGAATGAAACTACAGAACGTTCCCGAGAAAGCAGCAACGATCTTCTAAGTACGAGGGGCGTTCAGAAACTAATGCACCACATCGTTTTTCTCAGCTAATAATGAAGATAGAAGCATGAAATTTTGCACACTTCAAATATGCCATGTGCCAATTGTGTGCACCAAATTGCACCGCAACCGGCCAAATAATACGGCTGCCCTAAACCGTTGAAATGGAGCGTGTTAGCAACTTGCGTTATAAGCAGCGAATTGTGATTGAATTTCTCTTTGCAGAGAAGGAAACTGTTGTGAACTTTCATATGCGTCTATGTGATGTGTATGGAAGTTTTGCAGTCGACAGGAGTACAGTCAGTCGCTGGGTTCAGAGAATCAAAGAATCAGGAAGTGGCGATACGGAGCTGCTTGATCGGCCACGCTGTAGACGTCCTGCCACAGCCACCAACGCAGAAATGTTGAAATGCGCTGAGGGCATTATTCTTACTGATAGGCGAATCACTACTCAACAATTAGCCTTACAGCTGTCAGTCAGCATTGGTAGTGCAAATGCAGTTATAAAAACTCTCGGATTTTCTAAGGTTTGCGCAAGATGGGTTCCTCGAAGTCTCACAAATGACCACCGATTGCAAAGGAAAGCAATTTCTTCTGAGTTGTTGGAGCGTTTCAATGCTGATGGAGAGAACTTTTTGGCTAAGATCGTTATAGATGATGAAACCTGGGCACATCATTTTGAACCTGAGACAAAAAGACAGTCAATGGAGTGGCATCATCCCCAATCACCACGAAGAAAGAAATTCAAGACAATTCCTTCAGCTGTAAAGGTCATGATCACTGTCTTTTGGGACATTGAAGGTGTGATTCTTGTGGACGTTATACCAAGAGGAGAGACAATCAATTCGCAAGCTTACATTAAGACATTGAAAAAACTCAATCAACGTTTTCGCAGAGTTCAGCCGCACAAGAATCCAGCAGACCTGCTTCGCCTTCACGACAAAGCGCGACCTCACACAAGTCTGGCAACACGGGAAGCAATCACCAAATTGGGTTGGACTGTACTACCCCATCCACCATATAGTCCCGATTTGGCACCCTCTGATTTTCATCTATTTGGTCCACTTAAAGATGCACTCCGTGGGACATGGTTTGAAAATGATGAAGGAGGGATTCATGCAGCGAAGAAATGGCTACATGATCAAGACAAAATCTAGTACTGGCTAGGAATACATGCACTTGTTTCGCGCTGGCATAAAGCCGTACAAGTTGATGGGGATTATGTTGAATAATACCGATGTTTACATGACATATCCATGTATATTGTGTATAAATTTCATGCTTTTTGAATAAACAGCTCCTGAGAAAAACGATGTGGTGCATTACTTTCTGAACGCCCCTCGTATGAACAAAAAAGAATTTATAAACAAACCGCGAACATGTGGCTAGAACTAGCCGAAACCGGAACTCTTTAACCAGCCCAAATTTCTGGATCAGTTAAGGCCAAACAGTTGTCGTCACGTGTCAGTCCTATGACCCAGAAGGAGAAATGTCAGAAAATCTACATCGTAGTAGTGATAGAATAATACAACGTTGTTCAACTCTTTATTTTTATCGGTGTGAACGTCCTTACATGTCCTCCTGGGTGTAGAGGTGCACGGTCAAGTAACAGGGAAAACGTGTGGTAAAACATTCTGTCAACACCGTCTATAAAATATGTGACCTGAGCGACAATACAAAGGTAAAGGTGGTCTCGTAGCAGATACTGCCGTAGAGAAGTGAAGTGTTAGAGACTTAACCATAGAAGGTCCAGATTTGTTTATGAAGTTGGATGACTAGTTCCCTTCCTTGTTGCCGTTTGCTTTCCCTAACTAAAGAGCAGAGTCAGGTACCCATTTACAGCTGGGTAGGGTGTAGTGTGACGCTAACACGTTTCAGTCTACCAAACCTATAATTCTTAATTATGCAAGAGAGTGTCCTTGTCACTTTCTTCGAAGGCTGTCTCTTTATCTACACAAACTACCGTATATCATTCTCAGCAGTATCATCATTTCCTTTTCGCTCTTTACAGAGCACCTAGACACCACTGCAACAGGCACAAATGCAGGAAACCTACACAAAAATAAGCACGTGCTCATGCAGCAGCGGCGGTTTCTGTAACAATATATTTTACATGATGAGGTTGCTAGTTGTGTGCTCATCGTCATATTAGTCACCTCGTACGACATGCTTGAGGGAGCAATAGTACAAACTATATGGTATGATCTATTATACTGAGTGATATTCTCACAAAACTCTTTTTTGTTCTCCACTGTTGTATTATGAACAATTTAAAATTTACTTCCGACTTGCTGGGTCAGCCGCATCTTCACCAGAGCTTTAACAATACGAATCTTCGCTTTTCGGGATATAATTCGTAGCAACTGTATCGACCTCGTAGGAAATCCCATACCCATTCATCGCTTGACTTGGCACTGCCTTACTTCGTACTTTGACCATTTCCTACAACTATGGTAAGATGATGGGCTATTTGGTAACCATTATTTTAGTGAAGATAATTAAGTGCAAAACAAAAATAAATAAAAAACACAACAAGCAACCCAAAAATAAAACCAGATTAGCTTCAGGGCCTTCTAGTCAGGTGTTCTCTTGACTGCATGACAGGGGTCGTCCACACATGACATCACGCAATTTTTACAATTTTTAAACCCCCCCCCCCCCCCCCTTTTCCGCCCCGTTTGTCACAAAAATCCAGATTACCCCCTTGTGTGACGTCACAAATCTCGTACCCCCTCCCCTATATTTTCAAATAAATAGTGTTTAACTCATCGGGCTTTTACAAGTATCTTTCTTTTCAAGTACCGAATCCCAGCAGGAGACAGGACCTAAACATTGCCCCACCCACTTAACTTCTTTTGCCTTCCTCCCCCACACAAACAAATAAAAATAATAATAATAAAATAAATAATTTTAACGTTCACATCAGCCCTATACTTTAAACTACCTTAACTTATTGTGACAAAACGTCGGAACATGCTCTTTTATCTGATCTATCACACCTTCAGTCCTCCGGCAGTATCCTTTCTTTTTCTTCAATTTTCTCTCTACATCGCTTTTATTTGGCATAAATCATGCCTTTTTATTTGTATTTTTACTATTTTGCTCTATGCTGGACACAGCATGGTGAAGTCTCTAACAAGCCACTCCCCTATTGCATATTTGCTACGGGAGTAATTCTTATCTTATTGTGTCGCATTCACGCTTCACGAAGACGTGTTACGTTACGCCAGGTTATTAGACGGTCAGCGACAGTATTTTATCACAATATCGGTCTGACCATCTTTTCAAGCGACGAGGCGTGTAAGGAGTGTTGAATAGAACCAGATTTGGTTGGCTGGCGAACCACATGATAACCCGTACACGAGGCAGAACTAATGACATAAACGCTTCCGGGTCATCCTTGCTACACCAACATTACCGTCTGTGCAGACACCTTTGGGCAGACAAGAGCGATATAATTGCTTCCGGTCACTTAGTTCAAAAGTAATCATGGATGTATTACGTTTTAGACAATATGAGTCTACAAATGTGTTTGTGAGAGTGTATGCAAGACATAATATTACCATATATGAGAGATGTGACCTTTTGCTTAATTTTTCCGTGTAGGAAATATTTTAAAAGTGCCACACCCGACCTGTTTGAAATGATTGGATCTGTCTGATTAGATTCATAGCAACATGAAGGGAAATATAGCCCGACCATTTCGCAGTTTTAATACACTGTGATTTGCAAGCTCACCAAGACAACATCAGACCTTCGCCAGAGTAAAGAATTAGATTCATAATTCCTAATTGTTATCCGGACCTTTTATTGGGGAACCAGATAAGACTTATAAAGCACATGAAATCTCTTTCAAATTTTAATAAGGCGCTACTGGATGTCAAGGTCATTTGAGGCTGGCCACCTCAGTATCTAGAATGATGATTCATGAACCACCACTGCACGGGCTGGTGATTGCTTTATTGATAGTTTCGTAAAGAGAACTAAAAGCATAAAGTAGTTCCAGATTCCCCGTGGAGCAGGGAGGGAAAGATGGGAGAAATGTTGTACATTCGCATTAATGGTAGATGGAGACATGCATTTTAAGAATTACATTTTCAAAGCAGTGTAAATGTCCCTATAAACATATTCACTTTAAAATTAATGTAAGTTTTCAAGCTTCAAACCAGTGTAAATGTCAATGAGAAAATATTCATTTTAATTAATAGATGTTTCAAACTTTTCCATAAGTGTAAATATAAATGAAGCATAAATGAATTTATATTATGAACACGTTTCAAACAGTGGAGATGTAAATGTAAAACACATTATATCTGTACGTTTAACCTTTTTCATTTAAATGTAATGTAAAGCTACAGCTATTCAGTTTAAATGTAAAGGAAGTATTATCCCGAGGGATTAAATTTAATTCTCATCGAGGGTAAATTCTGAAATGGGATGGTAGAATAGAAGAGGGGTGGGGAGGACATAACTGTGTCGGAAAACGCAATACTCAGAAGAGCGTTTCGTTTCTATTTCTATTACCAGTTATTGGTGGTACCGGCAAAAAGTACTATCTCTGGAACCAAGTGAAGGTAGAAGTAGACTGACGTTTTGCAAGACGCCATCATAAGAGGGTCTTATAGACAAACGCAGAACCAACTTGGCCTTTACTCCTTGGATGTTTTGGGAACGTGCGGCGCCTGAACTTTGACCAGAGAGGAGCGAGAGCAGAGTGAAAGGAACTGACCCAGTAGGAGAAGAAACAACCATTGGCAGCTAAGTGCAAATATCCGCTGCCAAACGTGACCTCCTTTATTGCGTTAAATCCCAATCAAGTGATGAAACTTTTCCATAACTATTCAATTGGTTTTCCAACTGTTAAAACTTAAAAAGATTATTAAATTTTGTTATTTGTAATGTTACAAGTGTAACTTCGATTTAATCCTTTTAAATGTACTACATGTTTGTCTCAGTCAGCGTTACTAAACCCACACTTTAAACAGAGCTATATATATATATCTATATGTATGTATATATATCTATATGTATGTATATATATATATCTGTATATATATATACATATACAGATATATATATATATATATACAGATATATATATATATATATATCTGTATATATATATATATATATATATATATATATCTATATATATCTGTATATATATATATATATATATATATATATATATATATATATATATATATATATATATATATATATATATATATATATATATATATAACAATAATAGTAACTCCACTGATTAACTCATTGGTGGGGGCTTAACGAGCTAGAATAAACCTTTGCTAAAATTCTTCATAAAAGTGTTGGCAGATTATAGAATTAACGTGCTTAGCGACAGCCAGCAATGTTTTTGCTTTTCTGAATATCTTATGAAGATTCCCATGTGATAGAAGCTTTACTACTCTTCTATCGACATTTCTGCCAAGAGTAATCTTGTGTAAAGATAGACTCCATTGAAGCCTATAATAGATACTCTGGAGTTTTGGCCACTGTGGGACTACTACTGCAAAGAAGGGGAGGGAATACCGTCACACTTATGTGCTTTTGATCTCACCCGACTATTGTCGGGATAGTGTTAATTTGCATTTTTTTAAAATCTAATTTTAATCATCATTACATTTAATGAGCGTTTTGTGTTTTTAAGGTGTGTACTACATTAAAGGAAATCTGTTAATAACAGTACACGGCAGTCCTTGTTCTGGAACCCTCATGGTAAGTACAGAGACAGACGAAAAACACCTGGAGAAGATAACTCGAGACAGAAGTAAAAACGATGAAGACATGGACAAAACTTGAGCTGATGGCACGCGACAGGAGGAATTGGCATGGGTTTGGTGAAGGCTTATGCTCCTTGTGAAGCTAAAGGGTACTGATTGATTGACTACATGATATATATATATATATATATATATATATATATATATATATATATATATATATATATATATATATATATATATATATATATATATATATATATATATATATATATATATATATATACACTAGCAATAACTCGTCAATAATGACGGAAGAAAATAAAAAAACTGTAATATATTTTTAAAATATTTTTAAATTCAATATATAAGTTATTTGATGACAAAATTTTTTGTGAAAGTGTGTGGATTTGTTTCAAAGAATGTCTCCTGATAAAAAGTGTTTTTAACAAAAACTTTCATGCTTTCATGATTTGTTTCTCGGGTGAGGGCGACATAGAGCTGGCCGTGTCCGAAAACAGGTGCAGGAAGGAAAACTCCTACGTGATCGAAAGATTGTCCTTGCGCCTTATTGATCGTCATTGCAAATGCTAAAATCACTGGGAATTGACGACGTCGCATCCTAAATGGCAAACTGTGCTCGCTTGGTTCTAAGTCAATGCGAGGAATTAAGACTCGTTCTCCCTTATTACTGCCAGTAATAATTTCTGCATCAATGGAATTCCGATGCAAGACTTTTATGACCAAACGCATGCCATTCAATAGTCCGTTTTTTGCGTTCACAATACGCAATAGCATGATACACGCAGCAACCTTTAATTTCAGCAAATGCGGTGGAATTCTTGATGGTCACTGTTCGTTAAGGAATTCAGTTGGGAGATCAATTGCGTCGTTGGGATCATCGGAAATCATGGTATCTGTCGTAAATTTATTTTGAGAGAAAGAGTCTTAGAAATAGTGGACCTGTTTAGAGTGGAGAATGATGGTGAAAGCTCAGTGATAGAAAAGGTTAGAGAGTAAATAGTTGCTTCACAGAGTACTGGGGAGAGTAAGGACAGACTTATTTACGACAAATCGTTCCTCTCAATCTTCTCTTCAAACTCACTTGGTCAAACAATTATTTGCCAGTTTCCAGACACACACCTGCACTCACACCGATTTGCTGCTTCAAACACACAGACGCACGTGAATACAAACGATATTAAACAGATAGGGGAAATTTGGGCTTTGGGTATTCCAACACAGTACTAAATAAGTTTATGCTGTTTATTAACATTAAAATCAATCACAGCGATAATCATGTGTTACAGAAAAAAATATCATAAGTACAGAAAATAAAATAACAAGGTGGGGAGGGGGGTGAAGAAGATTGGTATCGACTAAGCCCTTCCCGCTTATTAGACAAAGATAAACCCAGTCCAAAGATAGATATTTATCAGGAACATAGTAATGTAACCCTACAGTGGATTTAATTACTCTAAGAGAGGTGTTACAATATTAGTTATGAGTGGTAGACAAAAATCCTGTTATTCCCAATTGTTCTTCCCTTTACTAAGCAAATGAAAAAAAAGGGGAAAATGGGGGGGGGGGGGGGGGTAAACAGAGTTGACAAAGTATCCCACTTAAAGGAACAATGCAGGGTATACAGAAAATGTATTACCCGGTAGGCAAGTTAACAAATGGTTTACAAAAATTAAATCTCCTGTAATTCATGCCCGCTTGTGAGGGCCCACACTCATATACTCACACACACTTACCGATTGCAGCATCAGACAATCCAAAGAATTATATAAACAGCAATTACACCCTTGACATATGAAAATGTCTGGTACTTCGATGTCCCGCCCCAGATGTAGCGAGGTTAGCTGATAGCAAATATTCTCACTTACCGCCGGACTTGAAGCCTAAGAGTTCTTGTGCTTTATTATATAAAAAGTAGTCTATGGGATGGCACTGACACAGTTCGACACAGGGGTGAAAATGAAGTGGTCTCTTTAATTTCGCTGCTGGAGGTAAAATTCCTTCAAGGCGTGATGATAGCAACTAACCGGTAGGTTTTAAATCCAGTGAGGAAAAACTAGGCTCAGTCACAGTTCAGGTAAATAGGTACTCTCTCACAGTAGAGCAGTAAATAAAATATCGCTACTGGCAACTGTTCATCTTCCAGTTTATCTTACAGATTGTAATTTAATTTGATGGTTTATTTAAATGTTCTTGGGTAGGCTTTCTTTCATGTAATTATGATAGCTCGGCCGCATCGGACCGCCACAAGATCTCATTTAAAATGTTTCATCAAAATATCTGGAAGTTTCAGAACCGAGTCTGGAAAACTCTGTATGATTTCTTTATTGCTGGGATTGCAAAGGTGATCATTCTATAGAAAAAGATAAAAAAACCCATGACAACATAATCGTACCTAAAAAATCAAATAATATTCTAACGCGCGATAAATGTACCGTTAAGACTATTATATACACTCGCGTATTTAATTATGTATTTAAGAAAACGCGTCACGAGTCTAATGGATAAATTACACATCTAAATATATAGGACTTAACTAAATTTATTAATTATAAATTCCTTCGCGACTTTAAAAGTTACTTTAACATTTAAGCATCTATTATTTTTGGAAATATTATAATAGATATATCAATAAATTTACCACTGGAACTTTTGGGATGAGTTTAATTTAATAGATTTAAATAAACACAAAATCCAGTGAAATAAAATGAAAGCACTAGACCACTGATCACTTTAACAAATATATTATACCGTGCACAGAAAAAGGAATCACTCCAATGTAGCCACCAATTCAGATTGAAATATAGCAAAATTTCTACTATAGCTAGTGAATCTTAAATCTCTGGCGACCGAATGATAAAATGGCTTTTTTCGTGGTCTGTATATATCTAACTGGAATGCAAGATTGGGGGGATATGTTAGAATTTGACCTCTTTTTAGATCTCAGGAGACTTTCGGGGATCTGACCGCCAGACTAAATAGAGATGCCTCCCCGGGTCTTCCGTATTTCCGCTCGCTGCGTCCGCGTCGGCTTTCCCGTTCGCGTCCACTGCGATCGGTTCTGTGGTTAACACCGAGATGCGAAATACCGGCAAGAAACTTGCGTCGCTCGTTTCAGGGACCACTACTGCCTTTGATAGCGCCGATAGTCTTTCCTGAGATCCCTCAGTGCCTGTTTGATCGTGTGCCGCTACTTTCTGTTTGATTCTGGCACCGCCCCCACTGGGCCAAGTTAATGAAAATAACTGCATATGATTGCTCAAGAGATATCCGTGGGCGTGATTTAACCTCTCCTTAAATCAATGCGATGACCAGAATGTACGGTAGATAAACTGTCCACATATTAATCAGCAAACGTGTTGACAATCTGCGTGGAAAGGTTGCATGCTAATGAGTCCAGGTGGGGAAAAAAATCCCGTTTGACGAAAAGTTACCACAATATTCGGGGGCACTGATGTTATCCGAAGGGGTCGTTACAAAGGGTCGTACCATATCATACAACAATTCAGGGTCAGCTGAGTTCGTCTGTCACAGTATCTATGCTCCAATAAACCGTTTTATTTCCAGCGAGTAGCTCTAATACTTTAAATTACAATTTTGTCTTGAAGAAACAACCAAAAACTTACATTATAAGATTATTTTTAACAAAATGATGAGTTAAATCCGTTTCCGGAATGAAACTGGGTTCTACAATAAAAAAAACTGACATTTTATTCATATATCACTGTCACTCACTTTGCGTTGCACACTTCACCGACTTTTCTTCGCTGAGAGTTACTATTTTCGGGAGAGTACATATAAGGGAAACAAAACAATTAATACCTAACTTTCAACCACAGTTGCATCCCTTAGATGTGACCGACGTACAAACGGAGAATTATGGAGTTTGATAATTAAAAATAAATTAAACCAGATCAAAGTTATCACAATTATACAATATTTCAGCAGCTATTATAGTAACAATAAAAGTTGTCCATGAGATTTGTCTATTATTGCGGATAAAAATAGACAATGAGGAATCTATTTTGTTCAGACACCATTTATGAAAGAAGCGATGCTCAATCGTATTTTTGTGTGTGACATTACAACTTTAACACACCCCATCTCCCTATTATTACACTTCGTTACAAAACTTTGGACCCGCGTCCCCCGCCATTGCGTGACGTCATACGTGGACACCCCCCACCCCCATTAAAAAAAAACCACATACGTACATTTAAGGCCACAGATTACTACTGACTATGTTATTAAAATAACTCGTACATGAGACAGAACCAACAAAATGAAAAAAAAAAAAGTTATCTGTCTGGTCTGGCCTTGCTGAATTTTTCAAGGTTGTTTATGCTTCCTAGATACACTGTATTTTCCACAGTTGTCCAAGGATTGGTGGGGTCAGGGACGACAATACATCTGGGATAGGATAAATAAATACTTCACTTAAATGGGTATGTTGCAGGCACTCGTAAGAAATACGAAGTGGAAACTAGACCAAAAAAAAAAAAAAAAAAAAGCAGAAGTGATAGGCCTACTGGAGACTCGAAACTCGCTGCATTTATTCATTTCAGTATGATAGAGAATGTTTTTGTTTATATTCTTGTTTTGCTGTTGTCTGTGTTGCTGACGGGTTGTTATAGCTACTGTTCTGATTAATGCTGTTTACACTTTTTAAAATATCTTTATGCTTCTGCTGTTTTTGTCGTTGTAAAATTGTTTTGTTTTTTTTAAACTGTTATTGTTAATACATTGTTAATACAAATGCTGTTTAATTTGTTTTTTCTGCAGGTGTGTTGCAGCAGTTGTTGCTGCCACTGCTACTTCCGTTGTTCCAGTGTACCATCCAAGGTTGCCACTCAAGTTCTAGAGATAAACCCAGATTTTCTTCACACACACACACACACACACACACAAAACACACACAGAAATACCTAGATTATTTTATGCCTCAAATACACGGGATAGACTATGCTTACAGAATCTTTTAGTGCAACTTTAGCACAAATAAGCTGTGTGCTACCAATTTTTATTTATTTCTTCATTTTTATTTTATTTTTTATTACCAAAAATTCACAATTATATAAAAATGATTTTTATTAACACCCCAATATATGAACTCTTGAAAATGAGATATTTTAACAGTAACATGCTACAGTATTTACATTAATAAAATGGTCATCAAATGAAATATAAAATGTTCGTTGTAACTTGTTACTGTTGAAAATCGTCACTTGTCAGCGACTCGGCATCCGTGTCGACAACTTCTCGTTCGTCAAGATCATATGCATGAAGTGACAACGTGGAATCTTGATTGTGGAGTTCCAAAATCTTTGCATATCTCTGCCGACAACGTCCTTCACGCACATCTTCAACCACGCTTTTACTAGGATTAAACTTATGACAAACTACATCTTTGGAAACTGCTTGCTTGGCTAGTATTCTATTGGAAACTGTTTAACACTAAAGCTTGTTGAGCTTCAGTGACATTTTTTGAGCGATTGTGCTGGCTGGAAACATCTGCTTGCAACATTCAATCAAATGATCAGCTTGCGAAAACGGAGTATTATGTTCTGCCACGAAAGCCGACATCAGTATTTCCGCTTTAGCAATTTTGTCTTGGAGACAAGGCTCTTTTGGTTTGATGAAAAACTTGTTAATGTTCAGATTTTTGCTTTTGGCTTCGACGTTTTTTGACGGCTTCTGTGTGCTTTTATGTATCAATAAAGCTGTTTTGTTGGCATTAGTTAATGTACAGGAATAGACCGTACAAATCGCAGCATAGCGATTGCCAGAGTCCGGCTTTATCCAATCCTTCAGTTCGCTGTCTGTTAGCCATTCCGCACAAAAAGCCTGTTGATACCATGGCTTCACTTTTTTACGTGGTGGCGTGTGTGTCGTCATGCTGCTACAACTATCTTGTGTACCTTCATCATCGTTCATTTTATAATTTTATAATAACAAAAACAAAATGCTGTTTATCTGCTTAAGTCTAAAATTTAAAAAGAATACTTTAAAACACATCGCAAAAATGACTGAGTATTGTAGATGACAGCCATTAACAGAATAACAAGAAATTGATAGTTAATATAAACGAGTAAAAAAACAACGTCATTGATGTGGTTAAAAGCAAAAATTAAATTTAAGTGGAATAAAAAATATATAGCACATAATTTTTTACATTTAATTATAATATACATATAATGTATAATGCTCAGTGCACAGAATATTCATACATTGTAAATGCCAATTGTCAAATATTCCCAGATTAATGCAGATTTGGAAAAAACAATACCCAGATACCCAGCCGGAAGCCAAAAAACCCAGATCTAGTAAAAAAAATACCTAGCTGTGGCAACACTGGTACCTGCTAGCTAATGAAGGCTGTTGAACTGCAAACTCCGACTTGTTTCTGGTCGTAGTCTGTGCAGTTGATATCTGTTCCTTGTTTCAGTTTCTATACTAATCAGTTTATGCAGAGGCGAATCTACTATGAAGCTAATGAAACTTGAGTTTCAGGACCCTCTAGTTAAGTGTTCTCTATAATGCGTTTCTTTCCCATCCCTCAACACTTTTTATTTTTTTTTTACAAAATGGGGCCTCTCCAAGAGTTCAAGCCTCAGGGCCCCCAAAATGTAGATCCGTCACTATGTTTATGCTGGTATTACTGCTGCTAATATAGTTTACGCTGTTATTGTAGCTGCTACCGCAGTTGTACGCTTTTACTGTAGCCATGTCGCGAGATGGTGTGATATTTTTTTGTCAATATAGCATTGTTGTCGACTCGAGCCGAGTCTATAGACTCGAAATCAAGTCAAGCTTAAATCATCACAACAACTCAACTAAAGATTCGACTCTGAGTTTTTAAAAACATTAATGACTCGACTTGATTCGGAACTTGCCAATTTCAGTCAACCAACTTTGTCGTCCTCGTTTATAAGGCACTCGTACGGAGAAAGCCAATATGGTTTTCTTTAAACCGATAAAGTAATAGCAGTAAGTAAATAAAATACTACAAACAGAGAATGCTATTGTTCAATACTATATATATACAAGGGGATTGACATAAGTCTTGGGCCTGACCATGAAGGACATGTCACAGAGAGCTGAAATTTTGTATAGTGTTTATTCCTTTTCAATATAGCCACCGTCTGAATTGACACACTTCTGCCATCTCTGCTTGACCTTGAAAAGACCTTGGGAGTAGAACACCCTATTTTTCAAACTAAACCAGTCATCACATGCCAGTATAACCTCTTCATCGCTGTCAAAATGATTTCCTTTTAGCTGGTTTTTAAGATTTGGGAATAGAAAAAAGTCTGATGGAGCCAAATCTGGAGAACATTGTGGGTGTAGAAGAATTTCAATATTCAAATCGTTGGCTGCTAGCTGCACAAGCCGTGCTTTCGGAGAGGGCGCGTTGTCTTGAAGAAAGGAAGATTTTGAGTGCGCGTTATCCCTCGTTTCCTGGTCACAACCTTTCTTAGTTTGGTGAGAAGATCTGCATAGTACTGTCCATTAACTGTGTTGCCACGAGGCAGATAATCTTACAAAAGAACACCTTTGCCGTCCCCAAAATCAGTCAGCATCACTTTTCCTGCTGATTTCTGCGCTCTCGGCTTGACAGGTGTTGGTGAGCCCAAGGTTTTCCATTGCATGCTGGCAATTTTAGATTCGGGGTCATAATGGTGTACCCAAGTCTCATCTACTGTCACCATGGTCTCCAAAACATTTTTTGACTGACACTTTTTGAGCAACTGTTGACAGCAATTTACCCTCGTTTGCTTCTGTTCACGTGTCAACAGTCGCGGAACCCAGCGTGCACACACTTTTCTCATGTTCAGTCTGTTGTGTAAAATTCTATAAACTGTTCTTTCATTTAGTTTTACTGTACTAGCTATCTCCACAATTGTCATTTTTCGATCCTGGTCAATGATTTTCTTCACTCTTGTTGCATTTTCATCGTAGCACTCTGAGGCTGGTCTACCAGATCTTGGCAGATCAGCAACATTTGAGCGGCCGCACTTAAACTGTTGACACCAGTTTTTTACCAAAGTATATGAAGGACAAGAATCACAAAACACTGGTTCCATCTCCCTGTGTATTTCTGTAGGTGTTTTTCCCTGAAACATCAGAAATTTTATCACAGCTCTGGCCTCCTTCTTTTCCATTGTTTTGTCAAATCTTTGGAGCAGCAGATCCGGTCAATAGGGTACATTGCGCCGTGCACCGTAGCGGGAAAACCCATTGAAGAAACAAACTCGTACTTCACACATTCAGTGCAAATAAGATGAACTTTAAATGTGCCAAGTTTCATCTTCCTCCTGTGACTCCTTCATGGTCAGGCCCAAGACTTATGTCAATCCCCTTGTATATATAGTGATTCATATAACTAGTTAAGCGATTGTGACTAACAGTTTTCGATCCAAATGAGACTCGACTTAAAATCTACTATTATGGACTTGAGACGACGTGAAAGCTACTGTTAGGGATTTGAGACTCGACTAGACTTTTTAACTAAAGACTTTTATGTGTGTATATCAGAACTATTCTTGGCTCCAAAGCAATATTCTAATGTCTAAACACCTCTTGTGTTCTTGCAATGGTAGCGCATGAAGCCATTTCTTTTACATGATGTATCATATACTAAGTCTGGCCTCTTTCAGAACTTGTAACGAACGGCGTCTGCTTTTGATTCCTCAGAGACCTTAAGGGGGCATATACACCCAGAAATAGACAAAAAACGTTATTTTTGATTTGCATATAATAATTGTGTTTTAAATATTTATAAGCCTTTTTACTTCGATATTCTTTTTGAATTATGTGTTTATCTGTAATAGTTTATGAGTTATAAATGTTCAAAGATTTTAAGATAAGTGTTTTAACATTTAAAAACTAAACTTTAATGAAAACAGGGCCTGCGATTCACAGTTCCGGTGATATTTTCTACAGTTTTAAAGCTATAGCCTTCAAATTTTGCACACTTATAGCCCATGTTATCCTTTATGGCATGAACCTCCACTTTTTTCTTACATGGTATAGAAACAGAGATATTGCTATACAAAGTTCTAAATTTGTGCTATTTAAAAGGGTCATATTGCAAGAGCTATATCTGCAAAGCTCATTGGGGTAGACATTTTTTGGTGGTTCACGCCATAGGTAGGGATGTTATGCACATCATCTGCTGGTTTGGCATTCTTTGCACTTTTTATGTGAGTGAAATTCATTCCCAGGTGCACTGGGGGTTTTCCTTTCATTTTTTTTTCATCACTTCATGTTAATTATAAAATATGATATCTCTTGTAACATGTGGCCAAATTGTATGTCAACAAGTTCATTAGTTATTTTTCTGTTAATTTTTTAAAAAGATAACCCATTTTTGGGTGGGTGTTCCCCCTTAAGGAATAATTATATATCTACGAGCGAGAAAACCCTCCAAAAACATGGCGGGAATAATTATGGTGTGCTCTTTTTATCCATGTCCTGATGTTGGTACTAATTCCCCTGTGATCGTTTCTTCTTCTTCTTTTTCGTTCGCCCTCAGACTTCTGCATTAATGACTCTAATGAAGGCAGTAGTCAGCTCAAGGTTCCTGACATCTCCAAACAGTTTTTCGTGGAGAGAAGTGGGTTGTTACCATTCAGATTGTTTTCATTCTATGCAAACTTCATTGAATCTTTGCAATCAAACATATCATGACTTATGGTCAAGGGTCAATGCACCATGTAAATATTGAAAAGATTGCAAGGAGTGCGCGTTTTTTTTTTTTTAAATGGACATTCACTTAGCTTTCACCGTTCAACGCTCGCTTTTCCCGTATGTTCCCGAGAATCTGGTGGGATGTTATCATTGTTGGTTATATACGCTTCAGTAAGATTATTAATGCATCGGGATAGCTAGATTGAACAGTTATTGAACAGAAAACTAAAGCTATAGGGATACCATGGTGTCACAAAATGGGGCGATCATCCTCGATCTTTGTTTCACTCCGGCTATATCGGTACATTTGTGGTACTCATTTCATTGAGTGCTTTCATTTGTCGCACTTTCTTTTTTCTGCTATGTGTCGCAGATACTATGTATTTTCCTTTTTACACCCGTCTCAGGGATAACTAGACATGTCTGGTTGTTATCCATTTCTCCCTACGTTGCAAGGAGTGGCAGCGACCTAACCATGTTGGCTATCATAGGCGCAGCCGATATCAGTACTCAGAATAACACGCAAATCACCTCAGGGCAGTGCTTAATCACTGATAAGACACGGGTGCGCTCATCACCAAAGCTTGGAATACGGGGAGACAACTGATGGACAGACACAGATAAGAGATTCATCATCATCATCATGTAGCATGTCCTTTGAAGAACGTCGCTCTCATCACAGCCTGCCTGAAAGACTCTCAATATCTAGCCAGCCCTATTGCCTCCTCCATTGTCATGTTCAAGGTGTCTTCAATGTCCTGTGTCCACCGTCGTCTTGGTCGGCCCCTGCCTCGCCTTCCAGGTACCATAACCTCCATCACTGTTCTCTCCAAGCCACTATGACGTTTAATGTGGCTAAAGTATTTCAGTTTCAGGGACATGATATTGTTTATGAGCCAGTTTTCCTCGATGTTCAGGTCGTTTAGGATGTCTATATTGTTCTTCTTCTTGGTCCAAGATATTCTGAGAATTTGTCTGTAACACTTTGCTTCGAACGATTCGATTTTTTCTTTAATGTTTTAGTAATGGTCTATGACTCACATCCATACGTTGCTATGGGAAATATGCACGTTCTCAGAAGTTTTACTTTTATTAATTTGCTGGTGTTATGCATTCTTCATTTTATTTAACCTCTGCATTGCTATGGCCAGTCTCCTTCTGACCTCTTTTGAGCAGTCTCCATTGTTGTTTATTATGGAGCCAAGATATTCAAAATTTGTGACATTTTCAATTTCCTCATCACTGATGGTAATTTTTGGTTGGCATCTTGTTTTGTCTGTGGACATTATCTTTGTTTTTTTTTTTTGTGTTCAGAAAAAGGTTCTGATCCTCACTGTGTCTTTTGACACAGAAAGAGATTTCTTACTGATAAAGTAATGATTGTTACATTGGGAACACGTTGTTATATGAGGTTATCGACATGTTCGTAAGTTTATACCCAAAGTCATGCGGATGTTTACAACCCCTTTTCAGAAAAGTAATGTTTGAAATTAAATTTTGCATTAGCTGAGTCATGCACAATATTAAAATCAGATTGGTTGATCCTTCAAGGCGTGCATAACAACGAATGCGCGGGAAGGCAGTGAATATAATCTGACCATTTTCTCAAGCTTTTTCACTTACGAAATCGCTCGCCAAGATACCAGACCTTGCTAGACTGAAGAATTAGAATTAAGAATTCGTTCTTAAACATACTGGACATCTTTTATTGGAGAAATTTGGACGGACTTTCATAGCTTAGGAAATCTCTTTCATATTAAATAAGGAAACCGGGACTGAGGAAACTGAAGGACCACACACGAAGTCAGAGAGGGAACTTATTAAATTGACAACACCCCAGACGCGTGTAAGAGGCCGATTCAAGTCTCTTTTATTCGTCTGAGCAAAAAGTCTGTGAGCCAAGGTTGGCGAAAGTTGTGATTTACATTTCATATGTTATTACTAACTTGTGTACTAACCTATATATATGTATATATTACCATGTGAATTTTAATATGTGAAACTCACAGTTAATGTCAAAGTCATTTGAGGCTGGCAACCTCAGCGTATAGAATGATAATTCATGAACCACCACTGCACGGGCTGGTGATTGCTGTATTTCTAGTTTCATAAAGAGAACTAAAAGCATAAAGTAGTTCCAGGTTCCCTACGGAGCAGGGAGGGAAAGATGAAAGAAATGATGTACATTCTAAGTATAATACTTACATTTTCAAAGCAGTGTAAATGTTCATATAAACATATTCACTTTAAAATTAATGTAAGTTTTCAAGCTTTAAATCAGTGTAAACATAAATGAAAACATATTCAATTTTTATTGTGAACACTTTTCAATCAGTGGAGATGTATATGTAAACAGACTATATCTGTAATATTAACCTTTACATTTAAATATAAAGTAACTATGAAAGTTATTCTATTTAAATGTAAAGAAAGTTTTATCCAGAGGGATTACATTTCTCATCAAGGGTAAATTCTGAGTTAACTGGGATGGTGGTATGGGAAGATAGGAACCCATAACTATGGGGTGGAAAACGCCATACTCAGAAGAGCGTTTCGTTCTATTCTTTTACAGTAGTTATTGGTGGTACCAGCAGAAAGTACTATCTCTGGAACAAGAAGGGAACAGTGGCCTAAGCTTTAAGACGAAGGACCCACGTGGTAGACTCTCCTTGACATTTCTGGGAAACGAGCTACACCCGACAACCTTGATCAGGGACGAGCGTGAGCAGTGTGAAAAGAACCAACCCATAAGAAGGAGCCCAACTGTCATTGGCAGCTAAGTTCAAATCTATGCTGTCACTTGAACTTCTTGTAACATTTCACAATCCATAACGACCGTAATGATAACTTTTCTTGATCCATAACTATTCAAATTATTTTCCAACTGTTAAAACTTAAGTGATTATTAAATTTTGTTATTAGTTATTATACAAATTTAACATCGATTTAATCATTTTAAAGTTACTGCATGTTTGTCGCTGTACGAAAGGTTTTCCTAGTATGATAATAGTGGTAGAGCAGAAGTAGAATCTCTCTCCAGAAAGTATGAAGTTCCAGTGCCCGAGAAGTACACTGGTATCACAAGTGAGTTACAGCTGTGAATACTCTGAGCTGGACAATAGATTTAGGCTTCAGAAGTATAAGTTGCTACTTTCGCTATAGTAACCCTATGTGATAATATAATTAAATTAGAAAAAGTAACTCAAAATTTAACAGTTAAAAATTTACCAAGTCAAATGAGTACAATTTCATAATTTATTATGTACATCTATATATTCTTGTAATGAGAAATGGGTGTTGGAAGATGGTAAAATGAATGATTATTTATAGTTACAAATTAAACTAAATAATAAAAAGTCTTGGATTTATATTCCGCTGAAATTACACACAAGTTTGTCACGGTATCTCTTTTATATCTCTTGCTATCTAGTTCTCATCATAGACAGTCGTTTTAGAAACTGCTCACAGGATTTGTTGGATGGATACACATAAAACTCATCTGATCTTAGTTCGAGGTTCCTGAGACACACTTGAATCCGGAAGACTTTCCTTCAGCCCGCCCTATAACTACGGGGGACTAAGGTGTTGAAGATTGATTGACCTCTAGGCTTCAGTTGGCAGTATCAACGGTCTTCAAGTCTTTTGGGTAAATTCGGTCAGGAATGATCATAATCTTGATCAACAATGAACCATAAAAACTGATCATAAAACCTGGAACAAAAGGTAATAGGTGGCCATGGTGTTCCAACAATCTCACCACCCACTGCTGTTCATGATGCGACCATGTCTTCAGTGTTTGTATATAAATGAATGAATCATGGTAGTATGTTACAGAGATAGCATGATAAGATAATGTCTACTGTGCAGAAAATAACATAATACATGAATAAATCACACGTTATGATACATGGGTACTATATAACCTTTGCCTTCCACTTATGGATGTCAAGTCACTTATGTACTTGCTGGTATGTCGTAAGCTTCCAGGCAAGAACTAGCCATGATATATTTGGCTAACCAATTAATGGATATGCTTCCTGACAATGCCGGTGGAGGTTATCTCTGGTTAGCGTCATTCCCTTTTTATATATCTGATACAATAAAATCGTAAATAAAATCTGAAATAAAATGATATTAGTCATATATATATCTTTAATAAACTTACATACCCTCTTAGGATTTATAAGCTCACGGTGAGGCTGTCTTGGCTGAATATAATCTGCCCTGCATGCAGCGTGAAAATAGAACTTTTCTTGCAGATGCTTTCTTCCAGTTTCTCACTTTGGCTTCTGGATTTGGGGATTGTGATTTTCAACGCGCCCCTCTGTCCTTATATTTCAGTCTCTCGCCCGTACGAGAAAGCACCTCCTAAATTCCCAAAAAGATTTTCGTTTCATCTCCTGGTTTGAGGCGATTTGAGGCAATCTGTGCTTTTCCTGTACTTGTTTTCTCTTCTGTTCACTTACACACTTATATCCTTCCTTCCTTCCTATGTATCATTCCCTTTTTCCCATATGAGGCTTTCAATCTATATATGTTTTATCCAAATCCGTTGAGGCTTGTTAGTGTAATAAATTTTTAAAGATTATTAGCTAACTTTTAGCAGATGTGATGAAGGTGAAAAATATTAATTATCTTTAAAACTATTTATATTGGAATAATATCCTTTTGGATATAATTCATAGTCTATCTCCTTTAGTGAATTATTTTTATTTAATTGCATTCCAACCAAGCGTTTTCTTGTAGTTTTAAATTTAATTTCCTGTAAGTGCAAACTTTGAAAGTCCGCTATACATTCCTATATTAGCTATTTCCTAATTCTTCAGTACCGTCTGGCTTAAACATATTTCACATTTTTTCCGCCTACTCCAAACTTCAAAGCAAGACCGCCGCGCTGTCCTTGCGCTGTGTATGTGTGTGCGCTGTGGCGCTAACCATTTTTTCACAACAAAGCAAGAGGAACCAAATCTCGTTACAGAGCCCTCTTCTTTAAAACAGTGCATGCACAGTAAACTTTTTGGTAACTCATGCTGCAGTTTCTCCTTACTTTTCTGTTTCTCTATATCTGCTTTGATAGGATGACGACTTAAAAAATCGGATCCAAGATTGTCCCGTCCTGGAATGTATCTCACATTTGTAGTGACTTCTAAATACAATATCTAAATTAGTATGTAACAATATAGGGCATAAAGGCAAAAATAAGAAAGTACAAAAGAATTTTCTGCTAGAACGGTTGGTATCGCCTACGCCTTCAGATTATTATTTGCTAACGAATAGCCGAACAAAACGGTACCCAATTTTTCAAATTCGTCCTTGACATAAACAACCACTTTTCCTAGTTCTAAGAAAATATTTGCCTAAAGTGCATTGTGGAACGAGGAGGGGCAAGGATAGATGAAATGCTAATTCGTTTCGCATTGATTTTAAACTAAAAGCCAACTGTAGCACAGTGGCAAGCTTTGCCTTAGGGGTTTCCCCAAATACAATGAAAAAGTTAGAAATGTATACACTACGGTCATGGAAACTTGTTAAGCTCTTATTATGAATGACCTAAGCTCTCGTATTCAGCTTGATATTACATGGAAAAAGAGTGAACGAGAGGTAGTTTAAAAATAAACAACTAACATAGAAAAAAAGATAGAATTTTGAACCAAACCACATAGCCCCTTAAAAATCGTAGATTCGTGTACCTGAAGACTTGCTGACCAAGAATATGTTATTAGTTATATAAATAGTCCCTTAACTAATTAAATAATGACAAAACCATACATAGAGATCAGAGATACTGTCAGGTCAAGTCATATCTGCTTAGATTGGATCGCATATTTTTTGGAAAAAAGTAGGTGACAGATAGGCTCAGATAGTACAGTGAATCCGATTGGGTGGCATTTGAAGTGAGACGAAATATTATTGGCTGACCTTTGAATAAACATAAATAGCCTAGTAACGTAGAAAGGTTTGAATGATATTTTTTGAAAGACTGTTTACCCTTGTAAAATTAAGAGTGATTGGCCAACTGAATCTATATTGTCAGAATAAGCGTTAGGGGGGACGCCATTACTAGAAAAAGTTTCACCAATGATAGATGAGATCAGGCTGTGCTTTTAAATACAATTTCGGGGCAGCCTGGACAACAAAACAGATCGAAACTGTGTCAGTCATCGTCTCTGTGTATTTCATTGAACATTGTGGTAAGATTGACATTTATTAATCTGTATTTTATATAAAAATTGAATGTGAAATAATAATATATGTCTGGACATGAGTGGGTCTATAGCGAACATGAGGCAAAGCCTAAAGATTGATCCACCATGTGATAGACTGTCAGAGAGGTGTAAAAATACAAGAATATGTATGATTGTCATAAAGGAGCATAACACCTATCCTATTATATGGAAGAGATTACAGCTGGAATTGCAGTGGCGTTGTAACTATTAGGGAAAGGAATACTGGTGTACATTGTCACATCAAAAGAAAATGGTGGCATAGGTTTGTATAAGGATATGACCCTTTTTGTTGTTTGTAAGGTACATGTCCTTAACTGTGGACTATTAGTGTATGCTAGATATTAAGAAGGATGCATACCTTCACATTTCAGAGGTCCTGGGTACTGACGTTAATGTGGTACCAAACGCTTGAAAACTGATTGATTCAGGACTCTGCCTGTTTACTGCGAGCCCATGCTAGTGGCCATTACCTATCAAACAGGGAACAGATTGTCAAGCGAGCAGAGGAAAGGTTCAACCTATATTCTACTGCCAAGATAAGTTCTCGTTCGGCACCTGAGAGCTCAACTACAGAACTTTAAAAGAAATATAAAAAGTGACCGTGAATAAACTGGGACAAAGATTTAATAGTTCCACAAGTGACAAAATAGAAACAAACATTAATAAAAGGGTATGATTTCAAACAACAACCTAGTGGTACTACCAGTATTTCCTTAAAGTAGGAGAACACTACAGACGTATATGAGAATAATATTTTTAAGTATGGACAGAGGATCTATTGTGCTATTTGACTGATGTAATTGATTATTTTGATTTCACTTTTAAATTGTCAATCCTGATTCCAAATAAATTAGAATCAGGATAATAAAATTGTAAAAATCATATTTACACAAATTCAACCACAGTCTTAAATAAGATAGCCTTTTAGAGTGTCGTTTGTATGTTATTGTGGTAGTACTGTGTGCTGTTGTGAATAATAAACTATTTGTTTGTATGTTTGTGGATTATTGTACATTACACTCTACATTCATAACCCTAGACACTAAACGAAGTCATTTAATATAATAATAAATACATTTTGAATGAGATAAAAGGGGTGGTAGCGGAAAGGTACCCTGAAAAGTTCACAATATTATTGGGTAAATTCAGGGACCTTCATAGCTAATCTCATTTAATACAAATATCATACATAACAACAATTCATAACATCAAATCCACCACATATATTGGGGTCCTGTCCGGGATTTTAAACCTCTCTTACCACATATATTGGGGTCTCGCTCCTGGGGATTGAATTTCTTATAACACCAGCTATATTGGGTAGTTTGATTCTGGGATTTTAAATTCTTAAAATATTATCAAGTATATTAGGAATCTCAGAGAGTATAAAACTAAAAGCATTCCTTTTGGAGAAATTGAATAGTAGTTGAGCTATCAGTGCCTGTGGTTGTTCCTGGTTATCATTAGAAATTATTAGCCATAATTAGAGATTTGTATAGTTGGAAATTTTAAAGGTTGCATAGTACAAATGGCTGATCTGGCAAAGTTTCGATCTGCTGCTGTGCTGACTGCTAAGGAAATGAACATGGAGGGTCAGGCTTTGATCCAATATGTAACTTCAGAATGTGACAAGTATATTGAAAGGGAAGATAGGAAGTTAGCAGAAGAAAGAAAATTACAGTTACAAATTGAGGCTGACAAAGAAATTAAGAGGTTGCAGATTGAGGCTGACAAGGAGGCTAGGGCATTGGAGGCAGAAGAAAAGAGACAGGCTGCTGAAAGAGAGGAAAAGAGACAGGCTGCAGAAAGAGAAGAAAAGAGATTGGCTGCAGAAAGAGAAGAAAAGAGATTGACTGCCGAAAGGGAGGCAGAAGAAAAGAGATTGGCTGCAGAAAGAGAAGAAAAACAATTGACTGCCGAGAGGGAAGCAGAAGATAGAAGATTACAGAGGGAGCACGAGTTACGACTAAGGGAGTTGGAAATTCAAGGCCATGCTCCTGAAAATGTTGCCAGCCCCTTTGCCTCAGATGCCACTGCTAGTCAGGGAGCCTCAACCTCAGATATGGGTTTTCATGTAGATCATTTTTTTGAGAAAGAAGATGACATCGAAGGGTACTTAAGTAGATTTGAACTTTTAGCTACTACATATGGGTTAGAGAGAGAGAGAGGTGGAGCCTCAAGTTATCACAAGGGCTTAGAGGAACGGCTAATGAAGTTTTTGCCAAGATGAGCAGAGATGACCAAGACAATTATGACATGCTAAAGCAGGCTCTTTTATTAAGATACGAAAAGAACGGAGAATTTATAGAAAAAAAATTAGGAATGCCAAACTACTGTCGGGTGAGACTTATCACCAGTTCTCTGCACGGTTAGAGACCTGCTTGGAGAAATGGACTGCTCTGGGGAAAACCCGAGATCTTAAGGAGATGATCCTTATTTAGCAGCTAAGAGAGTCCATGGCTCCAGACCTGAGAAAGTTTCTCATGGAACAAGGTGCAGAGAGGCTGGGTGAGTTACTCAATGTCGCTGAGAGGTATCAGGCAGCCCAAGCAGAGGTAGTTGGTAATAAAAAGAAACAGGTAGACAATTTTAAGGCACCTCAAAACTTTAATAAGTTTGACCATAGAGACCAGAACAAAGGTAAGCAATATTTCGATAGGCCACGCAATGACTATAAAAATAAAACCTCACAATTCAATGAAAGGAAATATGATGAAAGAAAACCTTTTAACCAGGGAAGGAGGTATTGTAGTTGGTGTCGGATGGACAACCATAACACCGAAGTGTGTAAAAAGAGACCTGTGTACATGGCCACGCTTCAGACCAGATCACAGTCTAAACAGGAGGAGGAAAATCTGATAAATACCCCCCCAGATGAGATGAGGAAGGCGCAGGCTGGGGATAAGACCCTCAAGCCTTGTTTTAAGAAATTGCCCAAATGTCATACACCTCCAGGCAAGGGAGACTTCTATATGAAGAACAAACTGCTATACAGGAAGGCCGGAACTGGATCCAATTGTCAGGGACAGCTGGTACTTCCTAAAAGGTATAGGGCAGAGTTAATAAGGAGCTTACATGTTGGGAAAGATGGGGACCATGCGAAAATAGGTACCGTCATCCAAAAGATTGCTCAAAATTATTATTGGTTCGAGGAAATGATTGACATTGAGAATTTTGTAGAAGCATGTGGCATATTACATGAGGGAACACCCACAAGTGGGAAAATTGATCAGGACCTAGACACGCCACGGGGCAAAATTAGGCCTGGAAAGAAAAATAAAATTAATAATGTAGACAAAGTGGAATGGGAGCCCCCTTTTCACAGACAGTCTTCACTTGGATGTTTTACAATGGCCACAATGCAACGAGTACAAAGAACTGTTTTACCCTAGGATAAACCGACAATCCCTGGGTCGGAATCGTGTGAACTGGGTGAAAATAAAAGAGAGAGAAGATCTCTCACAAGGAAATTAAAGAGGGAAGAAAACCCCAAGAAAAAAATTGGTAGTGGTCGATTTGTGAATGATGATTCTAGGAAGAAAAATCCTCACTATAATGCTTCCAATGGAAGAGACCATACCGGTGCATGGGAAAATAGGTCAACAAATTTAAAAGTCCATATGTAGCCTTGTTAAGGACCTGGACCGATGAAAAGGCAGAAGAAAATATTACCTCATCATATCAATATGTGAACGAGCTGACCAGTCGTCTTAAAACTGGCTGGAAACTTGCCAATGAAAATTTAAGACAAGCCAGGAAAAAGCATGCTGCCTATTACATTAAGAAAGCGAAGGATCGAGAATTAGCTGTGGGAGAGAAGGTGCTCCTTCTACTGCCCGGCAGCCAGAATAAATTGCAAATTGGATGGCAAGGTCCATATAAAGTTCTAGAGAAGGTGTCTAGAACAAACTATAAGATAGATAAGAAAGGGAAAGAGAAAATCTATCATGTGAATCTCCTGAAGAAATATCTGGACAGAGAAAACCAGGAAGAGACACACCTACTGACCTTGTCTGTTGCAATGGAGATGAAAAAGGAACCACTCACTTCTCATGAATATCCTTTACATCCCTGTGAAACCGCTGCACAGGTAAAAATCAGCACACACTTAACGGAAAATCAGAGCGAGAGGGTTCAACAGATTCTGAATAATCATACAGATGTGTTAACGGACCGTCCGGGGCATACAAATTTATTGGAGTATGATATGAAACTCATAGACCCAACACCAATCTGTATGAAAGCCTATTCGATTCCGTTCGCTAAGGAAAAAGCTTTAAGGGAGGAGATAGATTATCTGTTGAGAGAAGGGATTATCTCGCACAGTGAATCTCCCTACAGCTCCAGTGTGGTCCTGTTAAGAAAACCCTCTGGAGAACACATGCTGTGTATAGATTACAGGAAACTGAATGCTGTCACAGAAGGTCAGGTGGATCCATTACCTGATACAAATCAGTTGTTTGCCAGGCTGAATAAAGCTAAATATTTCTCTAAAGTGGATCTGAGCAAAGGCTACTATCAGATTCCATTAAAGCCGGAAGTCAAACCTTATTTAGCCTTTAGCACCTCGGAAGGACATTATGAATTTAATATGTTGCCATTCGGGCTGAAAAATGCACCGAGTGTGTTTTCGAGGATGATGAGAAAGTTACTGGATCCCCTGAAGAATCCATGCATCACCAACTTCATGGATGATATTCTCATAGCAACAGAAACATTTGAGGAACACATTAACTCTCTGAATATGTTGTTTGATCGACTGAGAGAGACCAATTTGACAGCTAGACCGACGAAATGCTGTGTTGGATGTAAAGAGCTAGAATTCTTGGGCCACACAGTACATCAGGGAAACATGACCCCTGACCCCAAGAACCTGGAGAAGTTAAAAAAGGCACCAAGACCACAAACAAAAAAAGATGTGAGATCTTTTGTCTCATTATGTGGTTTTTACCAAAAGTATATTAAAAACTTTAACTCCATATGTGCTCCATTGACTGATTTAACGCGCAAAGGACATCCTGATAGAATTATTTGGACAGCGCAGTGTGAATTAGCGTACCAAGAATTGAAAGAAAAGCTCACAAACAGGCCTATTTTGAAATTACCTGACTTGAGTCAAGAATTCATAGTGAGAACGGATGCTAGTAATATCGGTTTGGGGGCAGCTCTATTACAACGGTCAAATTCACTTGATGGGGAATTAACACCAGTAGCTTATGCTAGCCGTAAGTTGAACACAGCAGAACAAAAATATTCAACAAGTGAAAAGGAATGTCTGGCAGTCATATGGGCTATAAAAATGTTCCAGATTTATCTTTATGGAAAATCATTTAAGATCCAGACAGATCATAAACCACTCGTGTGTCTGTCACAAGCAAGGCATGAAAATGCTAGATTATTACGCTGGTCTTTGCTCCTACAGCCATTCCAGTTTACCATATAGTACATTCCCGGAAAAACTAATGTGGGAGCTGATTTTTTAAGCAGACATCCGCATGACGAACATCAAAGTAGTCACCAGGCATAGATAGTAAATTCATCTATGTGTATTTAGAAGTAGGAACTGACATATGATCGACTGTTCTAAAGGGGGTAGATGTGTTGTGACTTCTAAATACAATATCTAAGGGAAGGGCAAGTATAGGTTTATTTGTCAGCTTATTTTTCAACTCTGTATAAGCCTGTTAACACTCCGCAGTCCATTGTATTTTATCTGGCTGACCTTTTTTGGTTAAGTCGGTTAATGGCGCGCACAATGAGTTAAATGGGGTTTATATTTCTGATAAAACCCGCACAGTGACACAAAGGATCTTACATCCTTCTTAGTTTGGGGTCTTGGTGCTTTTCTCATTTTCTCTACATTCTTTGGGTCCGGAGACATTTGCCCTGTAGAGATAGTGTGACCTAAAAATTCCAATGTCTCACATCCAATATGACACTTAGTTGGGCGTGCTCTCAATCCCGTTTCTCCCAATCTATCTAACAACATGGAGATTGCTACTATGTATTCCTCGAATGTAGTGGTAGCAATCAGAATATCATCCATGAAGTTGGTGATATGAGGATTTTGTAACGGTTCCAACAATTTCCTCATCATTCTGGTGAAGATACTTGGAGCATTCTTTAAACCAAATGGGAGTACATTGAACTCGTAATGTCCATCCGGTGTACTAAAGGCTAACAGTTTCCTAACTTCTGGTTTCACTGGTATTTGGTAGTATCCCTTGCTTAGATCTACTTTTGAAAAATACCGAGCCTTCCTCAATGTAGCAAACAACTGATTGGTGTCAGGTAATGGGTCTACCTGAGATTCAGTGATAGCATTTAGTTTCCTATAGTCAATGCATAACCTGTGTTCACCACTAGGCTTCCTTAATAGCACCACACTTGAGCTGTAGGGAGATTCGGACTTTGAAATAATTTTATCTTTTAAGAGATAGTCAATCTCATCCTTGAGTGCCTGTCCTTTAGCATAAGGTATAGGGTATGTCCGCAGACAAACTGGTGTAAGGTCAGTAATCCTCATGTCATACTCTAACAGATTAGTACACCCCGGCTTATCTGTGAGTACCTCAGCATGGATTTCTAACACCCCCTGAACCTTTTTCCTCTGCTCAAGAGTTAAATGTTCACTCACATTAACCTGAGCATAGCTTTCCGTAGTTGTTAGGGGGTATTCCATGGAAGAAATTGGTTCATCCTGCATTTCTGTTGCAATGGCCAGGGTCATGATATGTGCAACTTCTGATGCTTCCCTGTCATAATACTTTTTAAGAACGTTGACATGATACACCTTCTCCTTTCCTTTCTTGTCAATCTTATAGTTGGTCCTGGAAAGTTTTTCCAATATGACGTAGGGTCCCTGCCATCCAATTTGCAATTTATTATTGCTGCTGGGCAACAGTAACAGAACCTTTTCTCCCACCTCAAGTTCCCTATCTTTTGCTGTTTTATTGTAATAAGCAGCCTGCTTCCTTCTGGCCTGTCTCAAGTTATCATTGGCCAGTTTCCAACTTGTTTTCAATCGAGTTGTCAACTCGTTGACGTATTGGTAGGAAGAAGTCACGGTTTCTTCTGCTTTTGCATCAGTCCATGTCCGCAACAATGCTTCCAATGGACCTTCCGTCCAAACAACAATGTAGCTGGAGCCAATCCTGTGGAGTTATGTGGGACTTCCCTATAGGCAAATAGTGCTGAGGGTAAGTATGTGTCCCAAGTTTCAGGTTTCTCACTAGCCAACTTTCTAAGGATTGAAATGAGCGTTCCATTGAACCGCTCTACTTGACCATTCCCTTGGGCATGGTACGGGCTACAGTGATAATGTCTAGCTTGAAATATCCTGAATACGTTTTGTGTTAGCTTTCCCATAAACTGAGAACCACTGTCAGTCAATATTTGATGTGGGAAACCTAATCGGGTGAATATTGTTAACAGTGTCTCTGCCACATGTTTCGAATATATCGATGACATTGCTACTGCCTCTCCCCACATAGAGCAAGTATCGACCAAGGTTAAGATATATGCATTTCTCTTCTTGGTCCTACTGAGGGGTCCAACAATATCCACGGCAACACGTTCAAAGGGCGTTCCCATAATGGGCATTTCTCCCAGTGTTGCTGGTGCAGTCCTATGTTTAGGAGCTACTCTTTAGCATTCTTGACAGGATCTCACATACCTCTTTATGTCCTCTGTGATCCCTGGCCAAAAGTAGTGACAGGCTATCCGTTGTCCAGTGGCCCTATTCCCATATGTCCACTGAATGGTATAGCATGTCCTAGCTTCATAACCTGCTCCCTGTATGATTTTGGCACTACAAGCTGTCCATGTTCTTTAGGTCCTGTTCCAGCTTTTCTATATAGTAGGCCATTTTTCATATATAAGTCTCCTTTCTCTGGAGGGTTATGGCTTTTAGGTAATTTGCCAAAGCAAGGCTTCAATGTACTGTCAGCAGTTTGAGACTTTCTCATCTATTCTGGATGAGTATTGATGATAGTGTCCTCCTCTTTCTTAGAGCTTGCCCTGTTCTGGACTGTTGCAATCACTATGGGTCTTATAGGTTCTCCTAGAAAGACATATCTACATCCCAGTATTAATGGGTAGATAGGGTTGTCCATCACTGCTGCTTTGATCTCTCCTTCCACATAGAGAGATCTTATGTTGATTCGGGCTATGGGCAGTGTCATGGTTCCTGCTCCCTTGACTGGTCCTCTGATTTCCACGGTTTCTGTGGTTATCTGTTCAGGACTCACCAGAGAAGAGCACACTAGTCAAAGTCCAAGCCTTTATCATATAAGCACAGTACTTGAGTGCCATTCAAGGTCACTTCCTCACAGACAGGGGGATGATGGAGGTCCTTCTGACTATCTGCCAGGTCCTTCCTTCCCTTGTTCCCTGTTGTAAGGCATGCAGCGTGATGAGGAGGGTTTTTCCGTCTGCATTCCGCAGTATTATGGTTACTCATTTGTCAAGATTTACACCACTTTCCTTCCTTTCTTGAAGGTTTCTTATCTGATCCTAGAGGGTTTTTGTCTTTATAATCAGTTCTGTGTTTGTTCTTGTTGGAATTGTCCCTGTGTTCATAGTTGGTAAAATTTTGTGAAGGTTTGAAGTTCTCACCCTGCTTCTTCTTATTTCCTGATACTTCTGACTGAGCTGCTTGATATCTCTCAGCTATTGGTAAAATATCTTCCAATCTCTCTGCGCCTTGCTCCATAAGAAATTTTCTCATTTCTTGAGGCATGGATTCTCTGTTGTTCCATCATGACAATTTCTTTTATATCTTGACATTTTCCTAAGCTAATCCATTTTGTCAGATAAGTTTCCAATCTGGCAGAAAACTGGTGATAGTTTTCTCCTGGAAGTAGCTTAGCAGTTCGGAATCTCTTTCTATAAGATTCAGAATTCTTTTCGTACCTGACCAGTAAAGCTTGTTTTAAGATTTCATAATCTTCCTGGTCTTCTTTAGGGAGTTTTAAATAAACATCGTATGAAACTCCCCTCAACTCCTGAGATAGTTTAAGGCTCAATTTTTCCTTTTCCAGTCCATAGGTAGAGGCCAGTCTCTCATATCTATCCAGGTACGACTCAATGGCGTCCTCCTTCTCAATAAATGGATCCAGGTGGAAACTCATGGCTCCATTTGCCGTGCTATGGTTGGAGCTACTCTCAGAGTGAGGTGAGCTAGCACCATGATTGCTAGCTGCTCCCTGGAGTTCAAGTTCCTTTAAACTTAACTCATGAGCTCTTTGTAACCTTCTTTCTTCAGCTTCAGCTTCCAAGATTAGTCTCTTTTCTTCTCTTTCTGCTTCTAATTTCTTAGCTGAAACTTCAGCCTCAACTTCCATTCTTTTAGCTTCTCTCTCTGCTTCAGCTTCCATTCTTTTAGTCTCTCTTTCAGCTTCAGCTTCCATTCTTTTAGTCTCTCTATCTAAATATTTATCCACTTCAGTTGTGATATGTCGAATTAGAGCATCTCCTGTCATACCCAAGTCTATTCCTTCCTGCATAATCGCAGCTCTAAACTTCACCAATTCAGCCATGATGCTTACTTACCAGAGGGTATATAATTTTATCTTCACTAACCAACTAACTTAATTAAAATCAATTAATTACTTTGAACAAGACAAATCCTTAAAACCTTGTGAGCGTTTACTATTTACTTCGTACTCAATGGTACTACTATTACGAGTTTTCCAAACTATTTGTGACTCAAGATAGAAGAATACATAGATAGTGGCTCAGGATAAAAAATAATATCCTGCAAAAGAGCCCCCAATGTAGCGAAAGGTTTTCCTAGTATGATAATAGTGGTAGAGCAGAAGTAGAATCTCTCTCCAGAAAGTATGAAGTTCCAGTGCCCGAGAAGTACACTGGTATCACAAGTGAGTTACAGCTGTGAATACTCTGAGCTGGACAATAGATTTAGGCTTCAGAAGTATAAGTTGCTACTTTCGCTATAGTAACCCTATGTGATAATATAATTAAATTAGAAAAAGTAACTCAAAATTTAACAGTTAAAAATTTACCAAGTCAAATGAGTACAATTATCCAATTTATTATGTACATCTATATATTCTTGTAATGGGAAATGGGTGTTGGAAGATGGTAAAATGAATGATTATTTATAGTTACAAATTAAACTAAATAATAGAAAAGTCTTGGATTTATCTTCCGCTGAAATTACACACAAGTTTGTCACGGTATCTCTTTTATATCTCTTGCTATCTAGTTCTCATCATAGACAGTCGTTTTAGAAACTGCTCACAGGATTTGTTGGATGGATACACATAAAACTCATCTGATCTTAGTTCGAGGTTCCTGAGACACACTTGAATCCGGAAGACTTTCCTTCAGCCCGCCCTATAACTACGGGGGACTAAGGTGTTGAAGATTGATTGACCTCTAGGCTTCAGTTGGCAGTATCAACGGTCTTCAAGTTTTTTGGGTAAATTCGGTCAGGAATGATCATAATCTTGATCAACAATGAACCATAAAAACTGATCATAAAACCTGGAACAAAAGGTAATAGGTGGCCATGGTGTTCCAACAATCTCACCACCCACTGTTGTTCATGATGCGACCATGTCCTCAGTGTTTGTATATAAATGAATGAATCATGGTAGTATGTTACAGAGATAGCATGATAAGATAATGTCTACTGTGCAGAAAATAACATAATACATGAATAAATCACATGTTATGATACATAGGTACTATATAACCTTTGCCTTCCACTTATGGATGTCAAGTCACTTATGTACTTGCTGGTATGTCGTAAGCTTCCAGGCAAGAACTAGCCATGATATATTTGGCTAACCAATTAATGTTTATGCTTCCTGACAATGCCGGTGGAGGTTATCTCTGGTTAATGACACATAGAGAAGGGAAACCCGAGGCCTGTAAACAGTAAATTAATATTAGACAAACATAAAGGTATGTTTTCAGGTTAGCGTCATTCCCTTTTTATATATCTGATACAATAAAATCGTAAATAAAATCTGAAATAAAATGATATTAGTCATATATATATCTTTAATAAACTTACATACCCTCTTAGGATTTATAAGCTCACGGTGAGACTGTTTTGGCTGAATTTAATCTGTCCTGCGTGCAGCGTGAAAATAGAACTTTTCTTGCAAATGCTGTCTTCCAGTTTCTCACTTTGGTTTCTGGATTTGGTGTGTGTGATTTTCAACGCGCCCCTCTGTCCTTATATTTCAGTCTCTCGCCCGTACGAGAAAGCACCTCCTAAATTCCCAAAAGATTTTCGTTTCATCTCTGGTTTGAGGCGATTTAAGGCAATCTGTGCTTTTCCTGTACTTGTTTTCTCTTCTGTTCACTTACACACTTATATCCTTCCTTCCTTCCTATGTATCATTCCCTTTTCCCCATATGAGGTTTTCAATCTATATATGTTTTATCCAAATCCGTTGAGGCTTGTTAGTGTAATAAATTTTTAAAGATTATTAGCTAACTTTTAGCAGATGTGATGAAGGTGAAAAATATTAATTATCTTTAAAACTATTTATATTGGAATAATATCCTTTTGGATATAATTCATAGTCTATCTCCTTTAGTGAATTATTTTTATTTAATTGCATTCCAACCAGGCGTTTTCTTGTAGTTTTAAATTTAATTTCCTGTAAATGCAAACTTTGAAAGTCCGACATACATTCCTATATTAGCTATTTCCTTATTCTTCAGTACCGTCTGGCTTAAACATATTTCACATTTTTTCCGACTACTCCAAACTTCAAAGCAAGACCGCCGCGCTGTCCTTGCGCTGTGTATGTGTTTGCGCTGTGGCGCTAACCATTTTTTCACAACAAAGCAAGAGGAACCAAATCTCGTTACAGTCTCAGTTAATTTACTACATACAGTCTAAACAGAGCTATACTAGAATAATAGAATTCCACTGAGTAAATCAGGGGTGGGGGCTTGAACGAGCTGAATTTAATAAGTGCTTAAATCCTTCACAAAAGTGTCGGCAGAATTACAGAGTTAACACACTCAGCCAAAGCAGTATTGTTCTCGCTTTTTCTGAATATCTTGTGAAGACTCCCTGGAGATAGAAGCGTTTTGTTTCTTCTATTTACATCTCTGCCAAGAGTAATCTTGTGGGAAGGTAGACACCTTTGAAGCCCATATTAGATACTCTTGAGTTTTGGCCACTGTTGGACTACTACTGCAAAGCAGGGGAAGCAATACCGTCACAAATGGGCTGTGCTGAAGAGGACAGCCAAAAATATAAATTAGTTGCGATCAACAGTTGCTGCCATGTGCTCCACTAGGAACAAAAATTAACGTTGTTGATGATGAAGACAATGACAGAGATTTGGAAAACGCAGATTTAGCGGACTAGGTGATGTATGATTATATCTTCTATGGCCTCTTCACTCTGTCCCTTCGGCTCTGTGCTACAGGCAATGGAACGTTTGGCAAAACCAGTTGGCTGTTTCCTGAGGATGTGTGCTAACTATATCCCAGTTTCTCTCTTTAATCTCCAGCAGAATTCGTTTCTTCTGCAGGTCTGTGTTTGTTATCGGTTCCAGTTAGTGATTTAGATGATGCAATGGAGGCATCTGTAGTTGAATGTCTACAGATTGGGCATGTTATTTCTAGTCACGTGTCGCGTCCATGAAGTACATAAAAACGTATTTTACAGTCGTTGTTTGAACAGCCTCTATTTTGAAACTGTCAGTTAAGCTTTCCTTTTGCCCATCTTGTGAGATCTAAATGACCGTATGCTCATTCCTGTGTGGAAGGATGTTTCTTCCATGACCAATTTATTGAAATCGCAGAAGTTGCTAGGGATTTCCCTATTTTCATTCCTGTTTCCCCCTTTATTTCTTTTAATAATCAGTTCATAGTTACAGCATATATGTGTGCACGAGGTCCTATCGAAAAACCTAGATTACCAATGCTTAAAACCGTCACAGCTTCGTGCCATGCTCAATTCAGTCTTGTCTCTGTCGGATCCAAGAGTTGTATACCATGGGCGTACAACCTTCACAATAGCGTTTACCGTATTGTGTACCACCTCTACTAATGTATCATCATATATAAAATGTCAGCTTTTTCTGTTAGACGCCTTCGTAACGCTATGGGATGCAACAAGTTATTTTGGTTGAAAGTTAGACATTAATTGTATTGTTTTCCTTATATTTTGTCCCGAAAATAGTAACACTTACCAAAGAGTAATGCGCAAAGGACGGTGTGCATGCGCCACTAATCTCTCTGTGAACGGCATGCATGTTCATACTTTGTACAAAATTATTTGGTTCCCTTATATCGGTGTATTTTTTCATTAAAAAAGTACTTTAAGATATATTAATATTAAAGAGTGTAAAACTACACTATTAGTAAAATTGTATTATTATGTTACAATGTTAGAATGTTACAAAAATATTTACAAAATGTGTGATCCCGTATATTCTGCAGTGAGCAGAATCTGATCATTACAAACACAAAGTTCCCCCATAAGCGCATACATGCATACACTAGATGTGAACCAACAAAGAATGAGAAGTCAGTGATTGACTATGCCATTGTTCGGAGAAGCTCATTCAAATATGTCCGAGATGCAAGAGTCTGGAGGGGGCCAGAGATTGGAAGTGATCACTACCTGCTAACAATCAAACGAACAACTGAACGAGTTGCTCAGCCTAGGAACTGCTCAACATCACGCAAGAAACCAAGTAAACGAGCAGGAGAAATGAGCATTAGGACCTACAAGCTGAGAGAGCCAGAAATTAAGACCAGATATCAGGGGCTTATTGCTGCAGCGGTGAACAACACAGAAGAACAACCTGATGACTTGGAAACCCTCTGGATTAAATTCAAGGATATCATAAAGACAGCTGCTGCAGAAGCATGTGGTGAAGTCCGACTTGGGAACCAGAGAAAGAGGACACCTTGGTGGAGAGAGGAAGTCAAAGAGAAAATAAGAGAGAAGAAAATGGCATGGAAACAATACTTAGGAGCTAAAAACACAACAGGACAAATGGAAAAATATAGAGAATATGTGACACTCAGAACAGAAGTAAAGAACAAAGTGCAAGCCGCAAAACAGAAGTCCTGGGAAGAATTTGGAGAAAAGCTAGAAAAAGATGCACAAGAAAACCAGAAATTGTTCTATAAGACCCTAAAGAACATGAGGAAGGAAAAACAATGCCCTCTCAAATTTATAAAGGACAAGCAAGGCAAATTGCTTACTGCCCCGAAGGAAGTAATGGAAAGATGGAAAGAATATTTCTCAGAACTCCTTGATGGTGAGCAAGGTCAAGCATCAGAAATGATAACCACTAGCACAGAAGAGGAAACCAATGGTGATGAAGATGACATAAAGATGGAAGAACTGAAGGCAGCACTGGAGAAAATCAAGATAGGCAAAGCAGCAGGGCATGATGGTATAACACCAGAAATGGTTAAGTACATGGGAGCATCAGGCGACCTGTTACTCTTAAGGGTCCTACAGGCAGCATGGTGCAACAAGACCATACCAAAGGATTGGGAGATCGCCATAATAACACCAATTTTCAAAAAGGGTGACAATCGACAGTGTGGAAACCATAGAGGCATATCCCTTCTCAGTGTCCCTGGAAAAATCTACTCTAGAATCCTAGAGCAGAGACTCCGACGCCTAGCTGAGCCACAATTGGATGAGGTCCAGTGCGGATTCCGAGCAAACCGAAGTACTCAAGACCTAATCTTCACACTCAGACAGCTGAGTGAAAAGGCCCTTGAGTATAAGAGTGAGATCCATCTTTGTTTCATAGATCTGGAAACGGCGTTTGACAGGGTCCCTTGGAGCAAACTTTGGGACTGTTTGGCAAGGAAGAATATTCCAGCACCTCTGATTCATGCTATACAGAGCTTCTACAAGTCTTGCAGAAATTATGTGAGGACAGCAAACCATAAGTCAGAAGAGTTCAGGACCACCACTGGTGTAAGACAAGGTGATATCCTATCACCTTACCTCTTCATACTCCTTATGGACGATGTCATCAAGGCATGTAAGGAGATAACAAGAAAGTATTCAGTGGGGTACTGGAAGATGAGACAGGTCTATATTTCAGAGCTGGCATTTGCTGATGATGTTGCCCTGATTGCTAAATCAGAGGCACATCTCCAATCCAACCTGCAAGTATGGAAGGAAGAGCTGGAGAAGAGAGGGATGGTCATAAGCAGCTCTAAAACAAAATCCATGGTGATATCACGAGAAGAAAGAAGACATCAGATTAAGCTGGGAGAACAGGTCCTGGAGCAGGTCGACCACTTTAAATACCTCGGAGCTATTATTGACCGAAAGGGAGGCATCAAAGAAGAGTTGGCCACTCGAAAAGCAGCAGCTGGGAGACTTTTTCAGGCCATAAATCCAGGATTCCTCAGCAAGAGAGAGGTTGGTAAGAAAACGAAGATGGCTGTATACCGCTCCACCTATGTCCCAGTCTTGACATATGGATGCGAGTCATGGGCAATGACTACAACCCATAAAAGCCAGATCCAAACCTCAGAAATGAGATATCTGAGGAAGGTGGTTGAAGTAACAAGAAGAGACATGGTACGCAACCAGACGATACGTCAAGGCCTAAAATGCCACCCCCCCCTACAGACCCAAGTAGAACAGTCCCAACTAAGATGGTTTGGCCATGTCTGCAGAATGGGAGAAGATCGGCTACCACATCCCGTATACACACATTGGGATCCTCGCTGGTGCTACGGAGTTTGTGTTCTGTGATGCACAAGTAGCTTACTTACTAACAGGAGGAAGCAATTTACTTTCTTGTGGCGTGTTGCGAGAAGAAGAATGCTGTTATATATTGTGACAGCAGGAACGGGGGAAGAAAAGGAGACAGGGCAAGAAAGATAGAAGGCACTGAACAGTTTGATTATACTGTATAGAAAGAAGTCAACAACAGACAACTGATAAACAGTACATGAACTGGAGACAACAACACAACTGATAAACAGTACATGAACTGGAGACAACAACCAACTGATAAACAGTACATGAACCGGAGACAACAACACAACTGATAAACAGTACATGAACTGGAGACAACAACACAACTGATAAACAGTACATGAACTGGAGACAGGAAGATGTGGAGATCCATGATTTAAGTTGTACGTCGCAATGTCTCGGTCAAGAAATCACAACAATGTAAAAGTCCAGATTAAAACAACAGAAAATCAAGATGCTCTTCTGTCATGTTCAGACTTTTAACACCAGATGTAAAACAAATATTTTGGTTTTTTAAAATACTTTTTGAATAATTAAAATTGCCGTTAGGTGTTGGTGCTTTTGAATTTAATTTCCGTCTTATGACGGGCTTTTACACTAGTTACATAAAAGTTTTCCTTACGGTAAACAACTATTGATTCATTTACTGCCAAACTTCATCTTCCGTACGGGCCGTGGTACACACGTACCACAATTTGGGTATCAAGGTTTCTATTTCGCACGACAAAAAGATTCTGACATAGTGCCAAATACGAAATTCCCACCCCCATTTCCAGTTAGACCATCTGGCAAGATTTAAAAAAAAAAAATAAAGTTTTGCCTCGTTTTGGCGAGGCGCACCCCGTTCAACCTAGGAGGTTATATTAGGGCGCATGTCCAAACATAAAAGACCCTTAGGTCTTGGGTCTGGTTTGTAAGTTTGTTTTCAGCATTGTCACTTACAGAATTGGATTTTATGGGCGTAACAGAATTCAAGAATATGTCAAGGACATGACCTGTTAATTTTTGTTTGTACGTTAAGGCTTACAGATAACAGTACAGCACACTCGCCCACGAGATCTCTCACATCACATCCGGCCTTGTTTACCTGATAACGCGAAGCGGGACAATACAGGTTTGTAATGCGCAAATTCTATAGGTTACGTTGTGTGCCTAACTTCTGCGCATAATACATCTTTGTAAACAGATGAATGCCAGTCTCTCTCTCTCTCTCTCTTTCTCTCTCTCTCTCTCTCTCTCTCTCTCTCTCTCTCTCTCTCCCCCCCCCTCCCCCTCCCATGAATTCCCCCCCCCCCCCTTCCTCCGCCATACTTCCATCCCCGAAATAAACACCAGAGCTACTGACTTGTCTATCTCACATATGTTTTTCCATTTTTCATCACGGTTATGGATATCGTTATCGTTAGGCATAGAGAGTAACTTGGTTTTGTTTTATATAATCAAGACCACCTTTTACGCTGCCCCTGTCGGATAGTTTTAAGTCTGCATGAAACTGATAAGATATTAGGTTTGGATTCTGACAGGAGCCAGCAGTGGCGTACCAAAGAGAGTACTACGAGGGCGGTTCGCTCCAAGTGATAGCCAGGAAAGTGGGGGTGGGGGGGGGGGGGGAAAGGGGTGTACTGTAATGTTTAAAAATCTACTTACAAGCTTAATGTTTCTTTCTGTATGTTTATTTATTGGAGAGAGGGATACGCTCCGAGTGCCAAATGCTTTATGTACGCATGGGAGAGAGAGAGAGGTGTGTCTGTGTGTTTAAAAAAAAAACACATATCTCTTCTATCTTATTGGTTGTAAGCTTTTTTCACGCTGTTTATGTTTTGATTTTGACCACTGCTGCCGTGTTTGTTAAAATTGTTTTGTTTTTGGTCTGAAATTTTCAATTATTCAATTCCCAACATAAATCCAATTTTTATTTTTAGTTCGTGATTATGTATGTATGTAATGTAATGTAATGTTATGCCATGTTATATATGAATATATATATGTTTGTAAGTAGGTAGATACGTACGTATGTACATAGTATGTTTTATGTACGTGCGTACGCATGCGTTTAATATTCCCAGACTGTAATAAATCCATCAAGTTTCTACGCCCTGCTTCGGTTGACTGTGAGAAACAGTACAAATTGTGACCCAGAACTAACGGAAATAACATATTTACCAAATATAGTACACGTTGTGTGTGACCTATTTATTCTTGTTCATGCAGGTAATTTGTGATACATTCGTGAACAGAATTATCTTGTACTTCACAATATCACTTGTTGTAATTACAGTAATAGGCATGCCTTCCGTGAAGTGTGTGTGTATTGTTCTAAAATAAACAGGATTAATTAATAATAAATTCTTTAAGCCCAAACACGGCGCATAAGGTGCTCATAACTCCTCTTAGCTTTGAAAATAAAACGTTCAGTTCTGATTAGGACTAGATAAAGGACTTCTCATTACGAGAAAGACAGATACACTTCTTCTTGGTACACTTTCAGACGTCAAACTGAATATGTTTAAAGAAAGCCATGGTCAGCCGGAGTGTGGTAGTAAGTTCGTCCAGGGAAGGGTACTGGTGACAGCCATATGTTCCTTTTCTGTTCCTCATATGTTGAGAAGTTTTGCAACATGCATACAGACACACAAGAATGAGACAAAACTAGATAAAGGACTTCTCATTACGAGAAAGACAGTTACGTCAAACTTCTTCCATGGTACACTTTCAGTCAGGCAGTCAAGTAGATTGCTATTCCCAAAACTAGACGACTAACAGACTGAATACATACAGAGATAGACGATCAGGAAATCGAAGCCATACATATATCATAAAAACAAGCATACGACAGACATGCAGCAGACATGACGTCAGACAAAGCCACGCAGACTGGCAGACTATATATATATATATATATATATATATATATAGATATATACATATATCTCTATATATATATATATATATATATATGATCCTTAGCCACCGAGCGTCAAAGCAGTCAGTGGCCATCACGCCTGGTTGCGTCTTGTAGGGCAACAACAAATTGATTCCACTTTGCTCGGTCGGCGACCATCCTTCGCACAGTGCCCCAACTCTGGTTCATTCTTTGCATCTCAGCCTCCACATTCCTCCGCCAAGTTGTTTTTGGTCGGCCTCTCTTTCGTTTTCCTTCAGGGGTCCATAGCATAGCTGTTCTTGTGATGGCATCGGGGTGTCTTCTGAGGACATGGCCAATTCAGCTCCAGCGTCTGCCAGCTATGATGGTGTGCATGTCCACTTGCTTGATCCGAGTAAGCATATCTTGGTTGGTGATGGTTGTGACGTATAATGTAAATATAGCCACAGAAATCCGACCACCTTTGCTTCCTCAGTTAGTGTTTATGTTTTGCGATGGCAAGACCTTGCAATTCGCTGTCTGTTGACTCACTTTTGAAGCCACGCCTATTTTTCCTGTCTTACTTGCGCTAATGAGTGTTTACAAACTTTCGCACCCGGCAGTCAACAAGGGGAGCGAACCTGGTTTGTTTACCTGAGTTCTCACGCGAGCTGATCTGTCAATCATCGGTTAGTGACAGAAAGCACGTTGGGAAAAGACCAGATCGACGGTAGCAAATACAAAGGCGATAATAATACTTCCCGACCACCTTTGTTGTCCGTGCAAAAGCTTTGATCTGCGGAAATGGACGGAAATCTAAAGGGGGCCCGTTCGCACGGCCCATGTCTTTTGATGTCGTTCGGCATCGCGAGTAGAGCGAATAGGAAAATCCTTTATCGCTGAAGCCAAGTGTTACCACTCATTTTGCGCGCAGGCTTGCTAAGGCATCGCTGTGCGCAGCTGAGAGGTACACACAACGGCATCCGTGCTGAAAGCTAGCTATTTGTTAAAGTGTGACCTATATGTAAATTAGTGTATGACGTGGGCAATGTCTGCGGCGAAAAACGAACGGTTAACGTTCAGGGGTCACTGGCATTCGATGTGTTCGTCCTAATGGACAGGGTGTGTTTTAGGAGTTCCTTACTGGGGTCCTACATTCTATTCATTTATTGTCAGATTATCTACTGACACTACTTCAAGAATGTGTGTTTGAGTTATGTGTGGCAAGACGGCAGACAGAAGGTAGTACGTAATTGTGTAATTCATATTAACATTCATGACAATGCCGTTTTGGACTAATTGCAGACAGTTTGACATCTAACGGCACAGCTGTATAGTTCATCAGTGCTTACTGCCAGAGATAATATATTTATTATGGAGCATCATTTGTTATTCAAATGTCTCAATGTGTGAAGTACCCAGTGTTGTAAATATCGTCAATTAAAGATCGTGTTAATTGTACGATGGACTGAGCGTACTTATTTCAAGTTGGTCTGACTGCATATACATTTGAATGTTATACATGCCAATCCACGACATAGCGACATGTGTTACCGATAACTTTTACAACTACCAATAAACACGAGGTAACACCCAATGGTGGCCAGCAAACGGGATTTTGTTTTTTTCCAATTCGAAATTCATCATTATGAAGCCTTCTGTCTGTGCCACTTTTACAAAATTTGCGCTATCGGTGAGCCATACTTTTCAGCGCGTACAAACTGCACTGCGCAGCTTTAGTTGACCTTTTCGCGTCAGCAGCAAATTAGCGGCAGGATCCAAAAACATCAACAAGCCTACTACAAACTTATTAATTTTGATGCGGTCAAGAGTTTGAACAATTTTTATTGTCATCAATGACATTTCTATAAGTATTTGCATCAGTTTTGGTAGCAGAATTTCAACTTTCTTCGAAATTGATCAAGCTCAGCGAAGATTTTCAGCCTCCAGCCCACCACGTCTTGCACAGGCAGACAAGACAAGATAGCGTATCCGGCAAAAAAATTTTTTTTTGTTAACAACAATGAAGAATTTCAACACTGTCATCCTCCTGTAGTGAGAGTAATGCATTCCATTCTGTCTAGTACCATACCTGGGGAGGATTCACTATAAGCTAAGTGGTCTAGCTCTCTTTGGCTTAGTTTAGATATATCCTGTGCAGAGCCTTTTGTTTCTGCATGTTTTGTGTTTCTATGTGTATTTTAAGGGGGTTCAGTGAAGGACTTGATCATAGGATAACATCTCGCTCTGGCTGGGCCTAAGATCAAGGTTGTCTTTAGGATTGGTAGGTGATTATTTCAGGATTGAGGGTCCGGCGCACATGGCCGAGTGGATAACGCTTCACCTGAATTAATCATATCCTTTTTCCGTTTAGTTGTGTCGTCACGTGATGCTTGGTGTTCAAGTTCGTTGAGTGTTTCCGATTATTTCGTTTTGGCAACATTATTGTTTGTACACGGTTGATCATACCTTGCTGTCCCTCAGTTCCTTTGTGTATTAAATGTGGTAAAGCGTGTTTCTCTTGTTATTTTGTTAGACTAAGCATTGTTATTTTTATTTTTACTTAAATACATTTTTATTTATTTTATTTTATTTTTTTATTATTTTTCTACATTAGTATTGTTTTTCTTGGCTTGTTGTACGGTGTCCTGGTCATAGTTTGTCTTGTCTACTTCACGAGATTAACATATGCTCACATAATATTTTTCACTTGCTTTATCTTGACATTTATAAGAATTTGCGTTCGTACTGCTAATTACTATATAGTACACATTTTACATCACAAGTAAGTCATTTATAACCTTCTAACATGGCTACTCTGGAGCATTTTATTCTATTAGGAGAAAAACTTGGTAAGCAGGGACAAGCTTTGGAAGAGTTTGCCATGGAGCTACTTACAAGAGAAGAGAGTAGATTGGAGAAAGAGGAACAAAAAAGGCTAGAAGATATTGCCAGAGAAGAAAGAGCACAAGCAAGAGAAGAGAAAAGAAGACAAGAAGAGATTGAAGAGAAAATAAGACGAGAGGAGATTGAAGAGAAAAGAAGACAAGAAGAGATTGAAGAGAAAAGAAGACAAGAAGAGATTGAAGAGAAAAGAAGACAAGAAGAGATCGAAGAGAAAAGAAGACAAGAAGAGATCGAAGAGAAAAGAAGACAAGAAGGTTTTGCAGAGAGAAGAAGACAGGAAGATTTGGCAGAAAGGAAAAGACAAAATGAGATAGATTTAGCATAAAAAAAAGCTCAATTTGAGCAAGAAGAAAAGATGGCTTCTTTAAATTTAGATAGATCTAAAATAGAATCTGGCAATTCACAAAATCAGGAAGTGACAGGTTCGTCTAAGAAAGTACATCCTAACACAATTAAACTTCATTTACCCAAATTTAATCAAAATTGTGATGACATTTCTTGCTTTATAAATCGTTTTGAAACAGTATGTAAAGAATAGAAACTTGAAAGATCATCATGGGTGGTCCATTTAATGCAAATTGTTACAGGTGATGCCTTGACTGCTATTTTAACTATGGATGAGAACAATAGGCAATCCTATGATGCAGCTAAGGCGTTACTTCTACGAAGGTACCAACTTGATGAGAATGGGTATAGAATGAGGTTCAAAAAACTCATACCCGACATGAACAAGGACTTCTCGGATTTCATTTCATCTATTAAATTATGTTTTGATAGATGGATTGGTTTGGCTAAGATTGAACATACATTTGAGGGTCTTAAGGATCTCATATTGAGGGACAAAGTGTTATCCTCCATTAGTTCAGAATTTTTAACATTTTTGCATGAACGCAAACCTGAATCTTTGCAAGCTGTTGAGTCTTTAGGTCGACAATTTATGACAGCTCATCCGGGGCAGGTTGTGAGCAACTCCACTGTGAAAGAGTCATTACCAGTTGCTTCGGCTCGTTCTGTGCAAATAAAAAACCCAGGAGCCAGATCAAAAAGCATGGATCGGAATTTTTGTCAGAACAGAGACCGAAATGTCGGATCGTTTCGTGGACGGTACAATTTCGATACTCGACCATCTCAAGATCAAAGAAATTTTCGTCAATATCCTGGAGGTAATGGACCATCTCAAATGTACAATAGGTCAATTAGAGGATGGCGTAGGCCTTATAATTCCGACAGGTATAGAAGTGACAGATATTATAATGATGAGAACAGCCAGAACTCTCCACCTTTTCAACACTGTATAGGGTGCACATGCCCTCAACATTCTAATAATCATCAGAACGGAAGAGGAAACCGAAATAACTATCGTGGAAAAAACAACTTTCAGCGCTCACGAAGTGTGGAACGTTCAAACTCGAACTCGAGCCATAATAGCAACACAGGGATGGTCGATCAGAATAATGTTAACACCAATCTTGCTAATGCTTGTGCTGTTGACTTGTTCAATACATCAAATTGCTCTGAGTGTAGCACTTTATTTCAGCCAGGCGTGGTGTCGCGACTATCTTGTGGACATCCCATCCCTGCATTGGTACCAGCTTTAGCCTCCCATGATGGACAAGGGTCACTTACTTTTTACAAGGGTTTCTTAAAAAACAATTTTGTTTCAGTTTTAAGAGATACAGGTTGCACCACTGTGGGTGTACGCAAGTCCCTTGTTGACCCTTCCTGCTGCACAGGGGAAATGGTAAAACGTATTACATTTGGTGGAACGGCAGAATTCTATCCACTCGCCATTGTACACATTGACACACCATTCTTTGCAGGGCAAGTTAAAGTTTGTTTATTGGAGGATCCGGTTTCTGAATTGATCCTGGGTAATCTTGTTGGCATAAAAGAAGGTTCCACCCAAGATATTGAAATCTGGGAACGACAGCATAGACTGCACGCAAATGTGGTGACAACAAGAGCACAATCACATGCTCAAAGTCAGATTGAAGTGCTTGGCGATGATGATGATGAACATCAAAAACCTAAGCTCACCAAGTCTTCATTCATTGAAATGCAGAAGACTGACAAATAACCTGAAAAGGTTTTTTAAGTTGGTGAGACCACATGATTCTAATTGCTCAGATAAATCATATCCTTGGTACTCTATCAAAAATGATATTTTAATGCGTAATTATACAGACTCTACGTTAGTGCGTAGTCAAATTCTTGTACCAACGGTGGTTCGGCCATACATTCTTAGACATGCACATGACACAAACTGCGCAGGTCATATGGGTTTTGCTAGGACAAAATACAGAGTCTTGTCTGACTTTTATTGGCCTGGAGTAGTGAAGGATGTCAAAATGTTTTGTCGTTCGTGTAAAATATGCCAAGAGGTGGCTACTAAAGGAGCTTATCATAATGCATCCATCCAGGCTGCTGATATCTCTGTGCGGCCATTCGCAAAAATAGCCATAGACTTAATAGGTCCACTAATGTTTCCTTCAGCCAGAGGTCACAGGTATGTCCTTACCTGTATTGATATTGTACTAGGTGGCCTGAAGCAATACCTCTTAAACATATTGCTACTAGTGATGTTGCTGATGCACTTCTCCTAATTTTTACGAGATTGGGTTTCCCAGATAAAATTCTATCAGATACGGGACCACAGTTTGTGTCAGACGTCATGTCAAAGGTCTTGAATCTATGTAATATAGATAGATCTCTGAGCTCCGTATATCATGCCATGTCAAACGGTATGGTAGAACGGCTAAATAGGTCTTTGAAACAAATGCTAGGTAAGGTGACCACTAGTTATCCACAAGACTGGGACAGAATGCTCCCAGCAGTGCTGTTTGCTTACCGGGAAGTTCCCAATGAACACACTGGGTTTTCTCCTTTTGAGCTCCTTTATGGTGCTCCACCACGAGGACCCATGTCAATGATAAAACAGCTACTGTCAGGTCCAGAAATAGCCCCCGAAGTTCAGTCATCTTATGACTATGTGGTTAACCTGCGTCAGAAACTTCTTGAGGCTTGGCAACTTGCTGTAAATTCTTCTGAAAAGGCAAAAGAAAAAGCTCGGTCCCTTCAAAACCGAGGGAAAAAGCTTAGACAATTACTGCCAGGGGACAATGCTTTTGTGATGTTACCAACAAGACAAAATCGCCTTCTTATCTCTTGGAGGGGACCATATAAAATTATGTCAAAACTCACAGATGTTGACTATATTCTTGACGTTGATGGTAAGAATAAAACATTTCAAGTCAATATGCTAAAGGAATTCCATGATAGACCTGCATATCTCAAGCCTATTTTTGATGTTTTGGACGAATCCTCTGATCGTCCTACGTCATATTCCTCTTTATCTGTTATTCAGGAAGAAGCTACTGCATTCCCTGACATACCCTTACCTCTTCCTGCAATATCACTGCAGCCTTCAGAATCGTGGTTAAATGTTTCTATCTGTCCTGATCTGTCTGCTGCTCAACAAACTCAAGTCCTTGCAATTATTGAGTCCTATCAACAAGTCCTGACTGATATTCCTGGTCAGACGTCTATCATTTCTCACGATATTAAACTCACAGATAATCGTCCTATTCACTTGAAACCTTACCCTATCCCTATTCACTTTCAGGATCGGGTCGATAAGGAATTGGATGAGATGCTAAAACTTAATATCATTTCACATTCAGAGTCACCATATTCTTTCCCGATAGTCATCATCAGAAAAAAAGATAAGAGTATTAGATTATGCATTGATTTCCGTAGACTCAATAGTATAACAGAGTCGGACGCAGAGCCAATGCCAATTCTTTTAGGAATTATTAGCAAAATTTTCGGAAGCTAAGTATTTTAGTAAATTTGACCTATCCAAGGGGTATTGGCAGGTACCTCTCACTGAAAGAGCCAAACCTCTCACTGCTTTTGCTACTCCTAAAGGTTTCTTTCATTGGAATTTCATGTGCTTTGGCTTGGTGAATGCACCAGCTTCCTTTGTCCGCATGACAAGAAAACTTTTTTCTCACAGATCTGATATTATCTCTTATATAGATGATATTTGTTTGTTCCACAACTCTTGGGACGAACATGTTTCTGGACTTAAATCTCTACTCGAGATTCTTCAGTCACATGGTCTTACTGCAAAGCCTTCTAAGATTCATATAGGGTTCCACGAAATCTCCTTCTTAGGTCACAGAGTTGGACACGGATTTCTCAAAACTGAAGACAACACTATTTCCAAAATTCTTAATCTGTCCATTCCTCGGACAAAGAAACAAGTAAGAAGCCTCCTGGGTCTTGTCCAGTTCTACAATAAATTTATGCCACATCTGTCTTCCATTACTTCAGTTCAGTCTGAGTTGACTACAAAAGGCTCTCCTAATAGGATTGTCTGGACTGAGCACTGTGACAGAGCTCTAGCCCATTTAAAAGAATTCTTCTCATCTGAGCCTATATTAAAATTACCTGATCCAAAATTAATTTTCATCCTCAGAACGGACGCTTCACAGTATGGGATCGGTGGCGCCTTAATGCAGGAGGTGGATGGAATACTTCATCCAGTTCTGTATATCTCGCGAAAGCTCTCTCAAACTGAATGCAGATACCCCATAATTGAGAGAGAGCTTCTAGCGATTGTCTGGTCGGTGACCAAACTTCAGCGATACCTTCTTGGGTCTCGTTTCATTATTGAGACAGACCAGAAGGCTCTCTCATATTTACAGAGTGCACATATGAAAAACCCAAGGGTCGCAAGATATGCGATAAACTTACAAGCATATGACTACATCATCCACCCAATTGATGGCAAGTCCAACGTAATGGCTGATGTACTATCGCGTTACCCACAGACAGATAATACAGATTCTCAAGCATTTGGCATTGTGTAGAATAAATTAATGCCTATACACTGACCATGGCACAGAGCTGAACCTCTACATCTACCATTGGATTTGAATCACGATGTCAAGGGTACCCACAGATATGAGGTGCTTGATAGTCATTTCCGGACTTTTTGATATGACATTATCAGACATTGTCACATACTTCTCCAACTCACTATTTCAAGATGATGAACACATCATAGAGATTATCACATGAACATAATTAAATTTACAGTTTTTTTCTGTTTTTTCAAAAAGATTTAATATCTTTCAATTAGCATTTTAAATTGATTCATCATTTAATTATGTCATTGAACGTCTCCATGTTATCATGCATCACAATTCTATTATCATATTTCATCATTTGACATCTTCATTTAGGTTTTTTTATGTTTTGACATCTTTTCTACGGACCATTAATCATATCTATCATGGACTTGACTTTTACTTCGCGTTTTGTGAAATGGTCCTTGGTTGGTCATCCTCCTGTGAGGAAAAACGCTTTCAGTTTTTTTGCGCTGGGGGGGGGGGGGGGGGGGCAAAGAAGTCCCGGGAGGCCACACCCACCGTTTCGTGGACACCATCAGGTTCCTGTCCATTGCGGCTGGGGGTAGTGTTACCACTCATTTTGCGCGCAGGCTTGCTAAGGCATCGCTGTGCGCAGCTGAGAGGTACACACAACGGCATCCGTGCTGAAAGCTAGCTATTTGTTAAAGTGTGACCTATATGTAAATTAGTGTATGACGTGGGCAATGTAAAAGAATCCATGATTAAACGCGAACCGCGAAAAATAGGCGAACGGTTAACGTTCAGGGGAAGTCACTGGCATTCGATGTGGATTCGTCCTAATGGACATGGGTGTTTTCGTTTTAGAAGTTCCTTACTGGGGTCCTACATTCTATTCATTTATTGTCTTTGAGATTATCTATTGCGCGAAGTTACTAGTTTCGAAAAATTCTGACAACTTTTGCTTTCGTTTATCTAACGTTTTTCAAAGATTCTAATGAGCCCAACTTTATATGTAACAGTGGTAAAATGTTGTCTTTGTTAACTAATGGTCGTGTATTACATTTTTTGCCCGAGAGCCTGACTTCAAGAATGTGTGTTTGAGTTATGTGTGGCAAGACGGCAGACAGAAGGTAGTACGTAATTGTGTAATTCATATTAACATTCATGACAATGCCGTTTTGGACTAATTGCAGACAGTTTGACATCTAACGGCACAGCTGTATAGTTCATCAGTGCTTACTGCCAGAGATAATATATTTATTATGGAGCATCATTTGTTATTCAAATGTCTCAATGTGTGAAGTACCCAGTGTTGTAAATATCGTCAATTAAAGATCGTGTTAATTGTACGATGGACTGAGCGTACTTATTTCAAGTTGGTCTGACTGCATATACATTTGAATGTTATACATGCCAATCCACGACATAGCGACATGTGTTACCGATAACCTTTACAACTACCAATAAACACGAGGTAACACCAAGCTCGTTGATTTCCCCTGCTTTGCCGAAGGTGTGAATTGTCACAATTTAGAGATAGTTACCCTAAATCTGTATATATACTGCGTTCTCTCCAAGTCAGTTATCAAGTCTCTCGGGAAATTTTGGATAATCTAAACACGTACGCTAGAACCTATGTGAAATAGCGCGTTAATAGCCATCGTGGGGATTATTCTCTTTTCTGGTAATAATAAAAGTTGTGCTTAAGTGTTAAATGTGTTAAAGTTTTACCAATTTTATTCACTGCGATTCCCTAGCGTTAATACTAAAGAAATAGCAAACGCGTAGATATTTTCTTATCAGTGGTTCAGTAAAGTAAAATCCATCAACAATTTTTTACACCAGAAGATATTGTTTAGCTGATTAAGTATAAGGCTATGAGTGACGGATAAAGTGACAGAGTAGAATGCGCATTATATTCCATTCTGTGTAAATTTTTAAATGGCTAGTGTTAATATCATGTGTCAAAAAAATAGAAGCCAACAATCAACTAGCTAGTAATGACAGGCGATATTTATTAAGGGCGCGTAGTCATAATTAAATTATAACTGACATTGTGCGGTGATTGTTTTACCGGGTCGGAAGGGGAAAGGCTGCATGCCTAAAACCCAACCTGTCTAGCTAAGCGAAATGCGATAAAATAGGCTAAGACACCGTGTGCTTTTTAATTTAATTAGGCGACGGAGAGGATAAGAGATCTTACCTTACGCTTGATAGCACAGGATATTGTCATTTTGGTTAAATGTTTTGTTTCTTCCTAATACAGTGCTTGATCAAAACCAGCGGCCAGCGGTTTTTTTTCTATTGTGGTCCTTTTCTCAGTTACTGAAGGAGTAATAGTTGTCGATTTCCTTGGCGTTCGTCCCCAGTACAGGTGTGAACAGGAATTGCCAAAGGCGACAAGCTAACATTTTAACTGTAAATTTCAGGTAACTGGACTTACAAATTCCCTGATTGTTTTATTCAATTTAGCAGCCCGCGGTGGCAATATACATAACATTTTTCCTGACATCTGACAGTCGTTTTCCCAATTGGATTTTATCCAGGAGAATACGCTGTTTCATAATCGGCACTCACCCCAGAGCGAGCCGATAGGATTTATCATCATCATCTTAATTAACAGTTTTTAGCAACCAGAGTTTTCTTTAGCTATTGGAAGTACTGACTGCTGTTTACTGTGAACACAAGATCGCGTTCTTTTTTTTTTCTACGTGAACCATTCGAGGTGACAATACATATAAATCCAGGAACTCAACCACCAAATTGAGCGTCCCCCTTATAAAAATTAATTATTATTGGAGGGACTGGGGCTCAATTTGGAGGACAGAACTACTGGATCATGATACATGTGCATGGATGTTTACGTTCAAGAGATTGTTACACCAAGTTTAGGTAAGGCGTGATTGATGTGGCCACGAATGACAGAGTGAGAGTGAATATTTTCCAGTTACGGAAACTGTACCATCCTTTAATTTCTTTGCAAATACTGTTATATTTTACTGGATAGCTTAAGTAGGAACCTTTTTCTTTTCTTTACGGTCCATTCTATACCCTAGTGTTAATTTTTGACCTTTTGGGTTATTAACTTCTTTTGGGATCTTTTCTCAACAAGGGGGGAGGGCACTTATTGGGTTATTTCCCTATGTCTGTAAGATGATTTTATTTATTTCCAAATGTTTGATGTTGTAAAGTTTACGTGATAATAAACTAAACAAAACTTAATTTAGTGTGTTGGTCAGACCCATATCCATTTACCATAGTTTTTCACGTTTGTGTGTCTTGTTGTCACATAATTGTGTGTGAGTGAGTAGTTATGACGTACGTCTAGTTCGACAAGTGAATTTTCCTTGATTTGATGGATGATTAAAGGGACTTTAGCTTTTCATAACATTAGAACCCCTGAACATTTGTTGTAACTTTTTGGTTTCGCCAGAGCGAACCGATTCCACCGGGACTCACTTAGTAGGCGGCATGAGATCTAAAGACACTGAGACGATCCCCGAGCAGAGAAGCTAGTTTCTCGCAGGTATTTATCATCTCCGCGCGAACACTAAACCGCTCGCAAGATGGACCAGAGCGGTCAGAAGAAAGACACTGGGGGGGGGAGATCTCAGGAAGGACGGGCGGCATGCTATCAAGGACAGTAGTGGTCCCTGAGACGATTTCGCATCTCGGTGTTAAACACGGAACCGATCGCAGTGGGAGCGAACGGAGAAAGCTGACGCAAGCAGCGAGCGAAGATACGAGAGGCCAGGAGCGGCTTCTCTCTTTGGTCTGGCGGTCAGATCCCCAAAAGTCTTCTGAGATCTAAAAAGCTGTCAAGTTTCTCATGTCCCACTCATCTTTCATTTCATTGTAGATATATACAGACCACGTAGAAATACACTTTATCACTCGCTGGCCAGAACTTAACAGAAGCACTAGCTATATTTGAAATCTTGCTAGATTATCCCATGGATTTTATACATATTTGCAGTGAATTCTATTCTGTGCAAAGCGGTAATATATATATTGTGTAAAGTGATCAGTGGTCTAGTTCATTCATTCTATTTCACTGGATTTTGTGTTACTTTAAATCTATTAAATTAAACCATCTCAATAGTTCCAGTTGTAAATGTAATGATATACCTGCTATATTATTTCCAAAAGATAATAGATGTTAAATGCTTAAATTAACTTTTAAAGTCGCGAAGGAATTTATAATTAATAAATTTAGTTAAGTCGTATATTTATAAGAGTGTGTTTTAACCACTAAAACTCGCGCAGTGTTTTATTAAATACATAATTAAATACGCGAGCGTATATAAAATAGTCTTAACGGGAAATTCATCGCGCTTTAGACAGGTTATTTGTTTTTCGGTATATTACATGTCTTTTTTTCTTTCATACAGAGTGATCGTAACCTGTGCGATCCCAGCATAAAGAAAGCAATAGAGAAATCATACAGAGTCCTTTTCAGACTCGGTTCTTAACTTCCAGATATATTGATGGAACATTTTTAAATATAATTCTTGTGGCGGTCCGATGAGACCTAGCTATCAATTACATGAAAGAAAGCACCCCCAAGAACTTTTTTTAAAATAACTTATCAAATTTAATTACAATCTGTAATATAAACTGGAAGATGAACAGTGCCAGTAGCGATAACTTATTTACGGCTCTACTGTGAGAGAATATATATTTACCTGACTGTGACTGAGCCTAATTTTTCCTCACTGGATTTAAACCATACCGGTCAGTTGCTATCATCACGCCTTGAAGGAATTTTACCTCCAGCAGCGAAATTAAAGAGACCTCATTTTCACCCCTGTATTGAATTGTGTCAGTGCCATCCCATAGACTCCTTTTCATATAATAGAACATAATAACTCTGAGTCTTCAAGTCCGGCGATTAGAGGGAATATTCGCTATCAGCAAATCTCGCTACATCTGGGGCGGGACATCGAAGTACTAGACATTTTCACGTGTCAAGAGTAATTGTTGGTTATATAATTCTATGGATTGTCTGATGCTGCAATCGCTAAGTGTGTGAATATATGAGTGTGGATCCTCACGCGCTTGCATGAATGACAGGAAATTTATTCTTTTTTTGTAACCATTTTGTTAACTTGCTTACCTGGTAATATATATCTTTTCTGTATACCCTACATTGTTCCTTTAAGTGGGATAGTTGATAATTTGTTAACTCTGTTTAAAACCTCCTCCTTTTCATTTGCTTAGTAAAGGGAAGAACAATTGGGAAGAACAGGATTTCTTTCTACCACCTATACCTAATTTTGTAACACCTCTTTTCAGGGTAATTAACTTTACTGTTAGGTTAACTTACCTACGTTCCTGATAACTATCTATCTTTGGACTGGGTTTATCTTTGTCTAATAAGCGGGACGGGCTTAGTCGATACCAATCTTCTTCACCCCCCTCCTTACCTTGTTATTTGCATTTTTCTGTAATTTTGATAATTCTTGTTGTAAACAATTGATTATTTTAGTGATTGTCTTTTTTAACTTTAATAAACATCATAAACTTAATCGTTACGGTGTTGGACTACCCAAAGCCCATAACATTTCCCCTATTTGTTTAAGATAGTTGTATCCACGTCGTCTGTGTGTTTGAAGCACCAAATCGGTGTGAGAGCAGATGTGTGTCTGGAAAACTGGCAAATAATTGTTTGACCAGGAGAGTGGAAGAGAAGATTGAGAGAAACGATTTGTCGTAAATAAGTCTGTCTTTACTCTCCTCCAGCACTCTGTGGAGCATCATATTTAATCTCTACATTTCTATCACTGAGTTTTTTCACCATCATTCTACACTCTAAACCGGACTACTATTTCTAAGACTCTTTCTCTCAAAATAATTTTACGACAGTAGTAAACTTATAATTTTACTTATAGGTAGGTTTAATAGATCGTCAAATATTAAAGATAGTCGTATAGATAGGCTGGACTAGAGAAACCACTCATTCCAGAGACAGATCTTCACCTTAATCTATTCACTCATGGAATCTATTCTAACACCTTTCTTTCTCATATACCCCCACCTTCTGCTCTACTCAGACGGGACCAACTATATCTCTAACCTATCTAAAAATGTACGACAATGGTATTCGGCCAAAAGATTCTGAGAATTTTTCTTAGGCATGTTGTGTGAAAAGAGGACAATTTCGACATTTCCATCTCAGTAACTCTCCAACATTCTGCGCCATAGAGAAGCACAGAAAACACACAGCTCTGATATAATCTTAATTGTGTGCTTGTGCTGTACTAAGAGGACTTCCAGATGTTGTTTAGATTAAAAAAGGCTGTTCCTGCTTTAGTTCATTCTGTTGTTGATGTCTTTGCTTGCTCCACCGTCTGGTGTTACTACGCATCCTAGGTATGTGAATGTGTCTGTCTGTTCCAGTTGCTGATTCCTTACTAATATGGGCTCAGGGTTGCTCACATTGAGCGTCATGATTTCTTTAGGTTGATGTTCAAGCCTACCTGCTGGATATACTTATTAAGTCTATCCGTTTTTCCTGGATGTGTTGATGTGAATGTGCTAGTAGTGCAATGTCATCTGCATATTCCAGATCTTCCATGTAGAAAATATAGTCCATCTTATTCCTCTTGGACTGCCCTCTGTTGTCTGGCGCATCACCCAGTCTATGACTGTTAAAAATAGAGTGGTTGATAAGGGGCATCCCTGTCGTACTCCTGTCTTCACCTCAAAGGTTAGGTTGCTCTTCCCAACGCTACACGTAAAATTGGCATAGAGGCTTTTTTATGATTGACACTATGCAGCTTGGAATTCCATAAGCCCTCAGTATTTTCCATAAACTGTCCCTATGTATACTGTGAAAAGCCTTTTCAAAATCAACGAAATTAATGTACAGCTGTCTTTGCCATTCTGCGTACTGCTATATTATGTTCTTGAGGGTAAATATATGATCTACACATCTTCTGTTCTTTCTAAATCCTGCTTGTTCTTTCCCCAGTTTGTGGTCTACTGCTTCTGAAATTCTCTGTATAATTATCCTGCCTAGTATTTTGCTGGGAACTGAGAGAAGAGTGATCCATTTCCAATTATTGCAGTTTGCAAGATCTCCCTTCTTGTGCAATTTGACAATTATTCCTTTGTTCCACTCCGTTGGTGTTGTCCCTGTTTTCCAGACTTGTGCAAATAGTGGTTCTAATAGTTCTGCTGCTAGTTCAGGGTCTGTCTTAAATAGCTCTGCATTTCTTCTTCTTCTTCCTCGTTCGTCCTGAAAATGACGTTGGTTGCGTTGTGTCTGTTTACGCCGGAGCTGTGATATCTGCACCTTTCGGTCGACACATCCGACTTCAGCACGGCAGTTTTTGGGACCGGGTTTGCCTTCCCTCTGCGATCCCTACTCTCTCAGCCAGACTGCAGTGATGCAGACTGTTTCCAGGACCACCACGTGGAGGTGGAGTAGCGTCGTAGTCAGCTCTGGTTCGCTGACTCTGATGCAAGCAGTCAAGCTATTGGTCGCTGACTGCATTCTCTATTGCTGCATCTTTGGGTCCCGCTCTGCATTTAAGTTATCATGGTCAGGAGCTTTTCCATTCTTTAACCCTTTGATTGCTGTGATTATTTCTTCTTTTCGTGGAATATCTGTATTAACATCTAGATCATTTTCAGCCTCAGGAACATTCAATTGTGTCTCTGTTCGTTCCTTGTTCAGAGTTTCTCTGAAATTCTCTGCCCATCTTGTTTCCTGTCCCTCTGCTGTCGTGATGAGATTTCCTTGCTTATCTCTTACTAATGTAATATTGTTTGCACCTCGTTTTCCGCTGATGATTTTAGTTATTTTGTATACTGTGCTTTGTTAATTTCTCAGTGCTGCCTCTTCTGCCTGTCTTGCAAGATCGTCTAGGAAATTCCTTTTGTTGGCTCGGTGTCGTGGTTGAGTAAAGTGTAGAGTATTTGTCGAGTTGGACAATAGTAGTGAAATCGACAAGGGATAGTGGACTGACAGAGTTATAGATTACACACACAGAAAGGTGTAAATAGGAGATGGACTTGAGACAACCTGGAAGAAGATTTATCAAAATGATCTCTCTCTCCAAGCCTCAACTCACTTTTGCCGTCTAAGCACCTCCTGCTCTCACTCTTTTCTCTTATCAAACATAGAGATTATAGTAAAGAGCTAAAACAAGTTAATTATGGATGAAGGGTCGGGAACAGCGCATTAATAAATGTGTAAACTTTATTAAATGAAGAAAAGCATGGAATAATGCATCTCATCACAACAACATAAAATTACATCAATAATCATCAATAATCAATTAATCATCAATAGCTATCAATATTCATCAATAACCACAAAGATGCAAATGCCCCAACAACACACACACACAGACCACCGATCATAAAACCTGTAGAACACGGAGAGATAAATAAATCGAGTGTCAGTCCGTCCGCTTTCGGGGACCAGATGAAATAGCTCCAGTAAGTGGTTTTTTCGTATATATCCTCCATGGGTGATGGAATTAACCTGAATAAAATCACTGTATAGGCGCTATCGTTGGTGACTCCTCCCTAATTGCGCGAGGTGGGCTGAAAGACTCTATTTACCTCCGTTTTACCAAATGAATAAACTGCGTGTCAGCCTGTCCGCTTTCGTGGGACCAGAAGCTAGCTCCAGAAAAGTGTCTTACAGATAAATATCCTTCAAGATGAATGAAGTGAAATACCAAACTTTCCTTGTTGGTGCTATACTTTGGTGACCTTAAATGCGTGAGGGAAAACTGGAAGAAGCTGTTTATCTCCTGCTGACCAATTAAACGAACTGAGCGACAGCCTGTCCGCTTCCGTGGGACCAAATGTGCTAGCTCCAGAAAGTGTCTTACGTGCATATATCCTTCATTCTTATAGTTTACAAATAAACCCCTGGCATGGCTTGTTTCTACAGATGTATCGGCGTGATGCGTAATATTATGACCACTACTGCTGTGTTCTAAGGGCAAAAACCCACAAAGGCTGACCGCGATTGTTATCTCCCCCTGAAACAGATCAAACTCGTTTACCGACCGCAGAAGATTTGATCCCTGCAACGAGCCGTGTCTACACAGACCCCGTCTTCGCTCGTTCAAACGCTTTAGGTGTAACAGAAATGTTTCTCTGGTCATGAACCACAGGTGCGTTTAGATAACATTACGTTACCGCTACGCTGACTGTTGAAGAATTTTTAATTCTGAAGGCCAGCCAAACGTAAACAACCGTCGGGTGGGGTTTGAGAAGGTGAAAATGAAAGAGTAGAAGAATACAAATGGCGAGGAAACCAGGACATTAAAAAAGTAATCAAATTATGGACAAGATGGTAAAATAAATTATCAGTCACGTGACACTCGGGCTTGACGTTTAACTTCCTTGTCCAGCTGACTATACTCTTCGCTATATAGTTGCTTTAACCTGGAGGACTTCGCTTCTGTTTTTTTTCTTTTCATTTCCTTTCTCATCGTTATGGTGTTTAATGTTTCTGGTGTTATCCAGTCTTGCTCCTTCCTTTTCTGGAATCCCAAGCATGATTTGCTGCTTTCCTTATATATTGTTGTAATGGTGTTGAATTTATGGTCTATGTAATCAGTCAATGTCTTTTCCTGACTTTTGGCAAATTGATATCACTTCTTTATATCAGTCGCAAAAGCTTTTCTGGTAAGGGGGTCCTTCAATTTGCTGATGTCGAACCTTTTCTGTGTAGTTATAGTTAGTCCAGCGCTTCTTAGTTTCACTTTCAGTTTTGCTACTACTAAATGGTGATCACTTCCCACATCCGCACCTATTCTTACCTTCACATCTTGTAATGCATGTCTCCATCTACCGTTAATCATAATGCGGTCTATCTGGTTTCTGTCCCGATCATTTGGTGATTCCCATGTTAATTTGTGAATTTCTTTGCGTGGGAAAAGTGTTCCTCCAATGACCAGGTTGTTAATGCTACAGAAACTTATTAATTTATCCCCATTTTCGTTTGCTGTTCCGCTGCCGCATTTCCCCATTACTCTTTCATTATATGTATTGTGTGTTCCAACTTTCGCATTGAGGTCTCCCATTAAAACGATAAGATCATATCTAGGTGTGTCTTCCATTTCTTTCTGCAGTTAATGATAGATATCATCCTTATCGTCATCATCGCTGTCATTCGTTGGTGCGTAGCATTGTATTATTGTAGTGTTGGTAAATCTCCCTCTCAGTCTTATTCTTATCAGTCTGTTGTTGATGGGTTTCAATTCCAGTAATGTCCTTTCTATTCCTTTCTGTAGAATAATGGCTACACCTTCATTGTGCTATCCATCCTCTCTTCCAGAGTAAAGTACTGTTTCTCCTGTTGCTGTTTTAACTTTTCCTGCCCCTGTCCATCTGCTCTCGCTTATCCCTAGAATGTGTAATCTATAGTTTCTCATTTCTGCTGTGACCTGTTTTAGTTTACCAGTCTCGTTCATTGTCCCGACATTCCAAAATCCTATTCTTGTTTCACGTTTTGCGATCAGGGCGTCCGTTTTCGTGTCAGTGGCTTCCTTTCGGCTTTCACCACTGACAGTCATACGAGCCTTAGACTCCGGATGTCCGTCCCGCAGTATAGTTTGTTCATTTGTTGTCGTTTCCGTAACTTCATTTTTTTTACATAAACTTTTACGCAAAGCAAAGTTACCACATTGACTTTTGTCTTTTCGCCAGTTCCAGACGGAGTAATAGTTTACACTGAGGACCATCCCTAATGTTAATCCATACTCATTGTCTGGGAAAATACACAAAACATGTCTTCACAGTGGTCCAGTATTGATGGACAGATGTTATATGGAGATAAGGTGGCAGTTAGCAAATATGCAGTGCTAAAAAAACAGGGTCTATGACAATCTTGATAAAGATTATCAGCAAAAGATCTATGAAGTAGTGAGTTAAAAACATGATAAATACCCACGTCGGTAGCAAGATCTTATACGGAAATGGAGTTTGAAAACAATATTTTATGTGCCACATAGAATGTTCTACATGAGAGATGCAGGTGGGAGATGGACCCCTACCAAAATCAGGCAAGTTATTTACCATTGGTTTGGCATTTGAGATGCAAAGATGGGCTGCTCTTGATTGGACTTCTCGTCCAGAAGCAATATGGGTGTGTGAGCAAAATTATTCGCTTTAACTTAGCGCTTGGTAAGCCTACTTCACTGACTTCACATTTTTTCAAGGAGATATCATAGACAGGCCAGAAAACCGGGCGTGAATTCCATGATTAGAAGAGAGTAACCCCGGGGAAATCATTTTATGCCTTAAGTTCTAGGATCCTAGTTCAAGAGCTATAAGTTAGACACCTAACTCACCTGAAGAGACGGCGTCTTAAATCAGTTGCCCGACAATATTAAGACGTTTCCTACGCAACATGTCTGTGCTTAATTCGCCCGAAAAACACAAGGTAAGTTGTAATATGTATTTTATCATTTCAAATTTTGTATTTTGACAGGTACAATTTGCTTGTGGGTGTACAGTGGCTTATGAGGCTGGTAACCTCATCAGTTTAAATAACTTGACACATGAACCACAACTGCAAGAAATGGTGACTGTTTCATGCGGGTTTTCTCATAAGAAGCAAACAGCACAGGTGGCCCCAGACATATTGAGATCAGGGAGTGGAAGATCATATCATGGTGTACATAGTTATACAAGCACTTTACTAAATTATATATATATATATATATATATATATATATATATATATATATATATATATATATATATATATATATATATATATATATCTACTTTGTAATTTTGGTCTTCTGTATTCAAAAGCACTTTATTCGACTCTCTGGTGATAAACTTAACACTCAGAGAGGGTAAAATATTTTGAGGAAGATGAAAGTTATGGTTATGGATGGAAGCGGAAGACGTCTGATACTCATGTCAGGGATCCATTACTCCAAAAATAGCATTTGTTTTCTTCTTAGTTTGTGGTACAAGTTTGTAGTTCAAGTTGCCAGCAGTCGACGGTAGACACCAACATCAGACGGGTCTTGAAGACGTTTGACAACCTATGCGATTATCTCAAATGTGTTGCATGAGACGTATTGCAGCCACTAGACCTGACTACTGAAGAATAGTACAGCACCAAGCACCAGTGGGAACCAACAGCGGCTGAAGCAGACGCCAACCTACTCCACACTAAAAATTAAGTACTATAACAACTCAACCAAGGGACATTTCAAATCATTTCAATAAGTCCAGTACAGTTTAAACCATCCGATGATGATAAATATCGTTTTATTTTCTAAGCAAAGTTATTTATTATAAAATTTGATAAACTCTTGTTAAATGATTATTAAACTTCTTTATCTGTAACTTTAAAGCTATAGTTGGATAAATCACTATAGAGGGAATTGTATGTCTGCGCCCGTATGACTCACATTGTGTTAAATACATAAACGTATAAATTAATAGTTGCTGAATCACCTTCAGCTGAGGGCTCAAAACCCACGAGTCACAGTTAGCTCATAGAAGGGGCGGGAGAATAAAAGTTCATGACGGCTTAGATAAGCTCAGTTGTTATGCTTGCTTTTCTTTTAACATCCTATGAGGTCCCCTTAAATAGAAGCATAATTCTTCTATTTACTATATGTCTCTGCCAAGAGTAATCTTGAGTGAAGGTTTATACCGTCATCATTATACTCTAAGTTTGGCCATTGTTGGACCACTATCGAGGAGCAGAGGAGACGATCCACGCCACACTCCCACAAAAAATATCCTTTGCAAGTCGATTTTAAACAGTACACGACTGCAGTAATACTGTCTGATGGCACCCCCCCCCCAGCTGCCACCCAGGGCGGATCGCTCCCTCTCATCCCCACCCCACCTAAATACACCACTTCATTGCCCAGCTTTCCTTTCTCCAAACGACGGCTATATTCAAAACTGATGACAAGATTATCACCGAGTTCAAACTATATCTGTAAAAGTTCAATTTATCACAATTTCTTACTTACTTAGTCGTTCCCCTTCTACCGTGAGGTGTAGAGGTTTGGAAGAGAGAGCGCCAGACTATACTATCGGCTGTCTTCTTCCTGGCCTGGTTCCATTCTAGTCCTCGATGCTTCAAAGATTGTCTAATGTTGTCCTCCCAGCGGACTCTGGGTCGTCCTCGGGGTCTGGATCCTTGGCTCTTTGTTTCCCATGCTTGTCGTGGTATCCGATCTTCTCCCATTCTGCAGACATGGCCAAACCATCTTAATTGGGACTGTTCTACTTGGGTCTGCAGGGGGTAGGAGTTAAGGCCTTGACGTATCGTCTGGTTGCGTACCATGTCTCTTCTTGTTACTTCAACCACCTTCCTCAGATACCTCATTTCTGAGGTTTGGATCTGGCTTTTATGGGTTGTAGTCATTGCCCATGACTCGCATTCGTATGTCAAGACTGGGACATAGGTGGAGCGGTATACAGCCATCTTCGTTTTCTTACCAACCTCTCTCTTGCTGAGGAATCCTCGATTTATGGCCTGAAAAAGTCTCCCAGCTGCTGCTTTTCGAGTGGCCAACTCTTCTTTGATGCCTCCCTTTCGGTCTATAATAGCTCCGAGGTATTTAAAGTGGTCGACCTGCTCCAGGACCTGTTCTCCCAGCTTAATCTGATGTTTTCTTTTTTCTCGTGATATCACCATGGATTTTGTTTTAGAGCTGCTAATGACCATCCCTCTCTTCTCCAGCTCTTCCTTCCAGACTTGCAGGTTGGATTGGAGCACAATTTCACAAAGCTAAAATTCATAATTTCTGGCGACTCATATACGTACCTGGCCAAACAATGGACCTTAGCTTTAGGACAGGTCGTTGTGATTACTTGTTTAAAATTAGTTTTTGGCTCGTTTTGACGAGGTGTGCCACGTTCAACCTAAACACAAGGTACGTCGGTTATACTAGCGTACATATCCAGATATAAACGATGTAGCGTTTTAGTGGTAGTTTTTGTTGTTCTTCCATTTTCAGGGCCATACAAAAGGCCTGACTCGACATTTAATCATTTAAAAAAAAAAAACCCCAGTTTAAAAAACAAAAGTTGATAACTCTTAAAACGGGACCGCTCACTTTTATAGAAGTTACCTCGCTTTGCCCAATCGAAGCCGTAATGTTGCCACATTATGATACTCATAAATCACTGCCTTATGACCAACAAATGGCCTTCGGGGTGGGAGGAGAAATAGCAGTACATCTGTGTTTATATAGATTTGATTCAGTAATTTTCGTGGTTGTTTTACGAGCAGTAACATAATCCCCTTACTTACTTACTTATTTAATCGTTCTTATACCCTGGAGTGTAGAAGTTTGCCAGAGAGAGCGCCGTACAATTCTATCGGCTGTCTTCCTCCTGGCCTGCTTCCAGTCTAGTCCTCGGTCCTTCAGAGATTGTCTAATGTTGTCCTCCCATGGAACTCTGGGTCGTCCTGGAAATTCTTGATCCCTGGCTCTTAGTTTCCCATACTTATCGTGGTAGCCGATCTTCTCCCATTCTGCTGGGTTTTGACTGGGTTTTGAGACCTTGCCGTATCGTCTGGTTGCAGACCATGTCTCTTCTTGTTACTTCAACCACCTTCCTCAGATACCTCATTTGGCTCTGGTTTTTGTGGGTTGTAGTCATTACCCATGACTCGCATCTATATGTCAAAACTGGAACATACAACCATCTTCGTCTTCTTGCCAACTTCTCTTTTACTGAGGAATTGTCGATTTATGGCCTGAAAAAGTCTCCCAGCCGCTACTCTTTGGGTAGCCAACTCTTCTTTGATGCCAATCTTACAGCTCTAAGGTATTTACAATGGCTGGTTACGTTTTCAAGGTTATTTTGATGTCCAAGCTTTACACGGAGAATACAGCAATTAGAAGATTTATATTCTCAATTCACGGTTTTTCTCATTTATTAAACATATAAGACGATTATGAAAGTGACGTATGACGTATGAGTTCTTTTAGAGGTAAATTCATCACCCTTCAGCTCCCCATGGAATATAGGCATTCTAGAAACGTATACCAGGTCTTTCTGTCACGTGCCATCAGCTCAAGGTTTTTCTGTCACGTGCCATCAGCTCAAGGTCTTTCCATTTCTTCTTCATCTCCTTCATTTCCTGTCTTGACTTCTCCTCTTCATGTGTTCTCTCCCTCTCTTATCTTGGTGATTCCAGAGAAAGGACTGCCTGATAATGCTATCAACAGGTACATGCCAATGTAATACTACACCTTTGTTGTGTTATATGCTTGCTCTTAAACACACGTGTCACTACATACTTATTTATAGATATCCTCATCAGTCAAACACAAAAACACTCACACACAATAATTGGAGTCGCCACTTATCAGCAATAACATACTCTAATTCTCGTTTTCCCTAAGTGACAAAAAGGATATGGATAAAATAAACCAGCAGGGAACTACACTTGTAAACATCAAGGACGGACTTGACGTTAAAAACAAGAGGCGATCATCTTGCTAGGTTTCAACGGACCAAAGTACGGACAAAAATACGCAACGCCGCGTCATTTGTTTTTTCTGATACGACTCTGATAGCGTTAGTTATCGTGGGCTCAGTGAACTATTATGTTTTCTGAATGATAAACTCAGTCCTTGACATGTTAACAGTTCATAACATAAATGTTTAACCGCATTAAATAGTTGCTAGAAGGGCAGATAACACATGGCTTACAAAGGGAAATACATCATACTTTGTTAACAGCTACACCTTTTAGAAAACGGTTTCTTAACCTATGGTCCACATGGATTATAAGGGGTCCGTGTCTTCTTCTTCTTTGATCCTTAGCCGCCGACCGTCAAAGCAGTCAGTGGCCATCACGCCTAGTGGCGTCTTGTAGGGCAACAACAAATTGATTCCACTTTGCTCGGTCTGTGGCCATCCTTCGTACAGTGCCCCAACTCTGGTTCATTCTTTGCATCTCAGCCTCCACAGTCCTCCGCCAGGATGTTTTTAGTCGGCCTCTCTTTCCTTTTCCTACAGGGGTCCAAAGCATAGCTGTTCTTGTGATGGCATCGGGGTCTCTTCAAAAGGGTTCGTGTACATAACCTAAAATGGAAAATGCAAAATTGTTTATTAGTCGTGTATGTACAATTCCTTTTTCCAAGAAGGGGTCCATAGCCTTCATTAGACAAACAAAGGGTTCTATGGCATTCATCAGATAATTGATGGTTCCATAGCATTCATTAAACAATGAAATAATTCCATAGCATTCATCAGGCAATCAAAGAGTTCCATTGTATTCATCAGACAATCAAATGGTTCTTCTCTTCTTCCTAGTTCGTCCTGAAAAGGACGTTGGTTGCGTTGTGTCCATTAACAGCGAGGCTGCGATAATTGCGCCTTTCGGCAGACACATCCGACTTCAGCACGGCATTTTTTTGGGACCAAGTTAGCCTTCTTACTTGGATCCCTACTCTCTCAGCCAGATTGCAGTGATGCAGCCTGTTTCCAGGACCACCACTTGGAGGTGGAGTAGGGTCTTGGTCAGTTCTGGTTCGCTGACCCTGACGCAAGCAGTCAAGCTATGGGTCGCTGACTGCATTTATTACTGTTGGTGCGTCTTCGGTTCTAATCAAAGGGTTCCATAGCATTCATCTAACAATCAAAGAGTTCCACAGCATTCATCGGACAAAAGAGTTTCATAGCATTCATCAGACAATGAAATGTTTCCATAGCATTCACCAGACAATGAAATGGTCCCATAGCATTCAACAGACAAAGAAATAGTTCCATAGCATTCATCAGACAATGAAACAGTTCCCTAGCATTCATTAGACAATGAAATAGTTCCATAGCATTCATCGGGCGATCAAAGGGTTCCATAGCATTCATCAGACAATCAAAAAGTTCCATAGCATTCATTGGACAATCAAAGAGTTCCATAGCATTCATCATACAATCACAGGTCTCAATAGCATTCATCGGACAATCAAATGGTTCCATAGCTTTCATGAGACAATGACATAGTTCCATAGCCTTCATCAGACAAGCAAAGGGTTCCATAGCATTCATTGGACAATCAAAGGGTTCCATAGCTTTCATGAAACAATGAAATAGTTCCATAGCCTTCATCAGACAAGCAAAGGGTTCCATAGCCTTCATCGGACAGTCAAAGGGTTTCATAGCTTTCATGAGACAATGACATAGTTCCACAGCCTTCATCAAACAAGCAAAGGGTTCCATAGCATTCATCGGACATTTTTGTCTGTGATAGATCTATGAAGTCGTGAGTGTAAACATGATTGGATATCAACGGATGAGAAAATACCTTATACGGGAAGTGACTTGAACAAATCACATTTTATGTGTCACGCAGAAATTTTATAGAGAGGGTAGTTGGGATATACCCCTACCAAAATACGCAAGTTTCATGCTATTGGTTTAGCGGGTTTCTCTAAGAGAACCAAAAGCAGAGGTAGTCCCAAGAGCCATATGGATCAGGGAGTGGATGATGACAGAGAAATAATGTACATAATTATTATAATAACCATTTTAACGAGTGCATATGTATATGTAAACATGTTTTATATAAATGCACCAGGTGTTTTCCGCTTACTGGGATTAACATTAATGCTCAGAGAGGGAAGAGCTCTTAGGCAGATGGGACGGTGGAATGAAAGAAAACAGGGGAGGGGGAGGTCTGATTTTCCTGTTGTAGCAAGGTCGAATGATTGTCGCATAGAGATTTATGATCAATAAATTTTCTATATTCTTTTCTTTTCTACCCGTGTCCTCTACTTTATTATCGCTCTTTTATCCTTTTCCTGTTTTTTGCATTCGTTCGTTTGCGATTAAATATATTATCCCATTCTGACTTTGCCGTTTCTTTTCTCATGCTAGTAACACAGTTTATTACGTAGATGTCAGTCCCGGGGATGTGAGCGAATGGTGTGAGAATTAGCTTCGTCAGACATAGAGAGCAGACATTTGTCTACATTCTCATCTGTCACGAGTTTTCTTCGGCTACGTTTCTCGGCATGAGATGTGAACGGCGCCCTCATGCATCGCTCAGAAATGAGACATGTCTGCGTGAGATGCCAAGACGCGTTGTGGCAGTTATGGCCAGCGTCTAGTATGTGAAGTGTCAAGAGGAGAGGGGGAGACCGGGGGGGGGGGAGGGTAGCGAAATAGCACGCATCCTTTGTCTGTTTTCATATATCGTACCCAGAGTTTTAGACTGGTCATTCATACTCCTAGTTGCAGTAGACGTGGTCGCTTCGTTCTAGATACTTATATTTATAAGTGAAACTCTTAATTTCGTTGTGATTCCCGTAGTTCTGTTTGGAGGTAAATATTTTATATATATCTAGTAGTGTTGAGTGATTTAGAATAACCGCTTATTTCATTTTACTAGTGAGATTCCTGTGCAGAAGTAATTAATTTATAAGTCTGTTATATTCGCTAGTCGACATGTTACAGTGGAAAGCAGAATAAATGATAATTTCTAGCTAAAACTTATTCGGCTATTAATGAGTTTTATTAAATTGCTAATAATTAGTCGAGAATATTTTAAACTAACTTATAACTGCACTGATTCATCATTGAGTATTGACGAAATACGTATGTATTTCTAATTCATGATGACTGATATGACTATATAACTTATTTCACGGGAGATTTTAAACGATAAGACCAGCTCTACGCTTGCAGTTTATAATGTAAGTTTTAACCGAGGAATAGTATGTATAAGTATTTTATATGTTGTTTTCTCTTTATTCAGTAAAACTGGGGTGGCCCAACTTTACCAGCGTTTTAGTACATGAGAAATATCTGTGAAGAACTAAAATATTTTGTTCTTAAAGACTTGGGTGTATAAAGTAAAACCTGTCTGGCATTGCGTTGGCATCCAGAACGACAGAGTACCCATTCCATAAACTTTAAGATGAAATGAAGTAACGGGCCTATCGCGCCTGATTTAATTCTTCCTGAGAAAAACTCAAGTACATTTCAGCCCGTGTGGCAAGTAAAATATTACAATCAATAACCTTTCCGACATTGTTGACAACTTGTGGTGTGACCAAGAATTTTACCTTTGATCGAAGTTACAAACCAGACATTTTTCCTAAGTAGTGGAAACCTCGTGATTCTGACACTGTGAGCCCGCTTAAAACTAATTCTTACCTCGTGATTCAAAAGACACTAACCTTAGTCTGAAAAATATTCGCATGAAGAGGACGCTGCCCGGACACATTGGGTGAACCCAAAATCTGCAGAGCTGGGACCAGCTTCATTAAAAGAAAGACAGATTAAAGGGTGTGGGTGTCCTAAATTTTGCGCCAGACGGCGAACAACAGCACGATTGTAGGTAAGAATGTATGTCAGGGCCCTGATGAATGAACAGAGAGAAAGCAGGAACGAGTGACTCTTTTTTTGGTATACCAAATTTCACCCACTGTGTATTTCTTTATGCAAGTTTGTTGCTAACAATATTTTTCCTTAGGATAGATCAGAGTATCAAAGCCTGTTCATACCTTTAAAGGGAACTCTTAGACTAAAGCAGATGTATCCGTGACTCTTTGGGGCTATCACTTTTCTTCTAACAGGACTGTGGGCTATACATCGAGGGAAAAGATCATACTAATATCAAAGTCGGTTCATACCTTTAAAGGGAAATCATTAGACTACAGCAGATGTATCCGTGACTCTTTGGGGCTATCACTTTTCTTCTAACAGGACTGTGGGCTATACATCGGCGGAAAGGATCATACCAATGGGTCTATCATTCTTGTAGCAATTCATTGACTTTATGACTATTTGTATATGTTTTGATGAAATTGTATGTGTTGTGACGGAATTTTAGTCTGATAATTAAAATTCACTTAAACTTATTCCAGTGTGTCGGTCAGTTCGTTCCCAACTATCTATATTTTTCATTGTCATAGTTTCACGTCTGTGTGTCTATTGTAGTCACTTATGTGTGTGTGTATGTGAGGTATATATAAATTAATATATATTATACTAGACGGTCTGACAAATCTTAATCTGTTGTAGATGATAGGCTGACTGAGAGAAATCATCTCGAGAGTCAGAGACCGACTCTAATATATTTCCTCCATCTCACTCGTGAAATCTATTTCTACCTATATCTCACTGAGATATCACCTGTTTCTATTGCTATTCAGAAGGGACCAAATCTAAGTCTTAATTCACCTGTCACAAACCCTACGACAAATGGGGTCTCGTCTATCAGGATTTTGAATTTAGAAGAGGCAGACGAAACGACAAATAGTGCTTGGTTTTCTGGGAATTGAACTCTTAGTTCTGAGCTAGCATGACAATATCAGGTCGTCTGTAAGATTCTGTATTCTGAAATAGAGAAAGAGTGTGATTGTCTCGTGGATTTTGTATCTTTTAAAAATAACTATTCCCCTAGACTAACGATCTGTTTATGGGCGTGCTGACCACACAATTAATAATTGTTTTTCCACTGCATTTTGAATAATATACATTTGAGTTACAGGTTGATTTTGTCGGAATATGTTAAGTATTGATTTTGTAATACGAAACGCTGGTAAAGTTTGTGATTGTCTAAAAGTCACTGGGTTTGAAGCAGAAAGGTGTTTGAACTAAGTTAAGGAGTGCGTTTCGGACTATTTCGTCCAGATTAATTGCCCCCCTTACCCGATCTGACTTCAGGGGTGAACTTGTAGTAGATTTAAAATTAAAGGTTTTTTTTCTCCTTAAATTTTTTTTTGTAATAATTATTTTGTTTCCACTGTAGCAACTTATTTTTTAGTGAGTAAATCTTACTACCATTTAATTGGCATAGTCGCTTGCAATTAGAGCTTTTAGAGCCAGAAATAGCAGCGATAGTTAGATACTTTATTATAGGAGGAGGTATCCCAGGTTAAAGTATGTCATCTTTTGTTTTGATATTTTCTCGCAAGTGGTAGGAACCAGAGTATCCTTTTTCTTCTTACTTCCTAATCGACTAAGTCTCAGTCACTGATTTATTATGGCCGAGAGGGCGAAACTGAGGCAGATGCTCAGACAGGAAGCAAAGGAAGAGGGACTGGACGGCGACGAAGCGAAAGCTTTCGTCAAGGACGAACTTGAGAGATATGATGTGGAGCAGAAGGAAATAGCAGCGGAGAGGAAAGAAGCGGAAGACCGTCTATTACAGCAGAAGAAGATGGATAAAGTAATGGAAATTCGCAGGGCGAACGAAAAAGAGAAGGAGAGACAGCATGAGGAAACAGAGAAAGAGAGACAGAGACAGCACGAGCTGGCGCTTAAGACGCTAGAAGTCCAAAGTCGTGGTGCTGCCTCTACCTCCAGCAATGGAGAATCTTCTCCTCATTCATCCTTACCCGATCAATCAAACACTCAATCTATTCATCTCACCGCTATGTCTTTCGCTCTAGAATCTTTCCCTTGTCCTAATGAGAAGATTGACACGTATCTAGAAAAATTTGAGAAAATTGCAACTCTGTACGGTTTAGAGAGGTCGCGTTCTAGGTATGTGAATGTGTCTGTCTGTTCCAGTTGCTGATTCCTTACTGATATGGGCTCAGGGTTGCTCACATTGAGCGTCATGACTTCTTTAGGTTGATGTTCAAGCCCACCTGCTGGCTATACTTATTAAGTCTATCCGTTTTTCCTGGATGTGTTGATGTGAATGTGCTAGTAGTGCAATGTCATCTGCATATTCCAGATCTTCCATGTAGAAAATGTAGTCCATCGTATTCCTCTTGCACTGCCCTCTGTTGTCTGGCGCATCACCCAGTCTATGATTGTTAAAAATAGAGTGGTTGATAAGGGGCATCCCTGTCGTACTCCTGTCTTCACCTCAAAGGTTAGGTTGCTCTACCCAACGCTACACTTTTTTTTTTTTTTTTTTTTTTTTTTTTCGTACGCCCGCTAATACTCGAGGCGAAATCTCAGGTTATTATTTTTTTTATGTCTAACCTGACATTGATTTTACGTGAGTATCCCTTTTTCTTGTACAGAGACAGGTGTCCCTCGCCATTCAGGCAAATACTCTCCGATTTCGGAGGTACCCATTACAGCTGGGTCGGCTCAGGAGCCGCCAATCCCTGGTCGACGACACTCCTTCAAATGTCCTAGCCAGGTCTCGAGTTAATCCAGTCCAAATCCCGGTCGACGAAAAATCCTCAAATGCCGTCGCCCGGGTTTGATCCTGAATCACCCGGTCGCCAGAGCGGTGTTGTAACCACTACGCTAGCGCGGCTCCTTACTACACGTAAAATTGGCACAGAGGCTTTTTTTATGATTGACACTATGCAGCTTGGAATTCCATAAGCCCTCAGTATTTTCCATAAACTGTCCCTATGTATACTGTCAAAAGCCTTTTCAAAATCAACGAAATTAATGTACAGCTGTCTTTGCCATTCTGCGCACTGCTATATTATGTTCCTGATGGTAAATATATGATCTACACATCTTCTGTTCTTTCTAAATCCTGCTTGTTCTTTCCCCAGTTTGTGGTCTACTGCTTCTGAAATTCTCTGTATAATTATCCTGCCTAGTATTTTGCTGGGAACTGAGAGAAGAGTGATCCCTCTCCAATTGTTGCAGTTTGCAAGATCTCCCTTCTTGTGCAATTTGACAATTATTCCTTTGTTCCACTCCGTTGGTGTTGTCCCTGTTTTCCAGACTTGTGCAAATAGTGGTTCTAATAGTTCTGCTGCTAGCTCAGGGTCTCTTAAATAGCACTGCATTTAAGTTATCATGGTCAGGAGCTTTTCCATTCTTTAACCCTTTGGTTGCTGTGATGATTTCTTCTTTTCGTGGAATATCTGTATTAACATCTAGATCATTTTCAGCATCAGGAACATTCAATTGTGTCTCTGGTGGTTCCTTGTTCAGAGTTTCTCTGAAATGCTCTGCCCATCTTGTTTCCTGTCCCTCTGCTGTCGTGATGAGATTTCCTTGCTTATCTCTTACTAATGTATTATTGTTTGCACCTCGTTTTCCGCTGATGATTTTAGTTATTTTGTATACTGTGCTTTGTTAATTTCTCAGTGCTGCCTCTTCTGCCTGTCTTGCAAGATCGTCTAGGAAATTCCTTTTGTTGGCTCGGGCTTGACGTTTAACTTCCTTGTCCAGCTGACTATACTCTTTGCTATATAGTTGCTTTAACCTGGGGGACTTCGCTTCTGGTTTTTTTTCTTTTCATTTCCTTTCTCATCGTTATGGTGTTTAATGTTTCTGGTGTTATCCAGTCTTGCTCCTTCCTTTCCTGGAATCCCAAGCATGATTTGCTGCTTTTCTTATATATTGTTGTAATGGTGTTGAATTTCTGGTCTATATAATCAGTCAATGTCTTTTCCTGACTTTTGGCAAAATGATATCGCTTCTTTATATCAGTCGCAAAAGCTTTTCTGGTAAGGGGGTACTTCAATTTGCTGATATCAAACCTTTTCTGTGTAGTTACAGTTAGTCCAGCTCTTCTTAGTTTCACTTTCAGTTTTGCTACTACTAAATGGTGATCACTTCCCACATCCGCACCTATTCTTACCTTCACATCGTGTAATGCATGTCTCCATCTACCGTTAATCATAATGCGGTCTGTCTGGTTTCTGTCCCGACCATTCGGTGATTCCCATGTTAATTTGTGAATTTCTTTGCGTGGGAAAAGTGTTCCTCCAATGACCAGGTTGTTAATGCTATAGAAACTTATTAATTTATCCCCATTTTCGTTTGCTGTTCCGCTGCCGCATTTCCCCATTACTCTTTCATTATATGTATTGTGTGTTCCAACTTTCACATTGAGGTCTCCCATTACTACGATAAGATCATATCTAGGTGTGTCTTCCATTTCTTTCTGCAGTTAATGATATATATCATCCTTGTCCTCATCATCGCTGTCAATCGTTGGTGCGTAGCATTGTATTATTGTAGTGTTGGTAAATCTCCCTCTCAATCTTATTCTTATCAGTCTGTTGTTGATGGGTTTCAATTCCAGTAATGTCCTTTCTATTCCTTTCTGTAGAATAATGGCTACACCTTCATTGTGCTATCCATCCTCTCTTCCAGAGTAAAGTACTGTTTCTCCTGTTGCTGTTTTAACTTTTCCTGCCCCTGTCCATCTGCTCTCGCTTATCCCTAGAATGTGTAATCTATAGTTTCTCATTTCTGCTGCGACCTGTTTTAGTTTACCAGTCTCGTTCATTGTCCCGACATTCCAAAATCTTATTCTTGTTTCACGTTTTGCGGTCAGGGCGTCCGTTTTCGTGTCAGTGGCTTCCTTTCGGCTTTCACCACTGCCAGTCATACGAGCCTTAGACTCCGGATGTTCGTCTCGCAGTATAGTTTGTTCATTTGTTGTCGTTTCCGTAACTTCATTTTTTTACATAAACTTTTACGCGAAGCTAAGTTATCACATTGACATTTGTCTTATCGCCATTTCCAGACGGAGTAATAGTTTACACTGAGGAACATCCCTAATGTTCATCCATACTCCTTGTCTGGGAAAATACACAAAGCATATCTTCACAGTGGTCCAGTATTGATGGGCAGATGTTATATAGAGATAAGGTGGCAGTTAGCAAATATGCAGTGCTAAAAAAACAGGGTCCATGACAATCTTGATAAAGATTATCAGTAAAAGATCTATGAAGTAGTGAGTTAAAAACATGATAAATACCCACGTCAGTAGCAAGATCTTATACGGAAATGGAGTTTGAAAACATTATTTTATGTGCCACATAGAATGTTCTACATGAGAGATGCAGGTGGGAGATGGACCCCTACCAAATTCAGACACGTTATTTACCATTGGTTTGGCATTTGAGATGCAAAGATGGTCTGCTCTTGATTGTACTTCTCGTCCAGAAGCAATATGGGTGTGTGAGCAAAAATATTCACTATAACTTAGCGCTTGGTAAGCCTACTTCACTGACTTCACATTTTTTCAAGGAGATATCATAGACAGGCCAGAAAACCGGGCGTGAATTCCATGATTAGAAGAGAATAACCCCGGGGAAATCATTTTATGCCTTAAGTTCTAGGATCCTAGTTCAAGAGCTATAAGTTAGACACCTATCTCACCTGAAGAGACGGCGTCTTAAATCAGTTGCCCGACAATATTAAGACGTTTCCTAAGCAACATGTCTGTGCTTAATTCGCCCGAAAAACACAAGGTAAGTTGAAATATGTATTTTATCATTTCAAATTTTGTATTTTGACAGGTACAATTTGCTTGTGGGTGTACAGTGGCTTATGAGGCTGGCAACCTCATCAGTTTAAATAACTTGACACATGAACCCCAACTGCAAGAAATGGTGACTGTTTCATGCGGGTTTTCTCATACGAAGCAAACAGCACAGGTGGCCCCAGACATATTGAGATCAGGGAGTGGAAGATCATATCATGGTGTACATAGTTATACAGGCACTTTACTAAATTATATATATATATATACCTACTTTGTAATTTTGGTCTTCTGTATTCAAAAGCACTTTATTCGACTCTCTGGTGATAAACTTAACACTCAGAGAGGGTAAAACATTTTGAGGCAGATCGAAGTGGTGGATGGAAGCGGAAGGTGTCTGATACTCATGTCAGGGATCCAATACTCCAAAAATAGCATTTGTTTTCTTCTTAGTTTGTGGTACAAGTTTGTAGTTCAAGTTGCCAGCAGTCGACGGTAGACACCAACATCAGACGGGTCTTGAAGACATTTGACAACCTATGCGATTATCTCAAATGTGTTGCATGAGACGTATTGCAGCCACTAGACCTGACTACTGAAGAATAGTACAGCCCCAAGAACCGGTGGGAATTAACAGCGGCTGAAGCAGACGCCAACCTAATCCACTGAAAACTAAGTACTATAACAGCTCAACCAAGGGACATTTCAATTCTTTCAATAAGTCCACTACAGTTTAAACCATCCGATGATGATAAATATCGTTTTATTTTCTACGCAAAGTTATTTATTATAAAATTTGATAAACTCTTGTTAAATGATTATTAAACTTCTTTATCTGTAACTTTAAAGCTATAGTTGGATAAATCACTATTGAGGGAATTGTATGTCTGCGCCCGTATGACTCACATTGTGTTAAATACATAAACGTATAAATTAATAGTTGCTGAATCACCTTCAGCTGAGGGCTCAAAACCCACGAGTCACAGTTAGCTCATAGAAGGGGCGGGAGAATAAAAGTTCATGGCGGCTTAGATAAGCTCAGTTGTTATGCTTGCTTTTCTTTAACATCTTATGAGGTCCCCTTAAATAGAAGCATAATTCTTCTATTTACTATATGTATCTGCCAAGAGTAATCTTGAGTGAAGGTTTATACCGTTGAATATCCTCATCATTATACTCTAAGTTTGGCCATTGTTGGACCACTATCGAGGAGCAGGGGAAACGATCAACGCCACACTCCCACAAAAAATATCCTTTGCAAGTCGATTTTAAACAGTACAGTACTGTAGTAATACTGTCTGATGGCACCCCCCCCCCCCAGCTGCAACCCAGGGCGGATCGCCCTCTCTCATCCCCACCCCACCTAAATACACCACTTCACTGCCCAGCTTTCCTTTCTCCAAACGACGGCTATATTCAAAACTGATGACAAGATTATCACTGAGTTCAAACTATAGCTGTAAAAACTCAATTGATCACAATTTCGCAAAGCTAAAATTCATAATTTCTGGCGACTCATACACGTACCTGGCCAAACAATGGACCTTACGTTTTGACGAGGTGTGCCACGTTCAACCTAGACACAAGGTACGTCGGTTATACTAGAGTGCATATCCAGATATAAAAGATGTAGCGTTTTAGTGGTAGTTTTTGTTGTTCTCCCATTTTCAGGGCCATACAAAAGGCCTGACTCGACATTTAATCATTCTAAAAAAAAAAAAACCCAGTTTAAAAAAAAAAAGTTGATAACTCTTAAAACGGGACCGCTCACTTTTATAGAAGTTACCTCGCTTTGCCCAATCGAAGCCGTAATGTTGCCACATTATGATACTCAGAAATCACTCCCTTATGACCAACAAATGGCCTTCGGGGTGGGGGGAGAAATAGCAGTACATCTGTGTTTATATAGATTTGATTCAGTAATGTTCGTGGTTGTTTTACGAGCAGTAACATAATCCCCTTACTTACTTACTTATTTAGTCGTTCTTGTACCCTGGAGTGTAGAATTTTGCCAGAGAGAGCGCCGTACAATTCTATCGGCTGTCTTCCTCCTGGCCGGCTTCCAGTCTAGTCCTCGGTCCTTCAGAGATTGTCTAATGTTGTCCTCCCATGGGACTCTGGGTCGTCCTGGAAATTCTTGATCCCTGGCTCTTAGTTTCCCATACTTATCGTGGTAGCCGATCTTCTCCTATTCTGCTGGGTTTTGAGACCTTGCCGTATCGTCTGGTTGCAGACCATGTCTCTTCTTGTTACTTCAACCACCTTCCTCACATACCTCATTTGGCTCTGGTTTTTGTGGGTTGTAGTCATTACCCATGACTCGCATCCATATGTCAAAACTGGAACATACAACCATCTTCGTCTTCTTGCCAACTTCTCTTTTACTGAGGAATTGTCGATTTATGGCCTGAAAAAGTCTCCCAGCCGCTACTCTTCGGGTAGCCAACTCTTCTTTGATGCCAATCTTACAGCTCTAAGGTATTTACAATGGCTGGTTACGTTTTCAAGGTTATTTTGATGTCCAAGCTTTACACGGAGAATACAGCAATTAGAAAATTTATATTCTACATTCACGGCTTTTCTCATTTATTAAACATACAAGGTATATGACGATTATGAAAGTGACGTATGACGTATGAGTTCTTTTAGAGGTAAATTCATCACCCTTCAGCTCCCCATGGAATATAGGCATTCTAGAGACGTATATTAGGTCTTTCTGTCACGTGCCATCAGCTCAAGGTCTTTCTGTCACGTGCCATCAGCTCAAGGTCTTTCCATTTCTTCTTCATCTCCTTCATTTCCTGTCTTGACTTCTCCTCTTCATGTGTTCTCTCCCTCTCTTATCCTGGTGATTCCAGAGAAAGGACTGCCTGATAATGCTATCAACAGGTACATGCCAATGTAATACTACACCTTTGTTGTGCTATATGCTTGCTCTTAAACACACATGTCACTACATACTTATTTATAGATATCCTCATCAGTCAAACACAAAAACACTCACACACAGTAATTGGAGTCGCCACTTATCGGCAATAACATACTCTAATTCTCGTTTTCTCTAAGTGACAAAAAGGATCTGGATAAAATAAACCAGCCGGGAACTACACTTGTAAACATCAAGGCCGGACTTGACGTTAAAAACAAGAGGCGATCATCTTGCTAGGTTTCAACGGACCAAAGTACGACAAAAATACGCAACGTTGCGTCATTTGTTTTTTCTGATACAACTCTGATAGCGTTAGTTATCGTGGGCTCAGTGAACTTTTATGTTTTCTGAATGATAAACTCAGTCCTTGACATGTTAACAGTTCATAACATAAAGGTTTAACCGCATTAAATAGTTGCTAGAAGGGCAGATAACACATGGCTTACAAAAAGAAATACATCATTCTTTGTTAACAGTTACACCTTTTAGAAAACGGTTTCTTAACCTGTGGTCCACATGGATTATAAGGGGTCCGTGTACATAACCTAAAATGGAAAATTGTTTATTAGTCGTGTATTTACAATTCCTTTTTCCAAGAAGGGGTCCATAGCCTTCATTAGACAAACAAAGGGTTCTATGGCATTCATCAGATAATTGATGGTTCCATAGCATTCATTAGACAATGAAATAATTCCATAGCATTCATCAGGCAATCAAAGAGTTCCATAGTATTCATCAGACAATCAAATGGTTCTTCTCTTCTTCCTCGTTCGTCCTGAAAAGGACGTTGGTTGCGTTGTGTCCGTTTACAGCGAGGCTGCGATAATTGCGCCTTTCGGCCGACACATTCGACTTCAGCACGGCATTTTTGGGGACGGGGTTAGCCTTCTCACTTGGATCCCTACTCTCTCAGCCAGACTGCAGTGATGCAGCCTGTTTCCAGGACCACCACTTGGAGGTGGAGTAGGGTCTTTGTCAGCTCTGGTTCGCTGACCCTGACGCAAGCAGTCATGGGTCGCTGACTGCATTTATTACTGTTGGTGCGTCTTCGGTCCCAATCAAAGGGTTCCATAGCATTCATCCAACAATCAAAGAGTTCCACAGCATTCATCGGACAATTAAAGAGTTCCATGGCATTCATAGGATAATTAAAGAGTTCCATAGCATTCATCAGACAATGAAAAGTTTCCATAGCATTCATCAGACGATGAAATGTTTCCATAGCATTTGTGATAAAATTACATTAATACATCGATAAAATCATTATTTATAAGTATAAAAGTCAAAATAATATAAGTAGAAACAATAATAGTATACTTGTAACGCGTCGTCTTTATCCCCGCCAGCCAACGCATTGATTTTAGCAAGACAGAACGTAGTGTATAAGGGTACTATGACCTTGGATTTATAGATAACAATTTTGACAGTATTAGCCTTATTTCGGACTAAAAAGAGGAGAGAGGCAAATGTATTTTTAGACTGAGGACACAAGTGGTTGAAACACGCCAAATTGTAGGAAAGGCGGGCAATATTGTTGGCGGCTGATGGAAAAGAAAGCCACAACACTAAAATTTGTTAGTGCATTGAGTACGTAATGGAAATGTATAACCACACACGCCTTACTCTGTCTGCAAATTGATACATTTTATGACGTCACCAACTTGTTGTTGCTGCAGTTTGAACGACGCGCGAACGGAGGAGAAATGGCGTAATTTATATGATAATGGAAATTGAAACTAACTCTGGAAAAATATGGACTTCCTTATTAATAGGTTTAGGATCATAAAACCTAGTTAGTTTGATGGCTTATCTTCTCCTGATAAATAATATGTTTAAAAATACAAAATTCCCCAGTAGATAAGAAAGGTATTGACAAAAGACTGTATTTGTTCGTGCAGACAAACGGACAGACTGGCGGTTTTGCATTCATTTTACATTCACTAACGATTACAATTTTGAACGCGTTGTTGGAAATGAGACAAGCAAGCATGTATTCTGTTGGAGGAGGGGTAGACAAGGGGAGAGAAATTATGGGATGGCTTAACACAAAATGTATTTTAGCAGTAGAAATCTAAGAATGAGTGAGGAGAAAACTTGTTAGGTCCAAAAATCAAGTCTGTTTTTGCTTTTATTTTCAAATTCAAAAGTAGTCGTTCGCTCATTAGCCAACGCCTTTTATAATATTGAAAAAATTCAAAGTCTCGACGCCATTTGTATAATACAGTCCCTCGAACAGGACGTTTGAAATTCTGGGAAGTGTGACTTGCCTTATTAAATTAAATATATATAAAGTAAACCAAAAAGGCATCACAGTCCAGCCAGCAGGACATCTGAAGTCTGCTAATCAACGTACCTGTGTTTATTCATTGAATTTATGGTAAGGCAGAAATTATTCATATATATATATATATATATATATATATATATATATATATATATATATATATATATATATATATATATATATATTGTTTAAAAATGTGAGTGAGAGATACTGCCATTACGACTGTAAGTAATTAGGTCCCTAGCTGATATATGCAGGGCCTAGAGGTAGATGTATGCTATAACACATTGCCAGTTTTGTAAAATGCACATGTTTGTGGAATAAAAATGTTTTCTTATGTGGCCCGATGGACGCAGCTCACCTATCTTATTGTATGGAAGAAAAGAAAGATTAATAATATTATTGCAGATGTAGGGGCGCCTTGAGAGGAGAGACATGTGAACAACACTGGTACATTTTGTAATGGATGAGCTGGGTTGGTAAATTAGATATGACCCAGATCTTTATTTCTCATGTATTATAATTTATAGAAATAACAGTTTATGTATGATATCAACAAGGAGACATTATTTCATTGTTACAGGGTTTTTATCTGGCACTAGCCCGGTGCCAGATGTCATTGAAAAGCAGTTGAGAAGTCTTTTCATTTCCAGTAGTGACAGGGGTCTACAGAGTCCACCCTGTTACTTTTGGGCCAGTATCAAAGTGATCGTTTTACAGCAAGAATACGGACAGTTCACGTTGTACCAGATAAGTATAATATCTGGCACCCGACTTTTCATCAGCATCAAAGACTAGTGCACCCTTATGTAACATAATAAACATATTCCCCAGAGAATAAAACATTAAAAGTTGTGTATTTAAGAACTGGGGATGATTAAAGAATCCCAAACAGCCATCCAGTGTTAGAAACCAGTAATATTAGAAAGTTAGTAACACTATTAGTATATCTTAACAGTATATGTTTGGAAAAGCTGTCCTTTTGGGTTGAAAAGTTGCTTTTTTGTATATACCTTGAGTTCTTTTAATTTGGAAAGTCCTGACCAGAAGATTACTAGGTTCAAGACCAATAGAATTGTATAGAAAATATTTACACATAAAAATTTAACCCAGGTGTTAGTTCATTTGATCATAGACTTTAATATTTGTTTATATGTGTGTGTGTTAATGTTAAATTACCATCACACCACACTTCATAACCCTAGACATTAGACGTAGCTACCATACATACTAGTCAAGAATAGGTCTGATTGAGATCATAAGGTGGTAGCAGAAAGGTTTCCTGATAACTCAACCCATAAATTGTTATAATAAGGGACCTTCACAGCTGATCTCAATCAGAACAATAGCGAAACATAACTAACACATTTCATAACATCAAAAACCACCACAGATATTGGGGTCTCCTGTTCCGGGATTTGAACTCGTTATTTGTATAGAAATTTAAATATTGTAGCACAAGTGTCCCCAAAAGTTATTCAAGAATAAAAATAAAAATATTTAAAGGGGAAATAATAGCTGATGAACTGTCAAGGGCCAGTAGTTAATTAATTAATTGGTTAATTAATTAGTCAGTGTTAGTACCTTGCTAATTAGAGTTTTGAATTTGTAATTAGAACATTTTAAAGATTGATATTATGGCAGACTTGGCAAAGTTCAGATCTGCTGCTGTGCTGGCTGCAAAAGAGATGGCTATGGAGGGGCAAGCTCTGGTTCAATATGTGACATCAGAGTGTGATAAATTTATTAAATTAGAACAAGATAAAGAAATTAAAAGACTGCAGATTGAGGCTGACAAAGAGGCTAGGGCATTGGAGGCGGATAGGGAGGCTGAAATTAAACGGCTCCAGTTGGAAGAGAAAAAGGCCGAAAGATAAGCAGAAAAGGAGGAGAAGAGATTACAGAGGGAGCACGAGTTACGACTAAGGGAGTTGGAATTTCAAGGCCATGTTCCTGAAGGTGGTAACAGCCTTCCTACCTCCGATGCCACTGCTAGTCAGGGAGCCTCAACCTCAGCTATGGGGTTCCATTTAGACCATTTTGTTGAGAGGAGGATGACATTGAATCACCTTTATCCAGATTTGAGGTATTAGCCACCACCTATGGGTTAGAGAAAGAAAGGTGGAGTTTAAAGTTATCCCAGGGTCTTAGGGGAACATCTTATGAAGTGTTTGCAAAAATGAGCAAAGATGACCAAGACAATCATGACATGTTAAAGCAGGCTCTTTTGCTAAGGTATGAAAAGAATGGAGAATTTTACAGGAAAAAGTTGAGAAATGCCAAGCTACTGTCGGGTGAGACCTATCACCAGATCTCTGCACGTTTAGAGACTTACTTTGAGAAATGGACTGCTCTGGGAAAACCCAAGATTTTAAAGAAATGATCCTTATTGAGCAATTGAGAGAGTCCATGGCTCCAGACTTGAGAAAGTTTCTCATGGAACAAAGTGCAGAGAGGCTGGGTGAGTTACTTAATGTCGCTGAGAGGTATCAGGCAGCCCAGGCAGAGGTAGCTGGCGCCTAAAAGAAACATGTAGACAATTATAAAGCTCCACAAAACTCTAATAGATTTGACAATAAAGATCAGGGTAACAAGGGTAAGCAAAATTTTGATAGGCCACGCAATGATTACAGAAATAAAAACCCACAATTCAATGACAGGAAATATGAGGAAAGAAAACCCTTTCATCAAGGTAGATTATATTGTAGATGGTGTAAGAGGGAAGGACATGACACCAAAGTTTGTACTAAGAAACCTGCTGGATTTGCTGCTATGAAGTTGGGGGAAAAGGAAGTAAAGGTAAAACCTACTGGACAGCAGGAACCTTATCACCCCCCAGTGTTTGAGGATGTTGTATGTAATGGGGTCACCATTAGGTGCCTTTATGATACAGGTTTAGATTTTGATTCTGTTGTGAGTTCGCACTTGGTGAACCTAGATCAGTATACCACAGAAACAGTGGAGATACAAGGGGCGACCAAGGACATACCACTTATGACACTTCCCATTGCCAGGATAACGGTGAAAACTGGCTATGTGGAAGCAGTAATCAGAGCAGCAGTGATCGACGCACCCATCTACCCTCTGATATTCAGGTGTTGTTATGTCTTCTTGGGGAATCCCAAGAGACATGTGGTCTTGGCAGCAGTCCAGACCCGATCACAATCCAGAAAGGAAGAAGATGAACCTATAAATACTCATCCAGACGAGATGAGGAAGGCACCGGCTGAGGATAGGTCACTCAAGCCTTGTTTTAGAAAACTACCTAAATGCCACACGCCTCCAAGCAAAGGGGACTATTATATGAAGAACAAACTGTTGTATAGGAAGACTGGGACTGGAACAAATGGTCATGGACAGCTGGTACTTCCAACTTCATATAAGGAGAGAGTGTTGGAATTAGGACATGCGATTCCCTTCAGTGGTCATATGGGGATCAGCGCAACAGGACAGCGTATAGCTTGTCATTATTTCTGGCCAGGTATAACGGAGGATATAAAGAGATATGTAAAATCCTGCCCAGAATGTCAAAGGGTAGCTCCAAAGCACTGGACTGCTCCAGCAACTCTAGGGGAAATGCCCATTGTGGGAACACCTTTTGAGAGAGTTGCAGTGGATATTGTGGGACCTCTCACTCGGATCAAGAGAAGGAACAGTTTCATCCTTACTCTGGTGGAAACTTGTTCTATGTGGGGAGAGGCGGTAGCCCTGTCGTCAATCGATTCGAAGCATGTCGCAGAGGCATTACTTACAATATTCACTAGGTTAGGATTCCCGCATCAAATCTTGACTGATAACGGCTCACAGTTCAAGGGGAAACTAACGGAAGAAGTTTTCAGGATTTTTCAAGCCAGGCACTTTCATTGTAGTCCGTATCACCCCCAAGGGAACGGCCAGGTGGACAGGTTCAACGGGAATCTCATTTCTATCCTGAGAAAGCTGGCACATGAGAAACCTGATACGTGGGACCAATACTTGCCGCTGCGTTTTTTGCGTATCGGAAAGTTCCACATAATTCAACCGGGATGGCACCCGCAACCCTGTTATTTGGGAGGCCAATAAAAGGTCCATTAGAAGCCTTGTTGAGGACATGGACAGATGAGAAGGCAGAAGAGACTGTTACCTCATCATATCAATATGTGAACGAGCTGACCTCTCGTCTTAAAACTGGCTGGAAACTTGCAAATGATAATCTCAGACAAGCCAGGAAAAACAATGCTGCCTATTTTAATAAGAAAGCGAAGGATAGAGAGCTATTTGTGGGAAAGAAGGTGCTTCTTCTACTCCCCGGCCGCAGCAATAAATTACAAATTGGATGGCAAGGTCCATATACAGTTCTAGAGAAGGTGTCTAGAACAAATTATAAAATCGACAAGAAGGGGAAAGAGAAAATATATCATGTGAACCTTCTAAAGAAGTATCTGGACAGGGAAATCCAGGAAGGAACACACTTAACGTCCTGGTCGATAGCAACGGGGATGAAAAATGAACCACTCACCTCTCATGAGTACCCCCTGAAAACATGTGAGACCCCTGCACATGTAAAAGTCAGTAAACACTTGACGAAAAAACAGAGGGGACAGGTTCAAAAGGTTCTGACTGATCATACGGACGTTTTAACGGACAAACCGGGACACACGAATTTGTTGGAATATGATATGAAACTAGTAGACCCAACACCGATCTGTATGAGAGCCTAAACGATCCCGTTTGCCAAGGAGAAAGCTTTGAAAGAGGAGATTGAGTACCTATTGAAAGAAGGGATTATTTCTCATAGCAAATCTCCGTATAGCTCTAGTGTGGTTTTGCTGAGGAAACCCTCTGGGGAACATCGTCTGTGTATAGATTACAGGAAACTGAATGCTGTCACAGAGAATCAGGTGCATCCATTACCTGATACAAATCAATTATTTGCCAGGCTAAACAAGGCAAAATATTTTTCGAAGGTGGATCTGAGCAAAGGCTATTATCAGATTCCAGTAAAGCCTGAGGTCCAACCTTATTTAGCGTTTAGCACTTCGGAAGGACATTATGAATTCAACATGTTGCCATTTGGGTTGAAAAATGCTCCGAGTGTGTTTTCTAGGATGATGCGAAAATTGATGGATCCACTAAATAACACATGCATCACAAATTTTATGGATGATATTCTCATTGCTACAGAGACATTTGAGGAACACATTAACTCTTTGACTATGCTGTTTGATAGACTAAGAGAAGCTAACTTGACGGCTAGACCAACAAAATGTTGTGTTGGTTGTAAAGAGTTGGAATTCTTGGGACATACTGTATATCAGGGTAACATGACCCCTGACCCCAAGAACCTTGAGAAATTGCAGAGAGCGCCTAGGCCACAAACAAAAAAAAGACATGAGATCTTTTGTGTCGTTGTGTGGTTTTTACCAGAAATATATCAAAAATTTTAACTCTATTTGTGCTCCTCTGACGGATTTAACTCGCAAGGGAAATCCTGATAGAGTTGTTTGGTCAGCCCAGTGTGAATTAGCATTCCAAGAGTTAAAAGAAAAATTTACAAGCAAGCCAATCTTGAAATTACCTGATTTGAGTCAGGAATTTGTGGTGAGAAGTGACGCAAGCAATGTAGGCCTGTCCGCTACTTTGTTGCAAAGGTCATCGTCACCAGACGGGGAGCTGAACCCAGTCGCTTATGCTAGCCGCAAGTTGAACAAAGCGGAACAAAATTATTCAACAAGCGAAAAAGAATGTCTAGCTTTAATCTGGGCGATACGAAAATTCCAGATCTATCTCTATGGAAGAACATTCGTGGTCCAAACGGATCATCAGCCCCTCGTATTCTTATCACAGGCAAAGCATGGAAATGCTCGTTTATTACGATGGTCTTTGTTCCTACAGCCATATTCATTCACTATTGAATATATCCCGGGGTCACAGAATGTCGGTGCAGATTTCCTCAGTAGGCATCCCTGTGATCCAAATCAGAATATTCAACAGGCGTAAGGAGTTAATTTTATCTATGTGTATCACTGGTTTTGGAACTTGCATCAGTGCATGTTCTCAAGTGGGGAGGTGTGTGACAAAATTACATTGATACATCGATAAAATCATTATTTATAAGTATAAAAGTCAAAATAATATAAGTAGAAACAATAATAGTATAGTTGTAACGCGTCGTCTTTCCCCCCGCCAGTCAACGCATTGATTTTAGCAAGACAGAACGTAGTGTATAAGGGTACTATGACCTTGGATTTATAGATAACAATTTTGACAGTATTAGCCTTATTTCGGACTAAAAAGAGGAGAGAGGCAAATGTATTTTTAGACTGAGGACACAAGTGGTTGAAACACGCCAAATTGTAGGAAAGGCGGGCAATATTGTTGGCGGCAGATGGAAAAGAAAGCCACAACACTAAAATTTGTTAGTGCATTGAGTACGTAGTGGAACTGTATAACCACACACGCCTTACTCTGTCTGCAAATTGATACATTTTATGACGTCACCAACTTGTTGTTGCTGCAGTTTGAACGACGCGCGAACGGAGGAGAAATGGCGTAATTTATATGATAGTGGAAATTGAAACTAACTCTGGAAAAATATGGACTTCCTTATTAATAGGTTTAGGATCATAAAACCTAGTTAGTTTGATGGCTTATCTTCTCCTGATAAATAATATGTTTAAAAATACAAAATTCCCCAGTAGATAAGAAAGGTATTGACAAAAGACTGTATTTGTTCGTGCAGACAAACGGACAGACTGGCGGTTTTGCATTCATTTTACATTCACTAACGATTACAATTTTGAACGCGTTGTTGGAAATGAGACAAGCAAGCATGTATTCTGTTGGAGGAGGGGTAGACAAGGGGAGAGAAATTATGGGATGGCTTAACACAAAATGTATTTTGGCAGTAGAAATCTAAGAATGAGTGAGGAGAAAACTTGTTAGGTCCAAAAATCAAGTCTGTTTTTGCTTTTATTTTCAAATTCAAAAGTAGTCGTTCGTCATTGGCCAACGCCTTTTATAATATTGAAAAAATTCAAAGTCTCGACGCCATTTGTATAATACAGTCCCTCGAAGAGGACGTTTGAAATTCTGGGAAGTGTGACTTGCCTTATGAAATTAAATATATAAAGTAAACCAAAAAGGCATCACAGTCCAGCCAGCAGGACATCTGAAGTCTGCTAATCAACGTACCTGTGTTTATTCATTGAATTTATGGTAAGGCAGAAATTATTCATATATATATATATATATATATATATATATATATATATATATATATATATATATATATATATATATATATATATATATAATATATATATATATATATATATATATATATATATATATATTGTTTAAAAATGTGAGTGAGAGATACTGCCATTACGACTGTAAGTAATTAGGTCCCTAGCTGATATATGCAGGGCCTAGAGGTAGATGTATGCTATAACACATTGCCAGTTTTGTAAAATGCACATGTTTGTGGAATAAAAATGTTTTCTTATGTGGCCCGATGGACGCAGCTCACCTATCTTATTGTATGGAAGAAAAGAAAGATTAATAATATTATTGCAGATGTAGGGGCGCCTTGAGAGGAGAGACATGTGAACAACACTGGTACACTTTGTAATGGATGAGCTGGGTTGGTAAATTAGATATGACCCAGATCTTTATTTCTCATGTATTATAATTGGTAGAAATAACAGTTTAAGTATGATATCAACAAGGAGACATTATTTCATTGTTACAGGGTTTTTATCTGGCACTAGCCCGGTGCCAGATGTCATTGAAAAGCAGTTGAGAAGTCTTTTCATTTCCAGTAGTGACAGGGGTCTACAGAGTCCACCCTGTTACTTTTGGGCCAGTATCAAAGTGATCGTTTTACAGCAAGAATACGGACAGTTCACGTTGTGCCAGATAAGTATAATATCTGGCACCCGACTTTTCATCAGCATCAAAGACTAGTGCACCCTTATGTAACATAATAAACATATTCCCCAAAGAATAAAACATTAAAAGTTGTGTATTTAAGAACTGGGGATGATTAAAGAATCCCAAACAGCCATCCAGTGTTAGAAACCAGTAATATTAGAAAGTTAGTAACACTATTAGTATATCTTAACAGTATATGTTTGGAAAAACTGTCCCTTTGGGTTGAAAAGTTGCTTTCATGTATATACCTTGAGTTCTTTTAATTTGGAAAGTCCTGACCAGAAGAATACTAGGTTCAGGACAAATAAAATTGTATAGAAAATATTTACACATAAAAATTTAACTCAGGTGTTTGTTTATTTGATCATAGACTTTAATATTTGTTTATATGTGTGTGTTAGTGTTAAATTACCATTACACGACACTTGCATAACCCTAGACATTAGACGTAGCTACCATACATACTAGTCAAGAATACGTCGGATTGATATCATAAGGTGGTAGCAGAAAGGTTTCCTGATAACTCAACCCATAAATTGTTATAATAAGGGACCTTCACAGCTGACCTCAATAAGAACAATAGTGAAACATAACAAACACATTTCATAACATCAAAAACCACCACAGCTTTCACCAGACAATGAAATGGTTCCATAGCATTCAACAGACAATGAAATAGTTCCATAGCATTCATCAGACAAAGAAATAGTTCAATAGCATTCATCAGACAATGAAACAGTTCCATAACATTCATCAGGCAATGACATAGTTCCATAGCATTCATGAGAAAATGAAATAGTTCCATAGCATACATCAGACAATGAAATAGTTCCATAGCATTCATCAGACAATGACATAGTTCCATAGCATTCATCAGGCAATGAAATAGTTCCCTAGCATTCATCAGACAATGAAATAGTTTCATAGCATTCATCGGGCGATCAAAGGGTTCCATAGCATTCATCAGGCAATCAAAAAGTTCCATAGCATTCATTGGACTATCAAAGAGTTCCATAGCATTCATCATACAATCACAGGTCTCAGTAGCATTCATCGGACAATCAAATGGTTCCATAGCTTTCATGAGACAATGACATAGTTCCATAGCCTTCATCAGACAAGCAAAGGGTTCCATAGCATTCATCGGACAGTCAAAGGGTTTCATAGCTTTCATGAGACAATGACATAGTTCCACAGCCTTCATCAAACAAGCACAGGGTTCCAAAGCATTCATCGGACAGTTTTGTCTGTGATAGATCTATGAAGTCGTGAGTGTAAACATGATTGGATATCAACGGATGAGAAAATACCTTATACGGGAAGTGACTTGATTAAATCACATTTTATGTGTCACGCAGAAATTTCCTAGAGAGGGTAGTTGGGATATACCCCTATCAAAATACGCAAGTTTCATGCTATTGGTTTGGCGGGTTTCTCTTAGAGAACCAAAAGCAGAGGTAGTCCCAAGAGCCATATGGATCAGGGAGTGGATGATGACAGAGAAATAATGTACATAATTATTATATTAACCTTTTCAACCAGTGCATATGTATATGTAAACATGTTTTATATAAATGCACCAGGTGTTTTCCGCTTACTGGGATTAACATTAATGCTCAGAGAGGGTAGAGTTCTTAGGCAGATGGGACGGTGGAATGAAAGGAAACAGGAGAGGGGGGGGGGGTCTGATTTTCCTGTTGTAGCGAGGTCGAATGATATACAGGTGTATCTAGATGATATCATATGATAGTGCCAGATGAGAATTCTAGACCAAAAGAAATACCCCAGTCTCAGACATAAGCACTGGTGTATGGATGGCACAGGTTATAGTCAGAATGTGAAGATCTCTTGACCAGGTGGTAAGAATGTAATACAAGACTCTAACTCGTCTCCTTGCTTAAGACTATTCTTTGCTTTAATCTAGGGAAAATGAAAATGCACATGTAACTTTAACAATGATAAAGTTAACAAAGTCCTCGGGTACAATTATAAATAAATTTAATTATGTGCGAAGCTTGTCTTCTTTCTTTAGAATGAATAAAGTTTGAAAATTATATTATAGATATTCACAAAATGTTTACAATATGCACTTGGCATCACTTTGATAAACAATAAAGTCACAGTTGATATACCATCTATGAGTTCTGACTTATGATTGAATAAATTGTCACCATATGACGGCTCTCTCTCCATAATGTTTGTGAAATCTGTCTTTTAAGATACAACTTATCTTAGATGTCTGGGCTGCTGGCTTTCTGTCTGAGCCAAACAGTTATTGATGGTAATGGGTGACACACGTCTGTCGATACTTGCAGTCAGTAATGGCCTTCCCGTGCATTAGGGATACCCGTAACTCTGTGTAGATCAGTTATTGTGCTCCTAGTTAAATTTTACAGGATTACACATATGGATCTAACATCAGTCTTCTGACTGTCAGATTACACAATCGAACCTGAAACAACATAAGGTCCTGGGATAGACTCCACCTAGGAGTTGCTCTAAACTACGTGTCTGTGTGCTTCTGTCATATATTGTCAGTTTTACAGATGTCTAGCTGCAGTCACATTATCAAAGTAACAACAACCTATACAGATTTATTATATAGTTTTTATATTACAAATCAGCTTGCTTAGTCCATTCCACTTCTTCTTCTAATCAACATATAGAATGATTCTTTCTGCTATCAGTGATAAGCCTTAGAGATATCCTGATTTAGTTTGCTTCCTTCCATTTATCACCTTAATTAAATCCAATCCATTGAATCAGTACTTTGGAAGTTGCAACATAGCACATTTATGAATTATGATAAAAACAAATACGGCATTATATACAAAACTAATTCAGTAACATCACTCACCCTGTAGCCACATAAATACACTGGACAATACTTGGTTGAGATAAGTTGACCACAGTTACAGATGAGAACTAAACCGTGCCGAGCTCTAACCTCAGTCCTTCATGCATAGAATACTTTGGCGGTGTGTGTGTAATTTCAAATTTGCCTCGTCTATATATATAGTCTAATAGCGGACCTCCTTCCGAGCATGACGTCACTAGGTTTTCTGTTGACAAAATTTCTTGACTAGCCCGATACATTTTTGGGCATTTGTGTTAGTGGTCTATACATTCCTTCGTCGCTTTCGTTTTATATACATGCTATCGTTTTCATCCATATCTCGTTTTATTCAGACAACTTGGAGCTTTCTTTCCATATACTTCTTTCCACATTCCATTCATCCTACAATTTGCTAGACAGAGCACAAGTGACTAAAGTCTTATCAAATCACGTGTTGACACAATTGAATTCAATTATCTCCGCAATTACTGCATGCCTTGCACTGTTACCTATGGCTTCACATACCTTGTTTCCTCCTGGAATCAAAGGTGAAAGAATTATCACTTTTCATCCATCCTGTTCGATATAATTCCATTCGAAAGATGTCACCTTTAACACACAAAAATGTTTCACTAAGCGTCCATATTTCCTAGGCATATTTCATCTCGGCTTGTGCCGTGGACTCGCGGCGTCTCATTGGTCAATACAATTGCACTGCTAGTATCGATCTCAAAGGTAGTGGTACCAGTCTTACTACACCTGTGAGGAAATCCAATACTCAATATTTGTTTCTCTATTATTTTATGATACTAGTCGGTGGTACCAGTTGGTGGTACTAGTGTGTGGAACAAGTGTGCGGTGTAAGTAGCCTTCAATCAAAGCTAGAAGCAATCATCAGACGGATCTTGACAGACGCTGGACAATCTTCCTAATTACCTCACGATACACGCACCCGTATGTTTCAGTCATTTTAAATACATATAACAGAGCCATTGAAGTAATATTTTACTGATTTAAATCAGTTGGGGGCTCATCAAAACGAGCTAAATGTTTTCTCTTTATGGAGAATCAGTGAAGATAAAAAGTTTACATGGCCTGGATCCTTTCAGCCGTAGTACTTGATTTCGTAAATTCATATGAGGCTCCCTAGAACTGAAGCACCAATCTTCAAGCCTCTACCAAGAGTAATCTTGAGCTAGATGTAGACACCTCTGAAGACCCTCAGTAGATGCTTTGAAGTTTGGCCACTATTGGACCATCACTGCAGAGCAAGGATCACGCGATAATCACGTGATGCTATTCTCCCACGTACATCGCTGTTTAACCTCTTATCCGTCTGCTTTCAGTTTTTACTTCGATTTTGCTGTTCAAAATGACGCGAGAGTGTCAAGTGTTAGAGACTTCACTGTACAATGACTCAACTTCATCAGTTGGGGTGATCAATTCTCTTCAACGCTACCTTCGTCAAGAACAGAAATAGTCACCCATATACAGATAGGTAGACCGGAGCGTGACGCTTCCACGTTTCGAATCCAGCACCCAGTAACAGAGGCGTATTTAAAGTATCTGATACCCGGGGCGGATCCTACCTTTGGCCAAACCCCCCCCCCCCCCCCCCCAACAACAAAACAAACTTGCAAGTATATTTTAACAGTAAGTAGGCCTACTATCAAAATAGATGGCACCCCATTTCTGGCTTTCACCCGGGGCGGTCCGCCCCCTAGCAACCCCCTTTGTACGCCACTGCCCCCCATATAACGTTGCCGAGTAAACGTTCTCACAATAAATGATCAGTGAAAATGATAATGACAGAAGCGTACCTTCGAAGACAAGGTTAAACAACAAGCAAGCATTTCTGGGTGGAATGAAGGTAAGCGCTTACTCTGAAGGTCACCTAATTACTACAGGTAGCAGGCAGTTGTTGTCGTTCTTCTTGTTGACTTAAACATTTTCTAGCGTCCAACAGGTGGACGGGTTATAACGCTAGCCTCTCGCAGCAAAGTTATCGTGTTCCTGATTCGAAACCTGGTAGGGTCACGTTTAAGTCTACCCAGCTGTAAGTGGGTACCTACTCTGTTCTGGGGATAGAAGGCAAAGGCAGCGAGGATAGGAACTGGTCACCCCCACCTCATAAAGGTGGACCCAGTATAACACTTCATTCCCCTACGGCACTATCTGCTATGGGACTATATAAACCCAGTGGGCTCTCGATGGCCCGGCGGATCTGCCGAAATGGAGTCGTAGGTTCAAGTAGCTAGACTTATACTTTGCTCCTGTCATATATGTTAGTTATTTAGTTTTCAAGTGCTGATTTACAACATTGCATGCTACATACAGCCTGATTTTCTCACCAATATTAACTTCATCACATCTTCGGATTATGACAATGGCCTGGAAAATATAGGACCTTACTTTATTTATTTTTTTTAGTCTGCTGGAGCCACAAGTGTCGGCAGCAAAATCCAGTGATATTATTGAGCATTTCTTGGTCTGAATGACTTCCAACAATGTATTTCTTTGTCTACTTTGTGCCCTACGTCTCCATAACTTGAATTCCACAATGATTATTTAAAATGTTCAAATCCAATGCGTGAGACCTTTTATTTCCACTAAATAAAACAGGAAGATTGAACTCACCACTCCACAGAAGATTGAACTCACCACTCCACAGAAAATTGAACTCACCACTCCACAGAAGATCTAGAGACTATAAAAGGCATTCGACACTGTAGCTTGCGTCTAGGGTTTGAAGTATTCTTGTAATCGTAGTAATCAAACACATCCGAGTAACATTATATAAATGTCCAGAGAACTAATAGTGCACGATACAGCACGATTTATTCGAATATTTTCCACTTAAACAATTGAGGATCCATCTGTGAGATATTGACATTAAATCCATTGGGCCAACAATATAAGAACATGTAATGTCCGTAAAACTCTTGAGTCCATCTAACGTCTGGTTATAATCTCTCATATTATATCTCAGTTCATGTGAAGACTGGTAAGAAAATTCATTAGCATATCATAATTCGTGACGTTTCAGCGGTGACATATAATCTACTTCATAGGAACATCTAGGATCCACACTTATTTAATATTCAAACGGAACACAGTCTAAAACTGGACCATGCCGGCCAGCTACACAGCGAATAACTCCCCTGTTGCTGTATACGACAAATTACGTCATACAACTCACGCGTAATGACGCGCTTAGGAACTTCCTTTTGAGCACCACAAAGTTCCTAAGCAATGAACGCTTTGTGGTGCACAAAAAGAGTCAGAACATACAGTTTAGACAGATAATAGCTTTGTTTAACATATTCTTATTTTCACTTTTGTTTTCTTCCTCGGGCTTGACTTTTGAATTCATTTTGTTTCTTTTTGCTGCCCTTACCTGGCTTCTCATTTCTGGTCTTTTATTGTAAGTTTTCAAGATATCTGCATACGATTTCTTTTTCCCTATGTTAACTGTTTTGGAGCAAGTAACCGCTGCCATTTTGCTATATCTTGTCTTTTTTACCGTTTATGCCTGTAGCTTTCGCTTAAAATTTATTTCTGGGGGAGGGATATGAAAGTACAAGGGGATTGACATAAGTCTTGGGCCTGACCATGAAGGAGTCATAGGAGGAAGATGAAACTTGGCACATTTAAAGTTCATCATATTTGCACTGAATCTGTAAAGTACGCGTTTGTTTCTTCAATGTGTTTTCCCGCTACGGTGCACGGCGCAATGTACCCTATTGACCGGATCTGCTGCTCCAAAGATTTGACAAAACAATGGAAAAGAAGGAGGCCAGAGCTGTGATAAAATTTCTGATGTTTCAGGGAAAAACACCTAAAGAAATACACAGGGAGATGGAACCAGTGTTTCGTGATTCTTGTCCTTCATATACTTCGGTAAAAAAAACTGGTGTCAACAGTTTAAGTGCGGCCGCTCAAATGTTGCTGATTTGCCAAGATCTGGTAGACCAGCCACAGAGTGCAACGATGAAAATGCAACAAGAGTGAAGAAAATCATTGACCAGGATCGAAAAATAACAATTGTGGAGATAGCAAGTAGAGTAAAACTAAATGAAAGAACAGTTTATAGAATTTTACACAACAGACTGAACATGAGAAAAGTGTGTGCACGCTGGGTTCCGCGACTGTTGACACGTGAACAGAAGCAAACGAGGGTTAAATTGCTGTCAACAGTTGCTTATATCAATCCCCTTGTATTTTTCTTACTGGGATTTAAACAATGGATTGATCCTACCTTTTTTTGTTCTCGAATCTGCCCGTGGCCTGGATATAAACCTGATGGCCCTTGCCGATTGTGAATTGTGAAATTTACACTAACAGACCACAGTAACTATTAAAATATAATTTAAAAGAAATATAGTTATGTCTAGAGTATGTAGCAGCACTGAAAAATACTAGGATTCACTCAAAGAAAAGTCACAAAATCAAGAACAAAATATAAAACAACAACAAATGAAAATCGATAACAACAATGATAATCTGACAGAAAACCAAAACAGGGTGCAGAATGAGCCTGAGTTCCCCAGGGTGAAAGTAACTCAGGTAGCAGGCACTCAAGTGTGGTAAGTGTTTAGCTGCAATTTTTAGTACCGTATTTCTACTGTTAGATTGCAAAAATCAAGAAAACTGTCACTGGTAGGATACTTAGCCTGAACAAAACAGAAAAAAACAGAACAGCTGTTAAGAGAAATTCAGCTTAAACCAAAACTGGCAGATCTCCCACATGACATTAAAATAGAAATTGACGTACTCAAAGAAACTACAGGGTGTTTATAAAGTCGTTGTGCAGTGAATTTGAAAAATATTTTAGAAATTACGTCACGAATGATGCAAATTTACGTCATGATATTCTGTGTTCCAATGCTGTGTTCCACAATCCCGTGTGCAGCATTACACAACAAGCCCCAATTGAAAACCACATTTCTGGTGACGTAGTCTCGCCCGGGCGTAAATTTCACTGCACAGCGACTTTATAAGTACCCTGTAGAAGATATGTTGTGAAAAGTACAGATACCAGTCTCACCGAAGACAAAATGCTGAACATGATAGCCAAAGAAAATTCAGGTACAAAAATAACAAAAATACAAATAATAATAAAAAAACATAATAAATACCCCAGCAATAGTAGTAACTATAGAGGGCAAAGAAATTCCTAAACACCTGAAGATCAATGACAAAATAAAACACACAGAGCTCTACATCCCACCCAGTTATTCAATGCTCAAAATGTCAGTTAATTGGACATTCAGGTTGCACTTGTAGAAGATACCCCATCTGCAGATACTGTGCAGGAAAACACTCATATGACCAATGTATAAAAGCCAAGGAAGACACTAACTACAAAAGTGCCAACAGGAACAGAAAGTGTGAAAATTGCCAAGGCAACCACAGCGCAAGATATCTTGGTTGCCCAGTTTACCAAGCAGCCAGCACTGAAACAGTCGACAGAACAAAATATACCATTTAAAACTGCACTAGAGCAACAGAAGGCAGAAAGGACTCTCTTAAACTCTCAAATAGACCCACAAAATGCCCCACATCAAATAAGGTCATATATGAACACAAAGGAAACAAAAGAAGCTACATCAACACAGCAGAAGGAAAAAAAACACAAGAGAAATAGAAAGGGCAATTAAAAAAGCAGAAGAAATATTAGAATGCATCAAAAAAGCCCAACAAGAAATTAAACAAGATATCACCAAAATAACTGAACAAAAAGCAGAACCGGAACATGAAGAGCTAACAGAGAGGAACAGGTCAAGAATGCAAATTAAAAGCCAAGGAAAAGTACAAGAACAAAATGAAATATTTGAAGTCCAACATCAAAAGGACACATGGAAAGAACAAGTTGATAAAAACATTGAGGAATTCAGACAGTTCCTTGATTCATTAGACCAGTTCAAACTAACTTTGCGGCAGCTGATAAGAAAAAATGTAGAAGAAATAGTAAGAATAGAAGTCAAGAAAAGTCAAAGGAATATTGCACAAGCTGCCACAAACCAGAGGAATTATAGTTTCTTCTTCTTCTTCGTTCGTCCTGAAAAGGACGTTGGTTGCGTTGTGTCTGTTTACGCCGGAGCAGCGATATCGGCGCCTTTCGGCCGACACATCCGACTTCAGCACGGTATTTTTTGGGACCGGGTTTGCCTTCCCTCTTCGATCCCTACTCTCTCAGCCAAACTGCAGTGATGCAGCCTGTTTCCAGGACCACCACGTGGAGGTGGAGTAGGGTCTTGGTCAGCTCTGGTTCGCTGACCCTGACGATAGCAGTCAAGCTATGGGTCGCTGACTGCATTCTCTATTGCTGCATCTTTGGGTCCCGAATTATAGTTTAAAACCTAGCTAAGACCAAATAAAAACAACTTACACCAAACTAACTCTAACATAGATAAAAGAAACGGAGAACAGGAATATCAAAATAATACAATGGAATTGCCGTAGTGCAAAAAAAGAACCTCGCTCCGCTATAGGGCCAGTACAAAAATACGCAAGCAATTTTTAGCTGTTCAAGAAACACACCTCAGTCCCACAAACAGACTTAACAACCCTGCAGACATCAATCTTAGAAATGACAGACGAGAAAATAAAGGGGGAGGGGTAGCATTCTTGGTTCATAAAATATACCAAATAACAGACTGGGAAACTTTCAATTCAGAAAACTTTGAAGGAATAAGTGTAACTATAAATAGTGACAGAGAAGCACTGAAAATAATGAACATATACTGCCCCAGCGGCAACATACAAGAACAGGACATCAAAGTAACACTGACAAACAACATTTTTCTTTCTTATATAAGAATAAGTGTTCTTAGGTCAGTTTCTTGCGCTGATTTCAAATTTGAAATCCGTTTATCTCTATCACATCGGGTTCTTAAGATATTTGTGAATAAATATATTTTTGGGAAACCGTTATTTGCCCCATTTCATTTTTACTATATAACTTATTAAAAATTAATAAAATGCAAAATAATTCTACTTTTTATACTGCTAAAAGATGCATGACATATGTTACGCTATTTTTCAAATAGTTACTGTATTTTGAAATAATTCTGAGCGAATTATGGCTTCTAGAAGTTGTAGAAATTCGGCTGATCTGTTCTGTTACGTGTGCGGATATTTTACCGATCGTGTTCACCAGAAAAACTTTACACCATTACTAAAGAAAGCATATGAACTTTATTTCGATTCGAAAGTTGATGATGCAAATAAATCTTGGAAGCCAAATGCAGTTTGTTCGACTTGTGCAAATACATTGGCAGGTTGGTTACGAAAATCGTCGAAGCATAAGTCGATGCCTTTTGGAGTGCCAGTAATATGGCGTAAACCGACAAATCACGCAACTGATTGTTACTTCTGCTTGACAAATATCCATGGTTTCACTTTTAAAACTAGAAAGTCTGTGGTTTATCCAAATATTGAATCGGCTTCGAAACCAGTGCCTCATGATCCAATCACGGGTCCGATCCCAGTTCCACCAATCGTATGCAGCTCGGGCATAAAAATGTAATACACGAGCCATTAGTTAACAAAGACAGCATCGTTTTACCACCGTTACATATAAAGTTGGGGCTCATGAAGAATTTCGTAAAAGCGTTAGATAAAACGAGCAAAGCTTTCACTAATCTTCGAGAAAAGTTTCCGCAAGTTAGCGATGCAAAGATAAAGGAAGGTATCTTTGTAGGACCTCAGATTAGGAAAGTTATTGCAGACAAACAATTCGAGAACTTGTTACATGGTAGTGAACTTCGCGCATGGATGGCATTCAAATCGATCGTCGATAACTTTCTGGGAAATCACAAATCTGTCGACTATGTGCATATTGTTAAGCAGTGCATAGATGCATACAGAATTATGGACTGTAACATGTCCCTCAAAATCCATTTCCTCGATTCGCATCTTGACTTTTTCCCTGACAACCTTGGCGAAGTCAGCGATGAACATGGAGAACGATTCCATCAAGATATCGCCGTAATGGAGTCACGTTATCAAGGACGGTGGAGTGTGACCATGCTTGCCGATTATTGTTGGATGCTTCATCGCGATGTACCACATGCCATTCACCGACGAAAGTCGACTGCAAAGAAATTCAAGCCTACATAACTGTTATACTTCTTGTACGAATGATGTTGTAATACTGTATGCGTTGTTAAAAAACTTCAATTGCGTATTTCTACAGATCCCGACCTGATAGAGAAAAACAGTTTGCAGATTTAAAAACAGCGCATTAAAATTGACCAGAAAAACATAGAAATGTTAGAGAAAGAAAATAAATTTTTTTGTTTGTTGGCCAGTGTAATTAGAGAAAGAATACAGCTGAAAACTATAATAGTAGGGGACTTTAATGTACGCCACAAAGCGTGGGGAGATAACAAAATAGATAAATCAGGAAAACTACTGCTGGACTTCATAGAAAGTAAAGAACTAATATTACTGAATGATGGATCAGCAACAAGAATCAACCCAAGTGCAGATCAACCCGACTCGTCAATAGACATCAGCATAGTAACAGCCAACTTAGCCAAAGCAAAATGGGAAACATTGAATGATACTAACTCAGATCACATACCCATAGAGATAACAATCAAACAAAAGTATACAGTAAACAAAGGAGTAGGATCCCGTTACACGCAAATTGTGGCATATTGGGAATATGGTGTTAGGCCCATATTTTCTTGACCATCGGCACACTAGGGGTGATGTGGTCAGCATCACACCGGCCGCAAATAATTAGTCAAGATATAGATACATGCCAACAATCTAACAGTTGAAATACTAAAAATTGCAGCCAAACACTTACCGCACTCCAATATGCCATCACACATATCTCCAAAGCAGAATAACAGAAAAGAGAAAACAGAACACTGGAATAACAACCCAACTCCTTGGTGGACAAACAAATGTACAGAAAAAACTAAAGAAAGAAAACAAGCCCTACAAAAATATAGTAGAAGTAGGACACAAGATAACTATGAACAGTATAAGAGAATAAGACATGAAACAAATTAAATAATATTACAGGAAAAGGAAGCGTGTTGGAAAATCTTCTGCCAAACCATCATTCCAAGCACTCATTCAGTTACAGAGGTGTGGACAAGATTAAAAACACTTAAAGGGAACCCAAAACGAACAGCAATGCCAACTATCAAAATTTTAGAACGGGCAGAATCAGACAAAGAAAAAGCAAATACCCTAGCAAAATACTTCTATAATATAAGTGCTCGGGAAAACATGGGGCACAAAGAAATAGGGAGAAGAGAAAAAACTCATAACAGAACTAAGAAAAAACGAAATAAATGATGTAGGCGAGAATTCTTATCTAAACTCCGAAATTACTGTAGAGGAAGTAGAAAAGGCAATAAATGCGAAATCGAACTCAGCATCAGGACATAACATTCTAAGCTATGACATACTAAAAAAGATACCAAAATATACCACAGAAGTAATAAACTCTCTACATAATATTATATGGAAAACAGGTAAAATACCAAAGGCATGGAAAGTAGCAGTAGTCATACCAATACTAAAACCAGATAAAGAGGCCCATGATGCGAGCTCTTACAGACCAATAGCTTTGACATCTCACATAGGGAAAATAATGGAAACTGTGGTGAACAATAGATTAAAATACCACATGGAAAAGAACAATCTTTACAGCCCAACCCAATCAGGGTTTAGGGAAAACAGAAGCACTATGGACCAGCTTATCAGACTAGAACATATGGTAAGGTGAAGGGTTTATGCAATGGTTCTGGCCCGTTCAAGCCCCCAGTTGGAGTAATCCAACGAATGCCCTCCAATAAGTAATGGCTCTCTCTCTCTCTCTCTCTCTCTCTCTCTCTCTCTCTCTCTCTATATATATATATATATATATATATATATATATATATATATATATATATATATATAAAAAAAAAAAATATATATATATATATATATATATATATATATATATATATATATATATATATATATATATATATATATATATATATATATATATATATATATATATATATATATATATATATTTATATATATGTATTTATCAAGAAAGACTGGCTCATACGTTTGCTTTCGTACATATAAACTGGATCAACAATTATTGTTTAGTGTAAAATAACATACAACAAATTTAATATTCAGTTAGTTCAACAAGTTAAAATAAGGATTAAATGGGGTGAAAGTTATATTAAATTTGTCCTCATTGAGGTTTTGGTAGGGTGTTAATAATGTCCGTATTTTTGCTTTAACCTGTTACACAAAACTTAGCTCTAGATGAGTCCTGCAGCCGTGGTTTTCGTCACTTCTTGGTGATGAGGGCACTTCTTCACTCAATTTGTCCGATTTCGGCGGTTGGTGTTGATGCTCTTCTCTCACACTAGCGGCGCTATTACCACAGTCGTCTGGTGGCTTGCAACCACAAACTGTGTCAGATAGAAAGAAACAAATACCTTCTGCTGAGTATATTTGTTCTCCGCAAACTAACAGGCCCATTGTCATGCGCTCCACCCACCAATGTTAACCTCTCAGAAGAGTAAAATTCCCGAGCACACCATGTAACTCAGGGAATATGATGAAAATTCGCCAATATCCTTCTGGGTGTCAACTAGGAAATTGCGTCTAGAGTACATGAATAATGATTTGCCTGAATTACAATTAAAAAGGTATATAAATCTCACAAAATGATTTTATACACTTTAGGAACATGTGAGGTAATCATCCCTCTTTACTCATCCTTACACCCGTCATGGTCTGGGGTCGCTCTGCTGTCGAGTTTCCTGCACGACTAGTCAGAGACAATCACCAGCTCTTGCAGTAGTGGTTCATGCATATACTATTTTCGTATGGCGAGGTTGCCAGCCTCATATATAACCACTTTAGCAAGAAACCTGTAGAATTTACATTAGTAAATAAATTTTTTACACTTACCCCAAAATTGTGGGAATAAACACTTCTCCTGGCACAGATTTAGAATGGACACAGCTCTGTATTATAAGCTTCAAATCACGTAGGTCTGGAAATATGAGTTAATTCCTCTGACGGCTGGTGTTCTGTAAATTCCTGGACTGGGAAAACTGTTTGTATAATTCCTCTTATGACTTGGTCTGGGAAATATGAGTTAATTCCTGTGACGGCTGGTGTTCTATGAATCCTGCCTGTGAAAATTGTTGGTATAATTCCTCTTATGACTGGGTCTGGGAAATATGAGTTAATTCCTCTGACGGCTGGTGTTCTGTAAATTCCTGGCCTGGGAAAACTGTTTGTATAATTCCTCTCTGACTCCTTTTGATAAAATTCCCAAGTTTCCAGTCTTGTATTAATATGGCGGGTTTACTTGTGAATTCTAAAGTTGCCCAATACTCGATCTGGTACTTATAGTTGTGGAATTGTAAGTCCTATCCTCTTTCCTCTGGCTTGTAGGAGGGGTTTAGTTGACGCTGCGATGCAGTCTGTCTGTGTGTGTCTGATTTATACAGTATATCTCACACTCCTTAATTTCAAATCCCAGCTGTGTTTCCGCCGAATGTTCCAATCAATCCATTGTAGATTCTGGCGAACCAATCAAATCTATCTAGCACTGTTTGGGTGGGGAAGTTTATCATTACTTATCTGTCGCAGACTCGATATATTTTTCGTTCTGTGAGAACCCAGCTCCTTTCAATAGTGCATGACACCTGTGTCACGCCCCAAGATATTTATGTCTGTAGCAGGTTACAGCTCAGTTAATGTAATGACTTTTTTGTATAAGCGGATAACCGCGATAAACTCTTTCTGAGATCGATAGTAATTAAAAGTAGTATCTTATTAACTTTGAGGAAAGCGTAATTCTTACACTCTTTACTAGAATAATGGGAGGTCTGATTCAGTTTCACGAAACTGTGCTGGGTTTTGATGTTATGAATATTAGTTATTGTTATTATTTGTCTACAGAGTGAGGTCAAGCTATGTAAGCCCCTGATTCTTATAGTTGATGGTGAGGTATTCTCAGGGAACCTAACTGCTACCACCAGGTGATCTCACTCTGCGATATATTTTGAACCTATTTATTTTATTTGACTAGTGTCTAGGAGAATGAATGTATGATGTGATGTTGATAACATACATATACAACTGTAACTCAAGATAAGAAACTCAAGTAAAACAGTGATTAACTTTTGTTGAAATGAAATCTTTTTTTACAATTTTATTCTCCTGAACCTCAAATTCTTTTGGAACAGGAGTAAAATTCAAAAAAATTAATAAAGGTAGTTTTATCTATCAATATATATACAGTTAATTAAATAAAAAAGACTTCTTGTCCATACTAAGTGTTTAATAAACAAATTCCTATAATGTATCCCTTTCTGAAAAACTGGTGTCTTATACTATATCACTAGTTGGAGAGACTGATGTCCTCATCACTTCACTCGAAATGTATTAATAAAATAAGTGTGCAGAATAATTAAATAAAATGTCATAAGCCCAAAACATGAGGGCTTATCTGATGGTCTTGTTGAAAATGGAAGTCTTCCTGATGATACTGCCCACTCTTCTTCTCAAGAGGGTCTCCTGGAGTAACTAAGTAACTTGCCGTAATAACTGCCCACGCTTCTACACAAGAGGGTCTCCTAGGATCATCTGATATCTGGTTTCTTCACATATACCAGACAGAATGCCTAGTATTCAGCATCTCCAGTTATGTTTGACAGGAAAATAGGCGATTCAACCCTGCAAAAATGAAATAATGCCTTCCTAAATATACTTTATAAATATATCTCCACATTTAACAAATATCATCTTCAAACATTTCTAGTGATCAGCTACCATTGCTAATCCAAAGCTTCAGTCTCTAACTTTTTGTGATTTCATCATCCTCAGTGGGTACCTGCTCTTCCCCACATATCTTCAACGCCTCTGTCACTTAATCTTTGTTATCGTTCATCTCTTCAGTTAGGGATACAATCATCTTTTTGTAGCTCTCTGACTATTAATTTATTTTCTTTTTAGAATGACATCATATGTAGTGTCCAAAAGTTTTTGGAACACTGTGATCTGCAAAAGACTGCCAGTAGCTTTCTGGTCTTACAATTTACTTCAATGTTATAGCAATAATCAGATACAATTTTTCTTTTGGACTGCTTCCCAAATCTGCCTTAGGCATACCTTTGCTCCCTAGGCTGTCATAAGTTTCCACAATGGCTAAGTCGTACAACCTAAGATTTTTGTTAGGCGCCCTTATCTGGGATCGCCTCTACAAATTATTAATAAATCATTTCTTACCGCAAAATCAATGAAATAATACACAAGGAATAGAGTGACTAGCAATCGTTTGGTCCAAATACAGATCGCCGTCTGGTACAGACTGCATAAAACTTGCTTTCAATTCTGCACTTCTGTGATCAAACTTTCACTTGGTAAAATGTATTCTTCAAATGGCGCTTTAGGCTTGTACACTATCACTATTATCAATCTCTTTGGCCAATGGAAACTGCTCATCCGACATTGACTCTCTTTTTTGAAAAACCCCACCTTTTGGGTTATCAATACGTTTGCTTGTCTGATCCCTCTATTACTATTTAAAAATACTGTTCGCGTGGCTAACAAATTTGCAGTTTCCACCTCCCCTTTTCTAACTATTGGTGTACCCAATCAAATCGAGTCAATAATATTTGACTGCAGCGGACAATTTTCAAAACTGAACCATTGTGGGTTATCCGTGTGTCTGCCAGTCTGTCTCAATTCTACCATATCTGGGTTATTTATGGAGCGTTTTTAATTATTAAAACTGATTATTAAACTGCTTGTTTGCATCTATCATTCTATCTAGTTTTATTTTCTTCTTTATCATCGTTTACACTTTTGTACTTTTCCCTTTTTATTATCATGGGCTCTTTTCACAGTGCTAACATATCAGGGAAAGAAAGGTTCTAAGTCCCGATAAGTTATATACTGAAGCACATTAAAAACGCACCACCTGTATAATCCAGGAACAGAGTGTGAAATGTAAATATAAGTGTTTACAAGTTTACACATTTGGAATCTGTATTCATTTTCCTATGAATCCATGCTGGTCATTAATTTGTACATTTGATTGTTATGAAATTCATTGCATTCTGTTCAGGCAAGGGAGAAAACCAAAAATGCAACCAATAAAAAAATGCATTCACACTATCCTCAGTATCTGGTATGTCCACCATGTGCTTGCAAACAAGCTTGGCAGCGGCTCCGCATGGAACGCACAAGTCTCTGAAGGAAATTCCGAGGAATCAAATCCCATTCACGTGTAAGAGCAGCTTCGAGCTGTTGCAGATTAGCTGGAGAACCTTGCCTGTAGACTCTGCGTCCAAGCTCGTCCCACAGATGTTCTATAGGGGACATGTCTGGTGATAAGGTAGGCCAATCAATCGTCACAATGTTCTGCTGCTGTAGATATTGCTGCGTAATGCATGCGGTGTGCGCACGTGCATTATCCTGCTGGAGAAGCTGCAAGTCTGGATAATTTGTGAACGCAGGAGCAACCAATGCATCCAGAACCTCATCTCGATATGTCACAGCATTAACATTTCCACGGAAGGCGTGAAGAGGCAAGCGATGGTGAAAACTGAATCATCCCCAAATGTGAATATTGCCACCTCCAAATCGGTTGTGCTGACGAACACAGCAATCTGCAAAGCGCTGTCCACACCGTCGCCAAATCCGCATACGTCCATCAGCAAAGGATATGTTGAATCTGCTCTCGTCTGTGAATAGGACAGCATTCCACTGCAGTCTAGTCCATCTGACATGCTGCTCTGCCCATTGCAGGCGCTGCTGACGATGTCTGTAAGTCAATTTTGGCCCAACATAAGGTCGTCTTGCAGTAAGGCCTGTATCTCTGAGTCGTCGTATGACTGTCATTCGAGAGACTTGCCCACGTCTACCCACTATTGCTCTTGCTGTTTGACTTGCCGAGAGAGAACAATTCCTTAGGTGACTCAGCACAATATGACGATATTGCCCAGGGTTAGTAACTCGTGGTTGGCCACTCCGAAGTTTATCCCGGGCACTGCCAGTGGTTCCGTAACGTTCATTGAGACGCACAATAGTGCTGTGGTGGCAATTCATCCTTCTGGCAATGGCCCACGAGCTCCTTCCCGTCTCCAACATACCAATGGCTCGTTGGCGGTCGTTTTCAGATAGTCGTGGCATTTCAAGCACATGTACTGGGTGTTTTGTCTCAACGGCCTTTTTATACCGAGTATACTGCCACAACGCGTACACATTTTCAGGGACACAGCTGTTGGGAATCGTGTTGCACGTGTAACTTTCATTGTTTTCATGTAGTCTGTACACAAACCCGTGGGTTGAATCATGCACTTTCCCTTCCAGCAGCCATTCGCTCTCTACCTCATGACAAACACGGGGAAAATCCATTCCCACACTTTTTTTCCCCAGCTTCTCGGCATTAGTATGTATAATAGTGGTGCGTTTTTAATGTGCTTCAGTATATATATATATATATATATATGGTATTACTTGTATATTAAACAACAGTACTCTATTGTCAAAGTATCTCTTTTATTTACTCTCTTTCGTTTTTATGAAGAAATAAATATTCTTAGTTTCACTTTTGCCTCTTGCACAATGCATTTGAGTCCAAATTTCGAAGTAGACGCGATTTTTTTCTTTTTACAATCCACCACCGTGTTCCCCTCTCTAAGCACGCGATAGGCGTCTGTCAAGCTTCCTTCAGAAGAAAAAAAAAGTGAGAGGGTGCGGGCGGGTTAAGATTTGTTTCAAATACTCCGTTGCTGGGGGACTTAGATACAATACAAGTGGCGTAGTTATTTATAGATTTTGGACAGTAGCATTTTCCTTTTACTCTTTCACTCCTATTCTCCTTCACTCTTATACTCCTTCACTCTTTTGAACTAACCGATGCCTTGGCCGCTTGCCAAGTCATTCTAACGTTACTTTTAAAAATTAGGGCGGAGCTACCAAAAAGCTTGTACTTTAGGAAAGGGGGTATTATTAGCAAATCTTCAATACTTTAAAATCCAGCGCGGATCGCTGACAAAAAATGGTGGCATTGCCCTATTCAATGATTGTCCAATTAAAAAAAAGACCATAGTAGCAGAATCTATAGAATAATATCTTATACATGATTTGAGGAGGGAGGTTCAAACTGACTTTATCACAGAAACGCAAAATTCTAACAGATGGTAACTTTAATTACTAGCGAAATTTTTTGTATGGAAAGCTGTTTATATGGGGAGACAAAACTCTCGTTCTTCACTATTGCTTGCCAAGTCGCAAAAGTAACAGAGCATTTATTAACTCTCTCTACCAGCCATTAGATATAATTCCTTGCTGAGTGGTTCGAACCAGGAAAGACAAAGATCTCCATTTATCCGGTGGTTAAAGGGAAGAGCTGGGAAATCCTGAGCCTGATCTTGTTTTCCTGAACCAGCGGGCATCCTGAATTGACTTTTGCAAGTGGAGCATAGTTCCAGTGAGCTGTTCTAACATCAAGATACCACCCTATACCATATGCATATTCGATGCTGGACATCTCAGCTAAGTTGATATCTGCACTGGAACCCATCACTCTCCTATACATAATTATGATGAAACGGTAGTGACACAAAAACTCTGTAAAATCTAAAAACTGACACTAGTGTTTGTGAAAGAGGTGTACACACACCACTGGTTCATTCACTTAAAATTGTTTTTTAATTCATTCATTCATTCAGTACACTTCCATTCATTAATAAATAACGTTTCTTTGTAATTTTCACTACACCTTTCGTGTTCAGTGAATAGTACATTGATTGTTGTTAGTGGTTGATGTTGGTGTCTGATTGTTCGTTTTGTATTGTTTTATGGGGGCTTATTTAATAAAATATTTTCAACACGTATCAGAAGAATCAAGGTGGCCAGCAGACCTAATCCCCTCTTGTAATTATCACTGTTTCACTCTTATGCAGGAGAAATTTAAGTTGCTTCACTATCTTTCTTTTGAAACTCACTCTTAGGGAGAACTACGCCCAATATTACGAGCCATATTCAGTGAATGTATTCAGGGAAATATTTGATACGTTCTTTAATACATTTTATTTCTACTGTCATTCTATTCCTTTAAACGGCCAGCCACATCATCCGACGCGTATTTGCAAATATTAAATTTAATATACACGCGTGGCTTCTGACAACAGTGATGTCATATCGTTACATAAGACTTCCGGCGCACCTCCGTCTATCACAATATTGTGACCGTGTTTTCCTGGCGTAATATCTTCCGCCCAGCTGTCTATCCCGACAGAGTATCTAATTATTCCCTTTATCCGCGTGCCTCCGCCAGACAGATGTCTGGTCAGACAGTGTTGTCTTCTTTTATCGTACGCACAATACAAGCTTGTGTCAACATGATTAGCAGCTTTCCAATGGGGTCAAATGTGTGACGGACACGTTTCCACAGGTATTCAGTCGGCTTCAAAGAGATACGCGGGTAACCGGTCTGATGACTGGGTATTGTTACGATAATACCACAGTTCAGCTGGCGGAACGTAAATACGTCTGAGGAGTGGTAAACAATAAGATACGCATTACTCCTGTAGCAAATACTGCCATAGGGGAGTGGCGTGTTAGAGACTTCACTATGCTTTGGTCAGCACTAAATAGTGAAAATAACGAATGAAAAGGCATGATTTATGCCAAATAAAAGCGATGTGAGAAAAATGAAGAAAAAGAAAGGATACTGCCGGAGGGCTGAAGGTGTGAGAGATCACACAAAAGAGCATGTTCAGTCGTTTTGTCACATATATCAGGATTTAAAAGAAATGCAGAAACAGTAGCCGTATTCTTAGATGTAGCAAGGGCATACGATGAATGCTGGAGAGAAGGTATGTTATATAAGATTAAAAAGATAGGCTTAACTGGAAACATATACAACTACATAGAAAACTTCTTGGAGGACAGATAGTTTACAGTACAGGTAAATAATGACAAATCAGAGCTATACGAGCAACAGAACGGTATCCTTCAAGGTTCAGTATTATCTCCTTCCCTATTTTCTATTATGGTTAATGACTTAGGAGGGTAATTCAGCAACAGAAGAAACAAACTGTCACAATTTGCAGATGATGCAGCTATTTGGAGGACGGGGAAAATCCTTCGCAGATTATATACAGATCTGCAAGCCCAAATCAACAAGATCGCAGAATGGATGGCTAAGTGGGCTTCCAACTAAACGCTAAAAAGACAGTCGGAATGATATTCACTAGAGGTAGAATTATAAAAATAAAACAATTGACATAAAAATCAAAGGGCACAAAATTAAAACAGTGGGAACGACCAAATATTTAGGCATGACTTTAGATCAACAACAAAACTGGAAAAAAACATATAGACAAGCTGGCTGAGAGCTGCAGAGGACTCATTAATATGACGAGATACCTAAAAGGCAGTGGATGGGGAGCAAGCATCAAGTTACTTCTCATGTTCTACAGGTCATTTATAAGGGGGAAAATGGACTATGCAAGCATAGTATATGATTCTGCAGCTCACAGCAAAAAGAAAAAAATGGACAAAATACAGCCCCAGGCACTATGTACAATAGCTGGAGCCTCAAGATCAACATCACTTGAAGCACTAAAAGTAGCACTAGGAATAATACCCCTCAAGCTAAGAAGAAAAGAACTTAGACTGAATTACATGTGCAAAGTCCTAATTGACAAAAACCACCCAGCCCATGCAATGTTTATGAAGAATTTCTCTATGACATGGGATACCCCTCTGGAACCCACAAGAAACCCAGTAGGATGGAAGTGCATGGAGGAAATAAAATAAAACAGTTTATAACAAATGCAATAAAATGTAGTAGTAAATACACACCAGTGATTCCTCCTTGGGAGCTCAAGAAACCAAGTATTGACTCTCATCTTTCAGTTATAATAAATAAAAAGCTGAAAAAAAAACATTAAAATCATAGCCAGAGAATATATAGAACAGATAACTAAGGGTAGCTTGAAAGTATACACTGGTGGATCTAAGATAGAAAATAAAGAACTTGGAATAGGAATACACATACCACCAGCCTGGAAGCTGAAGAAAAGTTTTAGTTTGACTGAAAACAAGCATCAATATTCACAGCAGAAATGGTGGCAATAGCAAAAGCACTTGAAATATTTACTGAAAAGCTCCCCAAAAAGTTAACAATCCTGACTGACTCAATGTCAGCTCTTCAAGCACTAAGAAACCCAAATAAATGTAGCCGACCAGACATAGCAGAAGAAGTGTTGCAACTTAGTACACACCTAAATAATAGGGGCTGCTCAGTATTATTAGCATGGATACTGTTGCGTGAGAAATTCTCGCAACATCGTTTTATTACAATATCTATTTTATAACGCAAGGGCAACAACTGCTTGAAATTTATAGTCACTTTTCTCGGTAAGCATTTGTCTTCTCGCGTTGGTATTGAATGCAGTTAAGTTTTGAGCTGTGGTCATTTTGCGCTGGACTGCGCATGACTGGTCTTGCTTCTTGGTCGATCGATTTCCGCCCACCAGTGGAGTGAGCGATTTGAATGGCGAGAAAGATGCCTCGCTGAAAGAGGATCTCCGCTATTTTTTTGTTCTGTCAGGAATGTGAAAGTCCTCTTATGGATATTTCGTTTATTCGAGATAATACCTCTAGTGTATTTGCACATGCCGGGAGGCATAATATTTCTGTGTATTTCCTGAAGGCAAGGTAAATTGACTTTCCATTAACTCTATCGATTTTTGGTCGTGAGCGATTTCGATTCATAGCCTGTCTTCGAAAGTCGTCGTCACGAGATGTTTTCCCAGCTCACATGTCGCTGTATTGTACTGCATCGGTTGATGCATGTCCCAAGGACCATTACTTGCTACTTTGTTAAATGAACTAGGCTTGGAAAACCTTTGTTAACTAGAGGATATTTTTGAGGACATTATTTATACTTCGGCAGACGTGTCTGTCTTGCTGAAGTCAGATTAAGGAGAGTGAACTGATCTCATACATCTGGTTACCTTCTGGCTAAGATAGAAAGGGATGGAGAATTTTCCCGACTACATTACAGCCTTATAATGTATTGACATGTCTGTGAATCACCTTTGTTATGATGCTGTCTACCGTCCATTGCTATACTGACATTGTTGCTGTGATAATGACTGTCTGATGTACCTACATATTCGCGTATACATTTTGTCACTGTGGCGTCCACAATAAATGATACAGAAAAACGTCTAGCTGTTACAAGCATCATTGACTTTATACGTCGTGAGTTTACTGACGTCCTATGTGGATTGCCCTGTTATTTTGTATGAACATTGTTTGACTGAACACATCTGCACACTACACAAAACCAGACATGCGGATACCATCCATCATCATATGGCATCACGCATCATTTGGTGGCCATAAGCTGGTTTGATTCTGGTACCAGCAAACACGGGGTCCCTTACCCACTTCATTTTCAACAAGAATTCATCAGCATCCTTCAAGAAATTAACATTCTTCAAGACAGTCAACATCTTCAAAATTTTCAAAGTACTCGGCGTTGCCCGGTAAAAGTCAAAATTTCAACTTTTTGACGGAAACAAGAATTTGACAGTACCCGGCGTTGTTACATGTTGCCGGATAACTCGGACTGCTGTTATCTTTTACGCAAGTCAAGCAAGTTGCTGCTGTCAAGGTTCCAGTGCTGTCGTTTTTTGTGAAGGTCAAGTGCCGGTTGAAACGGGTTGTTTTCTGAAGAAGGCCAAGTACCGATTTCCATCAACTTACTTTTGGATTAGAAGGTCAAGTGCCGAAACAACTCAACATACAGTATGTCAGAAGCTCAAGTACCATCGTGTTAGCAGTGGAAGCAGTTCAGATGTGCCATCATCGTTGGAGCTTCGCTCTTTAGGACGTTGATTGACATCCGTTTTTTTCTGCTGTTCTACGATTGGAAGCCTATAAGTTAAGTGGCCTGTTTGTATGTAAACTGTGCCCTTATACTTCTGCTGAGTCTTCTGTGTATCATCTCATTCTATATGTTATATGTTTATATGTTATTCGTATATTTATATGTTTATATTTCAGCGGGTTCTCGGTTGGGTGGTGTCTCCCTTAGATTATGCCACGTCATAGAGGTCGTCTATTGTGAGCGTTTTCTGTAGGGTGAGCAAATTTCCGATACTGGAATTTGCTAAGCGACTTCTGTTGCTATTTATGTTAGCTGTGATGACATGTTTTAATATTGTTTTCGTTATTATTTCGCATTCTTTAGTTTTGTTTTGATTTGTTTGTATTTGTTAGCCTACTCTTGACTACAGTTTAGTTTCATACTACATTTTTGTTTATACACTGTGGTGTCATGTATTTTGTTTAATTATATCGCAGATATCGTCACATTTTTTGTGATATTTCATTAATTTCTGCTTTATTTTTAGTTGATTTCTGCGAACGTTTTTGTATTGTTGCTGATCTTTGTTATTGTTTACATTGTTATTGTTTACATTGTTTGCATTGTTTACATTTTCAATGTTTACATTCTGCATGTGTTTACATAGTCATTGTTTACAGTTATAGTAATTAGTTAATGGGCTATGCTAATGCACTGTTACTACTACACTGATGATAAATGAATGATGAATAGTGTCGTGCACTATTGAATGAGAAGTGCACTTATGATCAAGAATTGATTGTTGATATTTCATATACAAGTTCTTTGATTGGAGACTTGTTTCCCACAGAGACTGGGATAATATAAGGTGATGTGAATATACAAGTGCTTAATTAAGACTTGTTACACTTAGGTTTGAAATAAATTAGTTAATTATTTCAGGTTTTGGACTCATATGTTAGACAACATGTCTACATTTGAGCACTTTATTGAGCAGGGTAAATTGCTTGGGAAGACTGGTGATAAGTTAGAAGAATTTGCAACTGCTCGATATGATAAAGCAATGGAAGCTGAACAAAAGAAACTGCATATGGAAGCTGAACAAAAGAAACTGCAGATGCAGGTGGATGAAAAAAGATTCCAAATGGAAATGGAAAAACAAAAAAGGGAATCAGAAGCTGAGGAAAGAAAACTCCAGCTAGAAGCTGAAAGATTTCAAAAAGAGGCTGAGAATAAAAGCTGAGAATAAAAGACTTGAAAAAGAAGCTGACAATAAAAGACTTGAAAAAGAAGCTGAGAATAAAAGACTTGAGAAAGAAGCTGAAAGACTTCAAATAGAGGCTCAGGCTGAGGAGAGAAGATTACAGAGAGAGTCTGATGAGAGGAAAGAGAAAGCAAAAATGGAACATGAAGAAAAGGTCTTAGCTTTAGAGTTGGAAAAATTGAAATTGATGAACATGAGTAATGGTAATGATTCAAACAAGGGTTCATCTTCTGGTAAGGCTAATAATGATACTTTTAAGATTAAGTTGCCAACTTTTAGTCCTTCCAGTGATGACATAATGTTCTATCTGGACAGATTTGAACAAGCATGTACAGCTCATAACATAGACAAAGCAAAATATGTTTATCAGTTATCAGGGATACTGACAGGTAAAGCTCTAAGTATATTAAATATGGTGGATGAACCTGACAAGAACAATTATGAGGTTGTCAGGGCCGCTCTGTTAAAGAAATATCAGCTTAACGAAGACGGCTATCGTCTACAATTTAAAAAACATGTTACCTGAAAATGGAGTTGAATTCTCCGAGTTTATTGCAAGAATACGCATTACTTTCTCACGATGGGTTGAACTATCTAAGACGGAAAAAACTTATGAAGGACTTATGGACTTAATACTTAGAGACAAAGTCATGTCGTCTGTCAATGAGTCTTTCCTTGCTTTCCTTCATGAACGTAAACCTAAAACAATAAAAGAAATGGAAGATTTCTGTTGCCAATACGTAACTGCGCACCCACACATAACCATGGGTAACTCTAAGGTGAAAGAAGGTTTACCAGTTGCTTCGGCAGCTCCGTATGGCCAAAACTTTGCTCGTAGATCCCAACAAAATTTTGATAGAAAGAGTAGCGGTAATTTCTGTCAAAATCATGGAAACCAATTTCATGGTGATTCTTCTTCGAAGAATTGGAGACAACCTGATAGTGGTCGTTACTATCACCCTAATAATTATAGGCATTTCAAAAGAGGATATGGTAATAGAGGTTATTCCTGCCGAAGACCTCAAAACCAAACAAATAGATGTTCGCATCAATGTGAACATGATAGTAATCGTGGAAACTGGAATTCGAATCATGATAAAAATTACAATAGAGACAATAATAACTGCAGAGATAATAATAACTCTGATAACTTCAGAGGTAATAATAGTCGGGGTAGATCTCAACACAAAAAAAAAGAGATATCAGCAGGCTAATTCTGTACAACAGGAAACTGAGGGAGCCTGTAATCATGTTGTTGATAATAAAAACTTTGACGCTGTCACTAGTTCTGCTTTTGACTTTGAGAGAGCAAACAAATGCCCCCAATGCAGTACTTTATTCGAACCGGGTACCATAACTACTTTGAGTTGTGGTCACCCACTTCCCGCTCTTCCTGCTGCTGTTGCGCATGACGGGAGGGGTTCTTTAATCCTACATAAGGGTCTTGTTAATGATACTCCGGTCTCACTACTTTTCGATTCCGGATGCACCACTATTGGTGTTAGACAATCGCTTGTAGATCCATCTTGTGCTACAGGAAGGGTTATTAAATGTGACACATTTGGCGGCACTCTAGAAAAATATCCTACTGCTGTAATTCGCATTGCCACTCCTTTCTTTACTGGAGATGTGCATGCTTGTCTCTTACCTAATCCTATTGCGGACCTTATTATTGGTCGTATTCACGGAGTTAGGGAGTGTACCCCACAGCAGATTGCTGCTTGGGAAGATAATAACATGCAAGCTACAAATGCAGTGGTTACAAGAGCACAAGCTCTACAAACACCCGAAACTTCACTGAATAGTGATAATGGAGTTGATAGCCAAGATAGTCACTTAGTGATTACTCGTGACTCTTTCATAAAATTGCAAGAAGAAGATCCTTCTTTAAAAAAATTCTTCATTCTTGCGAAGAAAGGTGATCCGAATCAGGATACAAATAGAAAATCTTGGATTGCAATGAGAAACGGCGTACTTGTACGTATGGTACAAGATTCGACTACGTCGGCACATTCGCAAATTCTTGTTCCCAAGAGCATGAGAGTGCAAATATTGCAACATGCTCATGACTCGCAATGTGCTGGACATATGGGTTTTGCCCGTACGAAGTCGAGAGTCCTTGCGGCTTTCTTTTGGCCTTTTGTCAATAAGGACATTCGTATTTACTGCCGATCATGCAAGGTATGTCAGGAGGTCAGATCTAGAGGACCACGACATGCTGCGCCTATCCAGGCTGCTGACATTCCTATTCGGCCGTTCCAGAAAATGGCCATAGATATTATTGGCCCTTTTAAGGTCAAGTCGGCCAGAGGACATCAGTTTATCCTTACATGTGTCGATATGTGCACACGTTGGCCAGAGGCTATTCCTCTTAAGAGCATATCTACTACAGATATCGCAGATGCTCTTTGGTTGATATTTTCTCGCTTGGGGTTCCCCAGAGAAATATTGTCAGACCATGGCACTCAACTCATATCTGACACTATGTCACAGGTAATGTCTACCTTACATATTGAACGATCTCTCAGTAGTATCTACCATCCTATGTCTAATGGGTTAGTTGAGCGTCTGAATAGAACGCTCAAGACTTTGCTTGGTAAGATAACTGAAGATCATCCTCAAGATTGGGACAGGGTTTTACCCGCGGCTCTCTTTGCCTATAGAGAAGTCCCTAATGAACACACAGGTTTTTTCTCCCTTCGAACTTGTCTTTGGCGCGCGTCCACGCGGCCCTATGTCTTTATTACACGATCTCATCACTGCCGATGATATTAGCGATGAAACTCAATCCTCATATGAGTATGTCATTGCTCTTAGACAAAAGATCATTGAGGCATGTAAGCTAGCAACTGCTTCATCAGAAATTGCTAAAGAGAAGGCAAGGCAGTTTGCTAACAAGAATAGATGTCTACGACAACTTTGTCCAGGTGACAAAGCATTCGTCCTACTCCCCAGTAGGGAAAATAGACTTCTTATTGCATGGAAAGGTCCGTATGCAATAGTCTCTCGGGTTTCCGATGTTGACTATGTGGTCGATATTGATGGAAAGCATAAAACTTTCCACATAAACATGCTTTCGGAATTTCACGAACGTCCGGACTATTTGCTGCCTATTTTCCAGGCAACGGATGATGCTCCTGCACCTCACGGTCATTATTCATCCCTGTCTGTCATACAGGATGAGGAAGCTACCTTCTCTGATGTCAACCTTCCCCTTCCAGTGGTTCCATTACATTCCACGGAATCTTGGAAAAAAAACGTTTCTGTTTCTCCTAATCTTTCTGGTGACGAACATCGACAAGTCTCGTCGATGTTACAAACATTTCAGGATGTTCTCACTGACATTCCTGGACACACAGATGTCATAGAACATGACATAATTCTTACCGACAATAATCCAATTAGGGTTAGGCCGTATCCTATTCCTATACACTTTCAGTCGCAGGTGGAAAAGGAATTGGATGAAATGATTCAATTAAATATAATTGAACCATCGACTTCACCATATTCTTCTTCCATGGTTATTGTCCGGAAGAAGGATAAGAACATAAGAATTTCCGTTGATTATCGCAAATTGAATCAGGTCACAAAGTTCGATGCTGAACCGATGCCTTTGTTAGAAGATCTACTGATTAGACTTTCTAATTCTAGATTCTTCACTAAACTTGACTTGTCTAAAGGTTATTGGCAAGTGCCTTTAGCAGAGCATGCCAAACCTCTCACTGCTTTTTCTACACCTAGGGGTCTATTTCAATGGAATGTTATGCCTTTTGGTCTCATGAACGCCCCTGCCACTTTCGTTCGCATGATGCGTCGAATTCTGTCACATCGTTCGGATGTCATCGCATACTTAGATGACATCTGTCTCTTCAGTGATACCTGGGAAGATCACTATTTAGGGTTATATGACTTACTGTCCACTCTACGTGAGAATAATTTGACAGCAAAACCTTCTAAAGCTTTTGTTGGTTTTGGTGAAATCTCTTTCCTGGGTCATCGTGTTGGTCATGGTCTCTTGAAGACAGAAGACCACAATACTTCCAAAATACTGAACATCTCTGTTCCTAAAACGAAGAAACAAGTTAGGAGTCTCTTAGGTTTAATTCAATTTTATGGGAGATTTATTCCAAATTTATCTTCGATCATGGCACCTCTCTCAACAATGTTGAAGAAAGGTTCGCCTAATCTGGTCCGTTGGTCTGAAGAATGCCAATCTTCACTAGACCAAATCAAGAATATATTTTCTTCTCCTCCCATCTTAAGATTACCTACTCTTGATAGGACTTTAGTTCTTCGGAGTGATGCTTCATCCACTGGGATTGGAGCAGCACTGATGCAAGAATATGCAAATACTCTGCATCCTGTTATGTACATTTCTAGAAAACGAAATGCGGCGGAGAGGAACTACTCGGTTTTAGACCGTGAGTTGTTAGCGATGGTTTGGTCAATTCTAAAACTACAAAGATTCCTCCTGGGCGCACATTTCATTCTAGAGACTGATCAGAAAGCTCTTACAGCTATTCAGACTAAGAATTTGAAGAGTTCGAGATCCACTCGATATGCTATAACTCTTCAACCTTTTCACTTCACGGTACGAGCTATCCGTGGTGCGGATAATGTGATGGCTGACATTTTGTCTAGATGCCCACATGACTCCAACTAATACTTCTGTCCTATATTCCTATATATTACAGAGTCATAACACACCTATATTACTACAATAGATTAGCACATCTGTACTCACTTTATATGTACACACTATCGTGCTTTGTTATCATCTTCTTCTGTTCGTTTTTTAAGATGATAGAGGAGGACTGAGTGGTTAATATAAGGGCCGTTAGTTTACTAAACAGCCACAATTATTAATAATGTATTGTACCTTATGAAGCATATTAGTTATTAATTAGCATTATAATGCTTGTACTTTCTCAGAATGTCATTGATGAGCTGAGGACTTACCTTACTAGTATCAAGCATGACGAGTTCTAGATTGTGTACTTACCCTCGGAATGCAAGAGCATATGTCCTGGATCGTCATGTAGTTTAACTTTACTATGTACTTATGTCATTACATGCCAAATAATGTACTAATTAAATTTTCCTATCAGATTTGTACATCCATTTTTAAAGACAATATTAGAGTATGCTGTTTAATGATGATTATGGTAACTTGCATACGTATATTGTGTTTACATGCTAACGTGATGTGTGTTGGTGACACCTCCCCGATCTGAATATTTTTTGAGACAGATTTATTTTTCTGTTGAGGTATATCCTCACCAGACACTCTATATTTAGCCTCATGTTAGGCAATTTAATTAATTATCAGCGCATAATTCGTGCGTTTTGAGCCGCTTATCGCATGCTCTTTGATATTTAAAAAAAAAAAATATGTTCCACATTTTTTTTTATCGGGAGGAGGTGGTGATATGTTGCGTGAGAAATTCTCGCAACATCGTTTTATTACAATATCTATTTTATAACGCAAGGGCAACAACTGCTTGAAATTTATAGTCACTTTTCTCGGTAAGCATTTGTCTTCTCGCGTTGGTATTGAATGCAGTTAAGTTTTGAGCTGTGGTCATTTTGCGCTGGACTGCGCATGACTGGTCTTGCTTCTTGGTCGATCGATTTCCGCCCACCAGTGGAGTGAGCGATTTGAATGGCGAGAAAGATGCCTCGCTGAAAGAGGATCTCCGCTATTTTTTTGTTCTGTCAGGAATGTGAAAGTCCTCTTATGGATATTTCGTTTATTCGAGATAATACCTCTAGTGTATTTGCACATGCCGGGAGGCATAATATTTCTGTGTATTTCCTGAAGGCAAGGTAAATTGACTTTCCATTAACTCTATCGATTTTTGGTCGTGAGCGATTTCGATTCATAGCCTGTCTTCGAAAGTCGTCGTCACGAGATGTTTTCCCAGCTCACATGTCGCTGTATTGTACTGCATCGGTTGATGCATGTCCCAAGGACCATTACTTGCTACTTTGTTAAATGAACTAGGCTTGGAAAACCTTTGTTAACTAGAGGATATTTTTGAGGACATTATTTATACTTCGGCAGACGTGTCTGTCTTGCTGAAGTCAGATTAAGGAGAGTGAACTGATCTCATACATCTGGTTACCTTCTGGCTAAGATAGAAAGGGATGGAGAATTTTCCCGACTACATTACAGCCTTATAATGTATTGACATGTCTGTGAATCACCTTTGTTATGATGCTGTCTACCGTCCATTGCTATACTGACATTGTTGCTGTGATAATGACTGTCTGATGTACCTACATATTCGCGTATACATTTTGTCACTGTGGCGTCCACAATAAATGATACAGAAAAACGTCTAGCTGTTACAAGCATCATTGACTTTATACGTCGTGAGTTTACTGACGTCCTATGTGGATTGCCCTGTTATTTTGTATGAACATTGTTTGACTGAACACATCTGCACACTACACAAAACCAGACATGCGGATACCATCCATCATCATATGGCATCACGCATCAGATACCCTCTCACGTGGGAATAGAAGGAAACGAGGTGGCCGATAGGGAAGCAAAAACAGGAAGCAGCCCAAACCACATAGACTCTGGGTTAGTCAAAACAGAGATCAAAAGTATAATTAGAAATAGTATAACAAAGGAATAGAAAGAAAACTGGAAAGATAGCCAGAAATGCAGACACGCTAAAAACTGCTAAAAGATCCAATCCGGACATGTCAGACATCTAGAGAACCAAAAATACCATGCAACAGAAAACTGATTAGACTTCGACTAGGAACAGGCTATTTCATGGTGGAGGAACCCTACTGTGCAACATGTCTGGAGAAAAACACCATAGCACATTATGTGTTAACATGCAAAAAATACGAACAGCACAGAAAACAACTAATGGAATACTTGAGTACCCAAAACTCGACATCACTGTCACTAGAAAAATGTATTGAAAGTTTACCTACCCAGGGAGCTACACAACATAATAAAAGTTTATATTACTAAAACAAGAACCAACATATAACTACTAGAACAAATTAGAATGACCAACAAAAAAAAAACAAAAAAAACTAGAAAGTCCATTCAATATCAGTAGAAGAATGAAATTTAAAAAAATAAAAAACAAACAAACAAAAACCACCAATCCAAAACCAACAAAAGCCCAGCAGATAAAAAGATGTCATTAGCGAGAGAGTTTCATAGAAGAAGATACATTACAAACACCATAGACATTAAACATTGCCACAACAAACGGCTCGCTGGAGCTGGGTTGGTCATGTCCTCAGAAGAGACCCCGATGCCATCACAAGAACAGCTATGCTTTGGACCCCTGAAGGAAAGCGAAAGAGAGGCCGACCAAAAACAACTTGGCGGAGGACTGTGGAGGCTGAGATGCAAAGAATGAACTAGAGTTGGGGCACTGTACGAAGGATGGCCACCGACCGTGCAAAGTGGAATCAATTTGTTGTTGCCCTACAAGACGCCACTAGGCGTGATGGCCACTGACTGCTTTGACGGTCGGTGGTTAAGGATCGAAGAAGAAGAAGACAACAAACGGCAGATAAATTACAGCCTGGAAGAGCCAACACACACGAAAAACAACAAAGTAATACACTATATGGAATGATGAACACTATATACCCAAATTATAACCCACATGTGATTGAACTGGGTATCTATTGCACACAAAAAGACCAGTTTTCAAGTGCGTGGTTCAAAAACCAAACCAAACAATAACTTTGGAAACTGAAGGCGTTACACAGTCCCACTTAAGTTCATTAAGTCAATAAAAGAAACGTATGAAAACGTGGAATACAAAATTCTTCATAATGGAAAACAGCTTTGAGATAACAATTTGAGTACGCCACAGATGCCTTCACTTAATGGACTTTAATGGCTATTGAATGGATACTGAAAAGAATCAACAAAGAGTTGATCGAAATCAAAAAGAATCAGCAATCAACACAATTAGAATTCTGTAGACTCTGACAAAACGGTTTGATGATCAAGACTATTAAGATGATCTTGCTCCTCTGTCCCATACCTGTAATCTGATGCAAGAAAAAATTAAAATAAATGGACATGAGAACTTGTACATGTATCGACTGGAATAACAGACAACGCTGGAGGAACAGACAGCGATATCAAAATCAGAATAATAAAGGCGAGAGGAACTGTCATCGCATAAGGAAATAAATGGGAATCAAACGAAGTCCAAGTCCAACACACACAAATAAGAATCTTCATCTCAGATGTCCGTTCAGTGTTATTGTATGGCTCTGAAACCATAAAGGTTGTGACGGACGATGACACTCAGCTGACCCTGAAGTTAGATGATATGGTAGAAACCTCGTAACATCAGTGCCCCCGATTATTGTTGTAACTTTTCGTCAAACAGGAATTCCTCCACGTGGACTCATTAGCATGCAACCTTTCCCCGTAGATTGTCAACACGTTTGCTACTTAATATGTAGACTGCTTATTTCCTTACCTTGGTCAGTACGCCTGCCTTAAAGGCGTCAACCAGAAAACCGCTCGAAAATACGGAACGAACGGCAAGACGAAGCGACCACAGAATTTGGATAACCGGACGAGGAGCGGGCTGCTAGAATCTCGATTTTACCTAAAGTTCAAAAAAGGTGTTAAATTCTAACATGTCCCCCCAATCTTTCATTCCATTTCATATATATATAGAGACCATTAAGAATGCCATTTTATCACTCGTTGCCAGACATTTTAAAATTCACTAGCTTATAGTTAAATCCTGCTAGAATTCCCTCTGGATTCTTGGCTATATTGGAGTGTAGTTATTCTGTGCTAAACGGTATAATATATAGTAGTTTCTAGTGATCAGTGGTCTAGTTCATTCATTTTATTTCACTGGATTTTGTGTTGATTTAAATCTCTTAAATTAAGTTAGTTGCTTATCCTTTACAGGACGTGGCAATCAACCCCAGCTTTTATTGGCTGTTTGTGATTTTTCTAGGCAATTTTTTCATTCAGTAGTTTGCCATTGCTTTCTGAATGGTACGGCGCTTATACCATTGTTAAAAATCCACACAAAGCGATTTGCTACCAAACCGCCTGCAGCAGGTTTCGAACCTGGTATATCTGGATTATGAAACTGCGTTCATATCCATTAGGCCACAGACGCCGCTTAAATTAAACCTATCTCAAAAGTTTCCAGTTGAAAACTTAATGATATATCTGGTATCGTATTTCCAAAAGTAATAGATGCTTAAAATGCTTAAATTTACTTTTAAAGTCGCGAAGGAATTTTTAACTAGCTAATTGAGTTAAGTTCTAGATATATATGTGTGTTTTAATCATTAAACTCGCGAAGTGTTTTCTTAAATACATAATTAAATACGCGAGTGCATATAATAGTCTTAATAGTAAATTTATCGCGCTTTAGAATGTTATTTGATTTTTCGGAATGAACTACATGTTTTCTATTTTTCATAAAGGGTGATCCTAACCTTTGCATCCCAGCAAAGCAAAGCAAAGCATAAACATTGTATCAGAGTCCTGCAGACTCAGTTCTTAAAACCTTCCAGAATTTGATGAGACTGTGGTTTAAATTTTAATCTTGTGGCGATCCTGTTGAGATTCCGCTATCTAACGTTACCAGAAATAAAGCCCCCCAAGTACAATTTATCACCTCATCAATTAAATTAAGATTTAACTGGAGAAGAACATTGCCAGAGCTTATTTGTATTACTTTACTGCTCTATTACGAAAAAAAAAATAGAAATCTTCCGAACACTGACTGTGCATATTTTCTTCACTGGATTTTAAAACCCTCGAAGTAAACCATCCCTTACCGGTCAGTTGTTATCATCACGCCTTAAGGATTTTTACCACCAGCGGCGAAATCAATGAGACCATACCATATTCACCACCTGAATCCAAGACTGTGCCATCCAGTAGAACTTTTCCTTTAACATAACAAAAAACCAGAACAATCAGCTTCACCTTCCAGCGATTTCGGGACTGTACTAACACATAAACCTGATAATCTGGGGCTGGACACAGAAGACCTACGACGATTGTTTAATTGATGTTTTTTTGTATTTCTATGGAGTGCCAGGTTCTACGATTGGTAAGTGTGTGTGAACAAATGTGTGATGGCCATCAAGAGCGTGCATGAATGACAGGAGATTTATTGTTGCAAACTATTTGCTAATTTACCTATCTGGTAAATACTGTCACTGTATTCCCTACATTGTTCCTTTAATTGGGATTTTTTTTGTTAACCCTGTTTTCCCCCCCCCCCCCCCCCCCCTTTTAATTTGTTTAGTAAAGGGAAGAACAATTGAGAAATAACAGGATTTTTCTTCTACCCATACATAATATTGTAACACCTCTTTTCAGAGTAATTAAGGTTACTGTTGGGTTACATCATCTATTTTTCTGATAATTACCTATCTTTGGACTGGGTTTATCTTTGTCTATTTCAAGAGGGAAGGGCGTAGTGGATACCACTCTTCTTAAACCCCTCCCCACCTGGTTATTTGTATTTTCTGTACCTATGATATTTTGCTTGTAAACAAATGATACATGTCGTGACTGATTCTTAATGATAAATAAACACGTAAAACTTATTTAGTACTGTGTTGGAATACCCAAGCCCAATTTACCCATATCTGTTTAATATAGTCTGTATTCACGTAACGTCCGTGTGTTTGAAGCACCAAATTGGTGTGAGCGCATGTGTGTTTGGAAACTGGCAAATAATCCTTTAGCCAGGAGAGTTTAAGGAGTAGATTGAGAGAAACAGATTGTCGTAAAAAGGTCTGTCCTTACTCTCCCCAGCACTCTGTGAAACAACTATTTACTTTCTAACCCTTTCTATCACTGAGCTTTCACCATCATTCTCCACTCTAAACGGGATCACTATTTACAAGACTCTTTCTCTCAAAATAAATTTACGACAATAATTGGCTGGTTCGCCGGGATGTCGGGATTATGAGTTTGATCTTAAAGTCTGGGTCTAACAAGATAGAGTGTGAATGATCTGTCTTTGTGAGTTAGGGAAATAAATAAAAATAATTACACCCCTAGACAACGCCTTTTAGTATTTGGGTCGTCCACACAGCATATTTACAGGTTGTTTTCTTTCCACAGAGCAGGAAATTACGGATAAACAAAATATTGTTATTTAAATTATTCCCTGGCAGAGAACATTAAATTTTTTCTTATACGATTTGCTGGGATTGCGTGATTGTTTTTCAGTCACTAAAGGTTTTTTGAAGTTAAAAGAGTTGAGCTTAGCTAAAGACGCCTTGTTCTGACGTCTTTAAGTCTAGTTAACAACGTCTCTTCTCATAAACTGACTTCAGAGGGCGGAGTTTTGTGGCAAAGAATTACAATTTTAGGAAAAGAAAATTTTTTCCTTTAAATTATTTTAAAAATAAATTTTTCTCTACTGTTAGTAATAGTAGATATTTTTTCTAGTGTGACTTACCATTAACGTGGCATAGTCGCCAGCATTAAGAGTCGAAATTGACAGATAATAGCAGCGATAAGTTAACACATTATAAGGTAGGAGGTAACATAAGTAAATGTATACTTTGTGTTTTTTCTCGTAGCGGCTTTGAGTTTTTCCCTTCTTGTTCCTTCTTACTATTCTCTAGTAGTAAAAGCATACAGTTTTTTGACATGGCAGAAAGAATTAGGATGAGGTCCATGTTGAGGCTGGAGGCGAAGGAATCAGGATTAGAAGGCGAAGCAGCGAACGTGTTTGTAAACACGGAACTTGAAAGGTATGACGCGGAGCAAGAAAGAGAGAGGGCAGAGAGGAAAGAAGTGGAAGATCGTCAATTGGAGCAGAGGAAAATTGAGGCAGAGATGGAAGCTCGCAGGGAAAGAGAAAGAGAGAGGGAGAGACAGCACGAACTGGCGCTTAAGGCTTTAGAGAGTCGGGGCGCTTCTACTTCGAATAACGGAGAGCCGTCTTCGCCCCAGTCTCAGTCAACGGATCTCTCCAGCACTCAATCTGCCCAATTAACTGCGATGTCTTTTGCTTTAGAGTCTTTTCCTAGCCCCAATGAGAAAATTGACACCTTCCTAGAAAAATTCGAGAGGCTCGCAAATCTGTATGGGTTAGAGAGTTCCCGTTGGTCACTTAAACTCTCAACGTCATTAAAAGGTAGTGCTTATGACGTGTACACAAAGCTGGGAACCAACCAACATGATTACGACATGCTAAAGAAGGCCTTGCTAGAGCGGTTTGAGATGACCGCCCGAAAATTTCTGCAAATGTTCAGAAACAGCCGAAAAGAGAGCACGGAAACTTTTCCGCAGTTCTCTTCACGTCTCACGGGCTATTTGACAAAGTGCATTGAATTATCTGAATTACCTCTTACATATGAGAGACTACTTGAACTTGTTCTTGTGGAACAGATAAAGTCAACTTTGTCAAATGAAACCCGTAGATTTTTGGCTGAACATGGCGCAGTCAGGCCTGAGGACATCCTCAATAAGGCAGAACGCTATACCAATGCAATGGCCGAACTTCCCAGCACTAAACGTAAACCCACAGATGAGCCATCTCGTAAACAAAATCTAGAGCAGTCATCCAATTCCTTTCAGAACTATAACCAACGAGAAAATAATACCCAGAGACCTCCCCAGGAAAAATCTAAATTCTACAAAACCCGATTTCCCCCAAACAACAATTCTGATCAACCCACCAAGCCTATGTAGCAGCGCGGCCACCTATGTCAAGGAAAAGGGAAGACCCCTACACCATGGACGTCTGATCATGGCAAGCAGACCGGGCCCAACCGCATCGGATGTTTGCATGCAGCCTCGCAAGGTAGAGTCAATGTCAGTGATTCTCAACCTGAGGGGGACAGACCCTCAACGCGAGGAACTGCAATTTTGAATGGTACCTCAACTACGTGTCTCTTTGACACTGGATTAAGTTTTGATAGTATTGTCGCTAGGCACCTAGTCAAACCCGGTCAGGAGACAGAGGAAACCGTCAAACTTAGTGGAGTTTTCAAGAGTGATGCACCCAGGACGCTTCCTATCGCACTGGTAGAGATACACTCTGATTTTGCCAGAGGTGTTATTAAAGCGGCCATAATGGATGATCCGATCTACCCAGTTATCCTGGGATGTAGATATGTGTTTGTTGGGAGACCAAAGGAGCCGATTGTGGCAGCGGTAACCGCAAGAGGGCAAACTAAGAAGGAGAGGGAGCCTGCGCCAAATTTGTTGCCGAACGAACTGAAGGAGGCGCAACAAAGGGACCCTACTCTGCAGCCCTGCTTTAGAAAACTGCTCATGGCTAAGGAACCCAGACACCACGGAGACATCTTTTCTAAGGATGGCGTATTGTATCGTAGAACGGGCGACCCTGATACAGGGATTAACCAGCTCCTAGTACCGACGCAGTACAGAAGCCAGATCTTAGAAATGAGGCACTCTCTTCCCTTTAGCGGACATATGGGACAAAACGCCACTATTCAGCGAATAAAAAAACACTATTGGTGGCCAGGAATGAACTCTGACATTATCAGGTACGTGAAATCCTGCGCCCAGTGCCAACGGGTAACACCCAAGAACTTGACACCCCCAGTACCTATGGGGCAAATGACAATAGTAGGTACTCCATTTGAACGGGTTGCTGTCGACATCATTGGACCCCTGGAAAGGACCAAAAGAAGGAACAGGTTCATCCTGACCTTAGTCGACACTTGCAAAATGTGGGCCGAACCTATATCGCTAACATGCAGAGATTCCAAGCATGTCGCAGAAGCCTTCGTGCAAATTTTTACATGGTTGGGATTCCCTCAACAAGTTTTGACGGACAATGGATCCCAATTCCGTAGCCTGTTAATGGAGGAGATCTTTAAGATCTTGAGGGCCAAACACATCCACACACGTCCCTACCATCCGGCCAAAATGGGCTCGTGGAACGTTTTAACGGCAGCCTCACCATGATGTTACGTAAGCTGGGTCAGGAGAAACCGGAAGACTGGGACCTATATATATATCTGCTGCCTTATTCGCCTACAGAGAGGTTCCCCAAGCGTCTACGGGATTCGCGCCAGCTACACTTTTATTTGGCAGACCTATTAAGGGGCCACTAGAAGCCTTACTTCGGTCCCTGACAGACCAGAAGGCTGACGAGACAGTCGTCTCTGCAAGCAAGTATGTATCTGAGCTCAAGGAAAGGCTAAAGCTAGGATGGGATCTAGCTACAACCAACCTTAAGAAAGCCCGCGCTAAACATGCTAAAAGATACAACAAAGCTTCCAAAAAGAGAGAACTCCAACCAGGGGAGAAAGTTTTGTTGCTACTTCCAACCGGAAGCAATAAACTTTGCATCGGATGGCAAGGACCCTTTACCGTCTGTTGAGGATTGCTTCATGTCTGCAGCATGGCGCATTCCTCAAATGAATATATTAATGATCGATGATGTCGGGAATTGTTGCATGTGTGCAGGCATTTGGATTTGAGCTCGTTCCGAATGGGTGCACCATGGAACACCGCAAATGAATATTAACGACATAGAAAGCATATCTCTATGCATTACGCGTAGGACATAGTAACGTCATTCGAATCGTGGGTTTTGACCCTAACGGCAGCGTGTTTTTACAAGTGTGGCCTAGCCACTATGATATGTGTGGTATTGCCCACTGAGGATATATGTGTGGCTGGAAAGCCTATCTAGCAGTGTGTTCTTGGATTAAACGTAAGTCGTATTATTATTAACGCAGTTTGTAATTATGGCAGATTAGCCTGGCAGTGTATGCCAAATGTACAGTCGTGACTAGCAGTAGGAGTAAGACTAGTGTAAAACGAATAGTATATAGCTAGCGGCAGACGTAAACCTAGTGTAACAAGGATATTAGACGACTAGCAGCAGATGTAAGTCTAGCGTAAGGAGGATATTTCAAAACTAGCAGTGGAAGTAAGTCTAGTGGGAAAAGGGCTATTATTAACTAGCAACAGGAGTAAGCCTAGTTAGCCTATGAATATTATGCCACGGGATGTTGGCCAAAAGGAACTGACCATGATACAGAACTATATATATATATATTAGTGAACATATGATTTAATGAATAATAAGAACTCATTCGACACGTACATGGAACTATTTTTATAAACTATGTCTTTGAATAGTTGCGTCTACTCATGAAATGAGAGAGTTAATTAAACATGTTTAAGTCGTCAATACTGGTCTTATTAAATGCCGTATTCTGAGTTTGAATTCCATACAGTTTGATTCATTCATAATGACCAGTGACACTTAATTGCCTAAACACGCTGCATCTCACACTGCTGATATTAATAAGGCAAGAATAGACAGGTCAGTCAATAATCAGAAATTTAATATGAAGCATGTTCCATTAATCAACGCATCACACGGGTTACTAGAGACAATATCGATACCAACGTAGTGCCCAACGGAATCCTGTAAAATATATATAATGAACCCGGCGGACTTTGACATTATAAGATCAGAATACGCACACAACATCTTGGTCATCCTAAGCATTTAGAGCCTGACTTTAAACTGGTGTCAAAGGTTGTCAAAAAGTCCGTAACACCGTTCTTAAAAAGATCTCACGCACCAATTACAAGATCTCCATTAAAGGAAAGGAGAAGGTCTTCACGTAAATCTCCTTAAGAAATATTTGGAAAGACCAGGGCCATCCTCCGAGCATCTCCTGGCTGTCGCCATAGCAACGGAAGACGAGGAAGATGATGATGGTTGCATGGAGTACCCATTGCAACCCACAGAATCCTTTAAAGATGTCAAGTTCGGCGACAATCTCTCACAAGAACAACAAACAGAAACCAGGGCGCTACTAAAACTGTACAGTGCAGTCTTAACGGATGTACCTGGTCGAACAAATCTCATCGAATTTGATATGAAATTAACAAACGAGACCCCTGTTCGAACCAGAGTTTATCCCATCCCGTACGCAAAAGCTGATGCACTCCGCGGAGAAATCGACAAGCTGCATCAGGCAGGAATTATTAGTGAGTCTTCATCTCCTTACAGTTCCAGTGTAGTACTGTTGCAGAAGCCCAATAAGGAAGTTCGGCTGTGTATAGATTACCGGTTGCTAAACGCTGTAACGGAATTCCAGCCCGAACCTCTCCAAACTATTTCTGAGTTGTTCACCAAGCTTAGCAAAGCAAAAATTTTCTCCAAAATTGACCTCAGTAATTATTGTCGTAAATTTATTTTGAGAGAAAGAGTCTTGTAAATAGTGATCCCGTTTAGAGTGGAGAATGATGGTGAATGCTCAGTGATAGAAAGGGTTAGAAAGTAAATAGTTGTTTCACAGAGTGCTGGGGAGAGTAAGGACAGACCTTTTTACGACAATCTGTTTCTCTCAATCTACTCCTTAAATTCTCCTGGCTAAAGGATTATTTGCCAGTTTCCAAACACGCATGCGCTCACACCAATTTGGTGCTTCAAACACACGGTCGTTACGTGAATACAGACTATATTAAACAGATATGGGTAAATTGGGCTTGGGTATTCCAACACAGTACTAAATACGTTTTACGTGTTTATTTATCATTAAGAATCAGTCACGACATGTATCATTTGTTTACAAGCAAAATATCATAGGTAAAGAAAATACAAATAACCAGGTGGGGAGGGGTTTAAGAAGAGTGGTATCCACTACGCCCTTCCCTCTTGAAATAGACAGAGATAAACCCAGTCCAAAGATAGGTAATTATCAGAAAAATAGATGATGTAACCCAACAGTAACCTTAATTACTCTGAAAAGAGGTGTTACAATATTATGTATGGGTAGAAGAAAAATCCTGTTATTTCTCAATTGTTCTTCCCTTTACTAAACAAATTAAGGGGGGGGGGGGGGGGGGGGGGGAGGGAAAACAGAGTTAAAAAAAAAAATCCCACTTAAAGGAACAATGTAGGGAATACAGTGACAGTATTTACCAGATAGGTAAATTAGCAAATAGTTTGCAACAATAAATCTCCTGTCATTCATGCACGCTCTTGATGGCCATCACACATTTGTTCACACACACTTACCAATCGTAGAACCTGGCACTCCATAGAAATACAAAAAAACATCAATTAAACAATCGTCGTAGGTCTTCTGTGTACAGCCCCAGATTATCAGGTTTATGTGTTAGTACAGTCCCGAAATCGCTGGAAGGTGAAGCTGATTGTTCTGGTTTTTTTGTTATGTTAAAGGAAAAGTTCTACTGGATGGCACAGTCTTGGATTCAGGTGGTGAATATGGTATGGTCTCATTGATTTCGCCGCTGGTGGTAAAAATCCTTAAGGCGTGATGATAACAACTGACCGGTAAGGGATGGTTTACTTCGAGGGTTTTAAAATCCAGTGAAGAAAATATGCACAGTCAGTGTTCGGAAGATTTCTATTTATTTTTCATAATAGAGCAGTAAAGTAATGCAAATAAGCTCTGGCAATGTTCTTCTCCAGTTAAATCTTAATTTAATTGATGAGGTGATAAATTGTACTTGGGGGGCTTTATTTCTGGTAACGTTAGATAGCGGAATCTCAACAGGATCGCCACAAGATTAAAATTTAAATCACAGTCTCATCAAATTCTGGAAGGTTTTAAGAACTGAGTCTGCAGGACTCTGATACAATGTTTATGCTTTGCTTTGCTTTGCTGGGATGCAAAGGTTAGTATCACCCTTTATGAAAAATAGAAAACATGTAGTTCATTCCGAAAAATCAAATAACATTCTAAAGCGCGATAAATTTACTGTTAAGACTATTATATGCACTCGCGTATTTAATTATGTATTTAAGAAAACACTTCGCGAGTTTAATGATTAAAACACACATATATATCTAGAACTTAACTCAATTAGCTAGTTAAAAATTCCTTCGCGACTTTAAAAGTAAATTTAAGCATTTTAAGCATCTATTACTTTTGGAAATACGATACCAGATATATCATTAAGTTTTCAACTGGAAACTTTTGAGATAGGTTTAATTTAAGAGATTTAAATCAACACAAAATCCAGTGAAATAAAATGAATGAACTAGACCACTGATCACTAGAAACTACTATATATTATACCGTTTAGCACAGAATAACTACACTCCAATATAGCCAAGAATCCAGAGGGAATTCTAGCAGGATTTAACTATAAGCTAGTGAATTTTAAAATGTCTGGCAACGAGTGATAAAATGGCATTCTTCATGGTCTCTATATATATATGAAATGGATGAAAGATTGGGGGGACATGTTAGAATCTAACACCTTCCTTGAACTTTAGGTAAAATCGAGATTCTAGCCGCCAGCTCCTCGTCCGGTTATCCAATTGTGTGGTCGCTTCGTCTTGCCCGTTCGTTCCGTATTTCGAGCGGTTTTCTGGTTGACACAGAGATGTGAAATTCCTGCTAGAGACTAGCTTGGTTCGCTCTTAGATCCCTCAGTGTCTTTGATTGCATGCCGCTTCTTCGTTTGATTTGGGCAACGCCTTTAAGGCAGGCGTACTGACCAAGGTGAGGAAAATAACTGCTCTAGATTGCTCTAGGGATAGACGTGGGCGTGGTTTAACCTCTCCTTAAATCAATGCGATTCTCTTAATGCACGGAAGATAGCAGTCTACATATTAAGTAGCAAACGTGTTGACAATCTACGTGGAAAGGTTGCATGCTAATGAGTCCACATGGAGGAATTCCCGTTTGACGAAAAGTTACAACAATAATCGGGGGCACTGATGTTACGAGGTTTCTACCATATCATCTAACTTCAGGGTCAGTTGAGTTTCATCGTCCGTCACAAAGGTAAAGAGTTTCATAAATCGGTGATTGTTCGGAATAGAAAGACCGAAATAGTTTGATAAGATTACCAGTGATCAATTGACGGAAATAACGAGGCAACTAACAGTGGGACAAGAGATGAAGAGATGACGCAGCGTTGAACACGACTCTACTTTATTTATTTCAGCGTTGGTTACCACATTAGCCGTATTCTTAGATGTAGCAATGGCCTTCGATGAATGCTGGAGAGAAGGCATGTTTGTGGTGGGTTTAGATGTTAAAAAGGTTAAGTATTAATGGTCTACAGATGTGAGGTCAGCTATGCAAGTCCCTGAGTCTAATTGTTGATGAAGTTGTTCTCAGGGTACCTGTCTGCTGCCACCCTACGACCTTTTATTTTCCTGTATCTCAATTGCTGGGATACAGGACTGTTTAAACTCAAACTAGAAGGCAATTTATTTACAGCAAAGTAATTTAAAACAACAACTGTGTCTGTTAATATTAATCAAAAGTGTTTCTGACTGGAAGTGTTCTGATGAAGCAATGACTCCTATGAAGGGACACGCTTCTGATGAACGACTTGTATCATTATGTCAAGAATACTGATTGATATAATAATGATGGAGAGTATGGTTAAATGAACTAACACACGTTCGTGGACAATTGGGCTTAATTTTATTTTCTGGAACGCTGTGATGTCCTTCTCACAACCACCTTCTTCACGACTGCAACGTCTGAGCACTGCTTTAGAACTCTTTTTGTATTTAAGGCAAACAGGTAATTTTTGCCTCGAGCCTGCAGCTTTAGGAGTACGTATATTTTGGTATGTGGCTCACTGATTGTTTTACGATGGAACCCTGAAATCAGAGGATTAAGGCCTCCTCAGTACATCATACACCTATCTCCATCTCTAAACAATTAAAAATTATCAACAGTTTCAAGATCAGTGGAGTTGCTAAATAAATAGCTATCGTTCCTATCTGATTTGGTGCCCTATTCATCATCAGGTAATCTTCAAACATCCATCTGATACATTCCTTGTCATAGAAGAAATTATAGTTAAATTTATAAAGTCATGTGAAAACACTGTGACTTGCTGAAGACGGCCAGTGGTTCTCTGGTCTTACATCATAATAATATACATCAATTTCCCCTTTTATGTATTTTTATTTTCTCCCAAAGTCTCAGTAAGCCTGTTTGGCTTTAATACAAGGTGATAATCTTTCCTAATAACATTTGTGGCATGTCACAAAGTTTTGAGGTTGGCGCCTTTCTATGTATGCCTCTACCCAATCAATAATGCATGTACATTCAATAATACAAATACATATCAATAATAAGGTTTACATAAATGTTTATCCTACCGCATCAATGAAATAATACACAATTGGTAGGTTAACCGGCGATCAATGGGCACATTCATATCGCCACTGATGCAGAACAGCAAAGGCACTGGTCATGTATTCCTTGCGTCTGATGCTAACACTACTGGTGAGATTTTTTTCTTCGAGTGGCAACTAACGCTGGTTTCAAATCGTTTTTATTACTACTGTTAGTCTATTCTACCACAGCCAATCGAATTATGTTATGCCCACTAGCTACTTTTTTTCAAAAATAAATTACACTTTCAAAAATGTAACGTCCCCCCTTTCCCAAGACTGGCAAAGTTGAGTGAGAACATCACTGCGTCTGTCTCTATGTCTTTTCTTTACAATATTTCTGTTATTATCTAAGCGTTTTTACTGTAAGATATTATAACATTATGGGTAGTATTGTCTTCTAATAAACAAATATTATCATTTTATTTGTCAACTGTCCTTGCTTTTATTTTATTATTCATCGAGGTTTCTTGGGCCACCCTTTCTCTACTGCATAAGCTGTCTTTTCAAATATGCCTCCAAGTCTTCTTCTTCTTCTGCGTTCGGTTTGTAGTCATGCTAAATCTGCAGACCTGTCGCCAGGACGAAGTCCACAGTCTTTTCCAGGTCGGCGCGGCAGCCCCATAGCTTCTGCTGGAGCTCATCGCCTTTTGGCCAGGTCGCACGTCGCAATTTATCATGGGTTGGACAGTTCTGGAGAATGTGTTCTGGAGTCTGGATATCAGTTCCACATGGGCATTCATTCGTGTGGGATATCTTGAGGCGATAGAGATGTCCAAGTAATCTGCAGTGACCAGTTCTCAGGCGGAAAATTGTCGTCTGTTGGTGTCTGTTTAGGTGGTGGATTGGGTCATCTCTGCTGTATATATTCCCTTCCTCCTTCCACTGATTTTTGTACTTGTTGTGGATGATGGTTTTTGCTTCCCGATAGGGCAATGGGTGGCTGTATTGTTCCATTTTACTGCCACTTCTTGATAGAGCATCTGCTTTCTCATTACCAGCGATTCCACAATGGGCAGGTAACCACTGAAGGGCAATGATTGATGACCTTTGGATGATGTTAAGCTCAGATCTGATCTCATTCATCATGTTATCATTTCTGTGCCTCCAAGTAAATCCCCTACTTACATTTCTCTCTCGCTTGCTTGTACGCGTTTTGCCTAACGCAGAACGGTTTCGTTAGATTTAAATTGTCACTACGGGTAGGAGACAAAGCGGTGGGGTTTCCTCTCATTCAATAGCAGATACTTTTTGGGAAAAAAATAAATGCCATAGCAACAACGTAACTAACGCCAAGTAGTTTTTTCAAACTCTCAACCATTCATTCCCGTTTAGTGTTAGACTAAGCAAGTCTGTGACGTCAGCTGTCGCCTGTCATTCTAGTTCGAGATTCAAAAACCAACGCTTGTCAAGGTTGCATTCTTCCGTCTCTCATTTCACTCCTCCGTTTCTTTATTCTATCATTCCGTTTGAAACTAACTATGCATTTCGGTCTGTCAAACGGCTTTTATTTTAGTGGAAATTGGTATTGCGGAGAGGGGAAAAGCTAACAGTTTTGTGTATCGTTTACTATGGCGGTACTGCTTGTTAGAACCAACACGACTGCGGGCGAAGGTGACGATGTTGAACACAACTCCCTATTTTATCTCTATAGTATTTGAATTTATAAGCAGTAATATTTTATCTATTTGATCGGGGTATTAGGGATCTTACTACAATGTTATATAAGATTAACAAGATAGGCTTAATTGGAAACATATACAACTACATACAATGTAGTTTTCTCTATGAAAATCAGTTCATAGCACAACAAGGCAGTTACTGTTCTTGAATCTGCAGGATAAGAGAAATCGACGAAAATAAAGAAAAACATAAAGAGAAGAGAACTGAACCTGGAGGCGGACATGAAAATGATAAATAAGAGAAGGAAACGCCTTGGACGGATGGCATAGAACATGAGTGCTTGACATGTTTTTGTTGATGCCATGTGCTCCACCGGGAGCTGTAAGATGATGACATATTAATTACGGAATATGAAATATAAATTTATGTATAGCCTATTAATTATGCAGCATCCTGTACATTACCAAGAAGAGACTAAGATCATTTTCAGACTAAGAACCGGCAACTGCAGACTCAAATACTCGTACCATCTCTACAACTGCAGACTCAAATACCATCTCTACAACTGCAGACTCAAATACCATCTCTACAACTGCAGACTCAAATACCATCTCAACAACTGCAGACTCAAATACCATCTCTACAACTGCAGACTCAAATGCCATCTCTCTCTACAACTGCAGACTCAAATACCATCTCTACAACTGCAGACTCAAATACCATCTCTACAACAAATTGAAAATCGGACAGGATAATGGGTGCTCATGTGGGAAGGACAAAGAAACAGTAGAAATGTCTCTAAAACTGTCGGCTCCGCGAGAAGAACAGGGTGGCAGCGTGGCCTTGACTAACCCAGTTGAGGGAGAAATTGTATGGTAACGAGAGAAGCCTGAGACGGACTTCGATCCTTTTTAAAAGAGACACATATGTGGTTATTTGAAAGCGAACGAAGAAGAAGAAAAAATATTTTGCATCTGCTAAATTTGTTTGTTTTTATTCGATAGTGTAAGTTACTATTCTCCATATACAACTGAAGCTAAACAGCTTGAGCCCTGGATCAGTCGAGATAGAGTATAAGTGCGCAGACAGGAGTTATCAACACGGTAATTAAGGTGTCGTCTGTACACATTATGTTTACAGTTTACACTAATTCACCTGCTGGGAATGCGTGCCCTTGACATGTTAATCCTCCTACTCCGCAATGTTATCATACACAAATTAAGTGGGGTACCTTTTTTGCGACTCATAACTCCTAAAAGAGGGCAGGAATGGCGACTTGGAGAGTACAACAAAAGTATCACAGATAGATGTAATGTCAAGGACAGATATAGCAGTCAAAACATAATGTATATGTTAATCTTCACTGGTGATGTTATATCGCCATCTAGTGCCGTGCCACGGGGCTTGGTCAAACATTCCTCTCTTCAGATCTTGATCGTTGATGTATTCAATCATGCTTCTTTACGTATCTCAATCTATGATGTTCTCAATCAAGTTTCTCTACAGATCTCGACCTTTGGTGTTCTCAACCATGTTTCTCTAAATATATCGATCATTGACGTTCTCAGTAAGTTCTGATGTTGGCACAGTACCAACCTATCAATTATCGTGCTCCTTGTCTAAGTATACTATGAAAGTCTCTCGCCTTGTGTAGTCTTACTTTTTTTAAATTGCATTTCCATATATATAAGCACAAGTCTCCCGTGCCTTCTGTAGTTTTGGTTTCTTCTTCTTCTTCTTCTTCTTCGCACATTCTCAGACGTCCACTTTAATATTTTCAAAGAAAGCAGTAGTCAGTTTGAGGTTATCTGAATATCCGTAGAGCTTTTCCACGAATGGTACTGGTGTCGGCTATATGCGCTTTCTTTGTTCCAAATATGTTTGGCAACTTTGAAGCAGATGTTCAGCAGTTCCTATCTTTAGCTTGTTGAATAGAAGGTATCTCAGTCTGTTGTGGCCAGTGCGGAGTCTGAAGATTACCACTTGTTCTCTTCTGTTGAGCTGGTAGTATGCATCATTGGTTTGATATCACTGTTCATGTATCTCTCTAAACTGCTGCCAAGATAAGCTTCGATAACTATTTTCTTATAAATCCATTGCGCATAGCTTTCCTCTTGTGGCTTTGACGAGAAATGCTTCAGCATATATCACAGTAACCCATAGGTAATGGAGATAGATGGCATGGAAAAAATACAGACACGCTGGGCAGGTCTCTTTAATGCAGGTAACTGTAGAAACTGAAAGTGGAGAACTGAGTGAGTATATATCATCATCATCATGTGACGTATTCTCTCCAGAACTTTGTCTCCATTACAGCTGCTCTGAAAGCATCACGATTTTGGGCAAGTCGACCTGCATCATCCAAAGACATGTTTAGACTCAGTGAGTATAGAATGTACGTGATATTCATTTGACACCTAAATCTGCAAGGTAGTTCTGAAGGTCTGTTGTGTATTCCATTCCTGTTTTTCGTGCACTACAAAACCAAAACTGTGCTAACAGGTTGTGACCTAGAACATCTTGACCGTACTGTTATTTTTCTAGTATCATCGAACTTACTATAATATCAGTTTAAAGCATCTTGTTTTCTTCTCGGATGACCAGGCTGTTTTATCAAACTTATCTTTATATGACCACCAGCTAAGCACAATGCTACAGTACACGCATATTTAAATGAACCTGTCTATGAGGCTAATTACACTCTTATTGACCTTGAAATCATCCACACACTTCCAGGGATTCTCCCTGCGGTGGAGGAGTCACTTGAGCCCCAGACGTAACCCTTACCTTTTTCATGGTTGGCTGCATAGAGGAGGATCTCACTATGGACCCAATGATAGACAGAGGGAGCTGAGAAGTGACTCTGTGTAGGACGCGTCAATTCTTTGAGAGAGCCCAGAACCAGAGTACAGTATTTTAGCTCTGTATATTTGGAGAGTTCCCTTGGATGTCATGGAATTCACAGTATACAATGCGCTTCTTCCTCCTAGCTTGGGACCAGATGTGATGATCCTTTAAATGCAAGCCAAGCTGGAGAAACTGGAGCTCAATACTTCAACTTAAAACAAGTTTCGGAATGGCAGAAATGCCACAGGAAAAACCTAGGTCTACAGTGCAGATAATACCAAAGAGTCTTCAGCTTGGAGCTGGCTGCACAAGTACGAGAAGTTCAGCAGTCTTAGCTGAGCAATAACAACAACAATAATCGAACTCAGATGACCAGGCAGGCGTATGTGAACTTTGCACCCGTGGCAATAAAAGAACAAGTCAAAACAGCTGACAGACAAAGTGTCAATGACAGCGAGATTAGATTTTGTTGCGTAGAAGAAATTTATCCCAAGAATAGCTTGTGAGCAGCAGATAAATGCTTAAGCTCGTCATTATAGCAGCACGGTTGAAAGGCGATACACTCTTATATTCTTACAGGCTTAGTTTCAAAACAATACCGAAGACATTTACTAATTATGTACATTATTACGTGAAGCCATGATTAAGGTCAGGGCCGTTTCTAGGATTTCTGGCGCCTTGGCAAAGCTAACCTTTGGCGCCTCTTTAACATTTGTGGAACAATTTAAAAGCTAACCGAAGTGACGTCATAGTACGGAGTCCTTAAAGTTATTTGAGGGAAAAAAGTTCTTTTGTCTACATTTTTAATGAGCTTCCCAAATGATTAGCTTTAAGGTGGGCACGTGAACAAAATTTACGGTGCATAACTCAAAATGTGTGAACAAAGAACTTTAATGCACATAACTTTGATAATTGTCTTTCAAGAAGCACGCACACATGGATATATATATATATATTAAAGTTGAGGGGTGTAAAGGCCTGGTGGTTCCAGTTATATAACTGACTTTAACAGATATTTAATTGACATTCATCTGTTAATAGTCATATGCATTGTAAGAAGCATCAGACCTTCACATTCCCAGCCACTTTATATATATATATATATATATATATATATATATATATATATATATATATATATATATATATATATATATATATATATATATATATATATATAAGTATAATATATATATATATATATATATAAAGTGGCTGGGAATGTGAAGGTCTGATGCTGTTCTTACAATGCATATGACTTTTAACAGATGAATGTCAATTAAATATCTGTTAAAGTCAGTTATATAACTGGAACCACCAGGCCTTTACACCCCTCAACTTTAATATTATTCTTGTTCAGAGTTTCTTCTTGATTTGTTTGTTGTTTATTTTTTTAAATTTATTTAACGTATAAGCACAATTGTGATTGTCCCTATTTTAATTTACAATGATTAGACAAATGTGATGCCACTTTCTTATATCGGCAGTTGTTCATATTATTTGGAATTGAAAACAATATATATCCTAATTATAACCCATCACAGGTTGAACGGGATATTTTTCTTCTTTAATTAAAAAAAAAACAACAACAAGAATATATATATATATATATATGCATCACGATATATTGAATAATTTACGTTGGTATAAATTACTTGTTATTTCCCTATTTTTCAAATGTGTTTTGCATGTGAACAGTCACTTATTTTTCAAAGTCTTACCCAGCCGACACCCGTACCAGTGCAACAGGAGAAAATGACTAGGGATGGATAGGACACACTGAGGAAATCTGTTGATAATATTACAAATCAGTCATTGTTCTGGAGTTGCCAGGGTAACGGAGGTAGATGGGAACCGAAAAAAAACACGAAGAAAACTGAAGGCAGAAATGAAAGGATAAAGAAGAGCTTGATCAGTTATTGTTGTTGTTATACAGAACTGACATTACTGCACTCCGGGCAAACCCATAGGTGCTCAGTCTCCCTCAGTATATGTCGAAGAGTGTAAATGCTAACTGTTCCTGTAGCTCGCTGGTTATAAACACGACGGATGCATCTTTTCACACGTCCATCTCTGCTAGCCTGACGTTTGATGCCAAATTTCAACAGTCTTAACATGATGATTCATCTATTACAGTGTCATTCTCTAACGTGATCATTAATCGTTCTCAGTATCTCTCCCTCATCCATATCCAGTGTCCTAACTGTTGGTGCTCTTGATGCTAGTCTGTCAACTCCCTCATTATCGCGTACCCCTGCATGATCACGACAGAAGATCCACACCAGCTATTGCAGATTCGAAGCTTCTATCTATGGAGGTTTTCCATTCATGCCTGTAGTGGTTTTGGGTTTTGATGTTATTGCGTGGTTGCTATGTTACCTAGTGTCCTGGATGAGGTCAGCTGTGAAGGCTCCTGAAGATAACAGTTTATGTGAGTTACAGAATGCCTTTCTGCTACCACTTATGACCTCAAACAGACTTATTCTGCTATTATGTATGTTAGCTACGTTTAATGTCTAGGGTAATGAATTGTGATGTGTAGGTAATTAAATACACAGACACACACATGTAAACACTAAGTCTAATAATAACAAGCTCTATGATCAAATCAACTAACACTGGTTTTTTTTTAATTTTAAAATCTTTTGAGAATTTATTTAGTCCTGAACCATATTTTCTTCTGGTCAGGACGTATGAAACAATATGTATTTATCAATAAAAGTGCATATATATTGAATAAACAAAATGAAAGTTTTGTACATAGATATATCGTTACATTGGTTAATATTAACACTAACTACAGTGTATTTGGAAAACTAGCACTGGATGTCTAGTCGGGGTGGTGTCATCATACCCGATCTCTGTTTACAATAGTCATTGTCTTTGACATATGGATCTGAAGTACAGTTTTATACACCAGGATTTTATCTATTTATGTTATTGTGGAAATAATTGATGAATCCACAGCAGGCCAGGTTTTCACTTATCTGGCCTGTGTCGCTGTAGTAAAGACTTCAAGTGGCCCACTCCTCACAGTTGCTGGAGTATAATGGTAGGCTTCTTAGTCCTCCAATCTTGGACCTTTTCAAGCATCTGGCACTAGCGTAGTGCCAGACCAGAAACTCTGAAACCAAAATTTGTGCCATGTGTCAACACACTGACTACTTCACCAATTTTACACACACAACAAAGCAAAAAATTTACAAAGACCGGGTCAGATCTCTCTGACCGACTTAGCACATCTCACCCAGGCGGTATCAAATAGTACCAGTTTCCCATGACTATTGCATCCGAAATATGTTCATTAGTCTCCTCTTCCATCCAATAAGGTGGGTGATATGTTCCCACTGATCTCAAATATAGATCTGTCTTCTATAGTCTTGGATATGTTTTCCTATATTCTTTGTTTGCCTCTAGGCCCTGGACTGTCGCTGGGGACCTAGAATAAGCACTCACTTGTCGTAATCATTTTTAATTTTATGGCAGTATCAATCACTCAGAATTGTTAAATATAAAAGTTAATAAAGTTTTTCCCCTTACCACAATTCAAAATTGAAAACACAGTTACGTTGTACTAGCAAAACTCAGCTGAGCTGCTGGCTAGATTATGGCGTCCCAACTGATAATATATAATATCTCCTGGAAATCACTCTTCTAGCATTAACGAACTGTGTATATGGACAGTTTTTTTGAAAATGGCACTTGCGGGCGTCTGTCTTTCTATAATATGAAAGTTTCCGTCCAATCGGCGGACTTCCCCTCTACCTTTCAAATATTTAAACTAAAAAGTCCAATTTCAATCCAATCTCAGTCTAGTGTGTAGTATTTTTCTGTCGGTCTGTCCGTACGAAGTTTTTCCCAAAATTACACTTGTTTTTTGGACTAACTACAAGAAAAAACTACACAAATATTCCCCATTTACTTATACGATTTCTATGCTAAGTTATTTTTAGCTTCTACCCTCCCCTAATTGCCCCTTGTCCACATGCAGTTTGTTTTTCTGCGTTAGGCCCAAGGTCGCGACAAACGTGAATTTTGTGAGACGTATGCACAAATAACTGTTTGCTAGTCTGTATTGAACAATACAGTCTTTCGTCAATATCTTTCGTGTTATCTGTCCGTCTGTGTAATTAAAAGTATATTATTTATCAGGGAAAGATGGGCTATCAAACTAGCTAGTTTTTATTCTCCTAAACTTATTATTAAGAAAAAACCTACTTTCTTCAAGGTTAGTTTTGAAATTTGTTTTGTACTTTCGTTCACGGCGTTTTGCCGCTATATTCAAACAAAACGACTAATTACCGTAGAACGTCCAAGATACGTCTGTTTCTGACAAGAGCTAAGGTCGTTTTTCGTCCAATTCCTTACATTGTGTCAACTAGTGGGGTAATTTTTTTCCTTTAAAACTACAAATTGCGTCTTCTAGACTTTAGATTCAAACACGTGTTCAGACCGTCGCATTTTTTCCCTTTTATCTCCGTTATCACCCCGTTTAAAAGGATAGGTCGTTAGTCTGCATGTTCTAACTAGTTGGTTATCAATGGCGCTAGAAAACGCTGGCGTGGGCGAGAATGTATCCGCGTATCTTACCAATATTTTTATCCGTACATGTTATTTTACCTATTATCTTTATAATTGGAGGAATTTTAACGTTGCATCACTGTAATTTCACCACAATGCCTTAGCCAACCATTTTGAACCTTTCGAAGCATGGACTGAGAATCTAACACAATGACTGCCTTTGTTACTGAAGTTTCAGTTAGCCACCTTAAGGCTGCAGTAGCTGCCTCTACCTCCATTCTCAACTTGAACAGATGGTACAGAACAAGAGAACATGGCATACATTTTGTTGTAGGCTTACGCCCCTTGTGGAACTGAAAGGGTAATGATGATGGTGACGACGTGAATTACTTTAAAGGACTTTTGTTTCCCCATTGTTGGCCACGCCCTCAGAAGAGACCCCGATGCCATCACAAGAACAGCTATGCTATGGACCCCTGAAGGAAAGCAGAAGAGAAACCGACCAAAAACAACTTGGCGGAAAACTGTGGAAGCCGAGATGCAAAGAATAAACTAGAGCTGAGGCACTGCACGAAGGATGGCCGCCGACCGAACAAAGTGGAAGCAGGTTTGTTTCTGCCCTACAAGACACCACCAGGCGTGATGGCCACTGACTGCTTTGACAGTCGGCGGCTAAGGATCAAAGAAGTTTCCCCTTACTGTGACGTCATTAGGTAAGCTGGCAATGATACACATCCCTTATCACATGACCGTGTAGCACTTCTCTGTGTAGTTCCCATAAGTCTCTGAAAAGACAAAGAAAGAATTGGGCTACAGCACCGTCAAGCATGTCGTACAAGGCAACTAATATGAGGTTGTGCATGGGGCTTGAACATTACCATATAATACAAACTGCCACATAAACCACAGCTGTAAGATCATACGAGTGCTAGGTGCAGGCTTCCTGAAAGAGGACCCGCTGCAGTAGTGGCTCCTTACTCAATAAGGAGCGCAAAAGAAAGTTATGATGACCTCTTACTTAAATTGACAACCAGATATAAACAAACTTGTGTCCAGTCTGGTTTGTCTGTGATGGTGTCACAATGAATAGGTGACAGGTAGGAGGTGGCTCTGTGAAGATCGTGGCGATTCCTTGGGGGAGCTCGGAACCAGAGCACATAATTTTAGCCCCGCACATTATGGAGGGGAATGCACACTATGCCGCTCTTTCATCCTTCTGGCATGATACCAGAAGTGAAGATCCTTAAAGTGCACGTTGGGCCAGGATAGAACGCCGGAGGAAGAAACTGGAGCTTGACTCCAGCTCAACAACCATCCGATTGGCAGAAAATCCTAGATCTACAATGTAGATAATACCAAGGATTCTTCAACTCTGCATCGGCTGCGAAAGAGCAACAAGCTCATCAGCCATATTTAACAGAAACATCATTCATAACAGTGGAACAAGAAAATCAAGATTCCTGCAACTTTTGGAGCCTATGATAGTCTTGGAGGGATCGGGAATGAAAGGTGTATTCCTACTCAGGTGAGCTGTGTTTGTTTTTGATATTATTATTATGACTTAAAATAAAGGCAAAAGTAGTCCCACAGCAGATCTGCCGTAGGGGTTGAAGTGTTAGAGATTTACTATACTAGGTTCAGCATCGAGAGGTGGGGGTGACCCTTTCCTCGTTGCCTTTTCCTTCCCTAACTCAAGAGAAAAGTCAGGTACCCATTTACAGCCAGGTAGACTGGAGCGTGTCTTGTGAACGGAAACCGACTTTCATGACAAATTCACTGACAAGAACAGGGCATTGAAAGAAGTCGTGCTGTTGTTACAGGGTTGTTTAAACTTGCAGAAAGACTCTTTGTTACTTACTTTTGCTGTCAACTGCAATGATAATGCTCACAAGAAAAAAAATAATAAAATGACAATGACACATTAAAGCAGTTTCTTAACCTGTGGTCACTGACATCTTGGAGGTCACTGACATCTTGGAGGTCCATGAATGGATTCTGTGGGATCAGTGTAAGCAATCTATAATTAGGTACCACAAAGTGCCCGCTTCGTGCTGTTGAAAACGGACGAAAATTGAGAAAACTGATGGAAATTCGTCAAGTTTAAGTCATCACTGTCCCTTTGCTATTAAGCAGATTGCAATAAAATGTATATGACGATACTCTTTATCTTCTTCTCCTTTGAAGTGTATTCGCTTCATTCAAACAGATGTCTCTCGCCAGCAGACCTCTAATTTGCATATAGTTTTCACCACTCGAGGGGGGAAATGTGTAGCTTTAGTTTCATATACTGCCATCAATGGTACCTATACCTTGTAGCGGTATGGCAGCTTGCGTACCCTGACAACCCCCAGAGCTATGCCAGTGGGAGTTTTACTCTTGGTAGGTTCAACCAAGCTGGACTGGTCTGTGTGGGTAGGGGTCAGACAAAAGCTGGTACCCTGGTCCTCCAGGTTGGGGGTTTTAGCATAGGGCTGACACCCCTGTCTATGTAAAAAAATAATGAAGTTACGGAAACAACATCAAATGAACAAACTTTGCTGCGGGATGGACATTCGGAGTCTGTGGCTCGTATGACTGTCAGTGGTGAAAGCCGAAAGGAAGCCACTGACATGAAAACGGATGTCCTGACCGCAAAACAGGATACAAGAATAGGATTTTGGAATGTCAGGACAATGTACGAGACAGGTAAACTAAGACAGGTCACGGCAGAAATGAGAAACTATAGGTTACACATCCTGGGGATAAGCGAGAGCAGATGGACAGGGGCAGGAAAAGTTAAAACAGCAACAGGAGAAACAGTACTTTACTCTGGAAGAGAGGATGGACAGCACAGTGAAGGCATAGCCATTATTCTACAGAAAGGGATAGAAAGGACATTACTGGAATGGAAACCCATCAACAACAGACTGATACGATTGAGATTGAGAGGGAGATTCACCAACACTACAATAATACAATGCTACACACCAACGAATGATAGCGATGAGGAGGTCAAGGATGAATTCTATCAACAACTGCAGAAAGAAATGGAGGACACACCTAGATATGATCTTGTTATAGTAATGGGAGACCTCAATGCGAAAGTTGGTACACACAATACATATAATGAAAGAACAATGGGGAAATGCGGCAGCGGAATAGCAAAAAAAATGGGGATAAGCTAATAAGTTTCTGTAGCATTAACAACCTGGTCATTGGAGGAACACTTTTCCCACATAAGGAAATTCACAAGTTAACATGGGAATCACCAAATGGTCGGGACAGAAACCAGATAGACCACATCATGGTTAACGGTAGATGGAGACATGCATTACAAGATGTGAAGGTAAGAAGAGGTGCAGATGTGGGAAGCGATCACCATTTAGTAGTAGCAAAACTGAAAGTGAAACTAAGAAGGGCTGGACCAACTGTAACTACACAGAAAAGGTTTGACATCAGCAAATTGAAGGACCCCCTTACCAGAAAAGCTTTTGCGGCCGACATTAAGAAACGATATCAATTTGCCAAAAGCCAGGAAAAGACATTGACTGATGATATAGACCAGAATTTCAACACCATTTCAACAATATATAAGGAAAGTAGCAAATCATGCTTAGGATTCCAGGAAAGGAAGAAGCAAGACTGGATAACACCAGAAACACTAAACACCATAAAGATGAGAAAGGAAATGAAAAGAAAGAAAACAGAAGCGAAGTCCCCCCAGGTTAAAGCAACTATATAGCGAACAGTACAGTCAACTGGACAGGGAAGTTAAACGCCAAACCCGAGCCAACAAAAGGAATTTCCTAGATGATCTTGCAAAACAGGCAGAAGAGGCAGTACTGAGAAATGAACAAAGCACAGTATACAAAATAACTAAATTCATCAGCGGAAAACAAGGTGCAAACAATATTACATTAGTAAGAGATAAGCAAGGAAATCTCATCAAGACAGCAGAGGGACAGGAAACAAGATGGGCAGAGCACTTCAGAGAAACTCTGAACAAGGAAATACCAGAGACACAATTGAATGTTCCTGAGGCTGAAAACGATCTAGATGTAAATACAGACATTCCACAAAAAGAAGAAATCATCACAGCAATCAAAGGGTTAAAGAACGGTAAAGCTCCGGGCCATGATAACTTAAATGCAGAGCTATTTAAGACAGACCCCGAGCTAGCAGCAGAACTATTAGAACCACTATTTGCACAAGTGTGGGAAACGGGGACAACACCATCAGAGTTGAACAAAGGAATAATTGTGAAATCGCCCAAGAAGGGAGATCTTTCAGACTGTAATAATTGGAGAGGAATCACTCTTCTCTCAGTTCCCAGCAGGATAATTATACAGAGAATTTCAAAGGCAGTAGACTACAAACTGAGGAAAGAACAAGCAGGATTTAGAAAGAACAGAAGATGTGTAGACCATATATTCACTCTCAGGAACATTATAGAGCAGTGCTCAGAATGGCAAAGAAACTTTACATAAATTTTGTTGATTTTGAAAAGGCTTTTGACAGCATACATAGGGACAGTTTATGGAAAATACTGAGGGCTTATGGAATTCCAAGGTGCATAGTGTCAATCATAAAAAGCCTCTATGCCAACTTTACGTGTAGTGTTGGGCAGAGCAACCTAACCTTCGAGGTGAAGACAGGAGTACGACAGGGATGCCCCTTATCAACCACTCTATTTTTAACAGTCATAGACTGGGTGATGCGCCAGACAACAGAAGGCAGTCCAAGAGGAATAAGATGGACTACATTTTCTACATTGGAAGATCTGGAATATGCAGATGACATTGCACTGCTGGCACATTCACATCAACACATCCAGGAAAAAACGGATAGACTTAATAAATTTAGCCAGCAGGTGGGCTTGAACATCAATTTAAAGAAGTCTGAGGTCATGACGCTCAATGTGAGCAACCCTGAGCCCATATCAGTAAGGAATCAGCAAGTGGTACAGACAGATACCTTCACATACCTAGGAAGCATAGTAACACCAGACGGTGGGGCAGGCAAAGACATCAACATCAGAATGAATAAGGCAAGAGCAGCCTTGTTTAGCCTAAATAACATCTGGAAGTCCTCCCAATACAGCACAAGCACAAAATTAAGATTATACCAGAGTTGCGTGCTTTCTGTGCTTCTCTATGGTGCGGAATGCTGGAGAGTCACAGAGAAGGAAATGTCAAAATTGTCCTCTTTTCACACAACATGCCTAAGAAAAATTCACTGAATCTTTTGGCCGAATACCATCACCAACCAAGATCTGCTTACTCGTAGCAAGCAAGAGGACATGCACACCATCATAGCTGGCAGACGCTGGAGCTGGGTTGGTTATGTCCTCAGAAGAGACCCCGATGCCATCACAAGAACAGCTATGCTTTGGACCCCTGAAGGAAAGCGAAAGAGAGGCCGACCAAAGACAACTTGGCGGAGGACTGTGGAGGCTGAGATGCAAAGAATGAACCAGAGTTGGGGCACTGTACGAGGGATGGCCACCGACCGTGCAAAGTGGAATCAATTTGTTGTTGCCCTACAAGACGCCACTAGGCGTGATGGCCACTGACTGCTTTGACGGTCGGTGGTTAAGGATCGAAGAAGAAGAAGTTTCATATAACGCAAGCTATAGAAACCATGGTGGAAGACATCGATATCTCGAAGTGAAGTTGACATTTCACAAGATTTGGCATGTGAAGTGGCATGAGAAGATTCGGGAGCCATTTTTCTTTATTCGTGTTAAATTTCAAAGACTTCAGATATTTGCTGGTCCATGGAATTGACTTTGAGTAACGCTCTTTCAGCCAAGAATTTTAGCGAAGGATGGAGAGCGGGGCTGATAAAATAATCTAAAACGTAAAGTAGTGTTATTATGCTTTATGTACATTTTTATCCATAGGACAATCAAAGGGGTCCACAGCCTTCATCTGACAAGTAAAGGGGTCCATAGCCTTCATTGGACAATCAAAGGGATCCACAGCCTCCATCAGACAATCAAAGGGGTACTAGCCTTCATCGGACAATCAAAAGGGCCCATAGCCATCATTGGACAATCAGGGGTTCATAGCACAAAAAAGATTAAGAAACCCTACTGTAAAGGGAGCACTAAAATATTAGAAATCTGAAACCATGTACCTTGAGGCATATGATGAGCATATAAGTGGGAAATGCTTGAGACAGAAAAAAAAAAACATTTAGATAAAAATAATAATAAAACTATGAATATGAAGAATACTGAAGCAAGCTTTGTTCAAAAGCCGTGGACCTGTGCTGTATGTGGGGCTTATCTTGGTTCTTGAAGCTTGTTTACAATATGCGAGAGCCGTGGACCTGTGCTGTATGTGGGGCTTATCTTGGTTCTTGAAGCTTGTTTACAATATGCGAGAGCCGTGGACCTGTGCTGTATGTGGGGCTTATCTTGGTTCTTGAAGCTTGTTTACAATATGCGAGAGCCGTGGACCTGTGCTGTATGTGGGGCTTATCTTGGTTCTTGAAGCTTGTTTACAATATGCGAGAGCCGTGGACCTGTGCTGTATGTGGGGCTTATCTTGGTTCTTGAAGCTTGTTTACAATATGCGAGAGCCGTGGACCTGTGCTGTATGTGGGGCTTATCTTGGTTGTTGAAGCTTGTTTACAATATGCGAGAGCCGTGGACCTGTGCTGTATGTGGGGCTTATCTTGGTTCTTGAAGCTTGTTTACAATATGTGAGAGCCGTGGACCTGTGCTGTATGTGGGGCTTATCTTGGTTCTTGAAGCTTGTTTACAATATGCGAGAGCCATGGACCTGTGCTCCATGTGGGGCTTATCTTGGTTCTTGAAGCTTGTTTACAATATGCGAGAGCCATAGACCTGTGCTCCATGTGGGGCTTATCTTGGTTGTAGAAGCTTGTTTACAATATGTGAGAACCGTAGACCTGTGCTCCATGTGGGGCTTATCTTGGTTGTAGAAGCTTGTTTACAATATGTGAGAACCGTAGACCTGTGCTGCATGTGGGGCTTATCTTGGTTGTAGATGCTTGTTTACAATATGTGAGAGCCGTGGACCTGTGCTCCATGTGGGGCTTATCTTGGTTCTTGAAGCTTGTTTACAATATGTGAGAGCCGTAGACCTGTGCTGCATGTGGGGCTTATCTTGTTTCTTGAAGCTTGTTTACAATATGTGAGAACTGTGGACCTGTGCTCCATGTGGGGCTTATCTTGGTTCTTGAAGCTTGTTTACAATATGTGAGAACTGTGGACCTGTGCTCCATGTGGGGCTTATCTTGGTTCTTGAAGCTTGTTTACAATATGCGAGAGCCGTGGACCTGTGCTCCGTGTGGGGCTTAACTTGGTTGTAGAAGCTTGTTTATAATATCTGAGAGCCGTGGACCTGTGCTCCATGTAGGGTTTATCTTGGTTGTTGAAGCTTGTTTACAATATGTGAGAGCCATGGACCTGTGCTCCATGTGGGGCGTATCTTGGTTGTTGAAGCTTGTTTACAATATTTGAGAGAAGTGGACCTGTGCTCCATGTGGGGCGTATCTTGGTTATAGAAGCTTGTTTACAATATGTGAGAGCTGTGCTCCATGTGGGGCTTATCTTGGTTGTAGAAGCTTGTTTACAATATGTGAGTAATAAATCAGTGAGATAGTTTTCAGGTGTTTACTACATGAGGTTGCTGGATCTAAGTGTGAACATCTTTTTAGTTCGAGAATAGTTTTCCCATGTGACTGAGTGACCATTGTACGATCACGTGAAAGAAGGAGAAGCAATGACTGGCTAGAAAGAGTGCAGGGTTTTGGAAAGGGTGTAAAAGATTATTCACTGAGAAGGGGACCAAAGACGCAGCAAAAGAGATGAATGCAGTCAGTGACTCATAGCTTGACTGCTTGCGTCAGGGAACCAGAGCTGACCAAGACCCTACTCCACCTCCAAGTGGTGGTCCTGGAAACAGGCTGCATCACTGCAGTCTGGCCGAGAGAGTAGGGATCGAAGAGGGAAGGCAAACCCGGTCCCAAAAATGTCATGCTGAAAACGGATGTGTCGGGCCGAAAGGCGCAAATATCGCTGCAAACGGCGACACAACGTAACAAATGTCCTTTTCAGGGCGAACGCAGAAGAAGATTCACTGAGAAGACAGTCATAGAGAGGCTGAAAGATTTTGTGTGGTCATATTGGTGTGTCTCAGTTTGTCCTCTAGTGGCTAAGAGCCTAAGGAGATATATTTCAGACAGATGGTTTGTCTGTCGAAAGGTTGCTGTTATAAAATTGGATTGTGAGTGATTTTAGATCCTGAAAACTGTGTAAGTTCTTAATGATGTATGTTATACATGACCCAAAGTTCTTTGATCAGTTTGCCTGGATGCTGGTACTCAGCGCCAGCTGAGTTTGCTGCCAGGTTGTAGCAGAGACCGGGATTTCCTTCCACTGTGCATGTTCAGATGAGATGGTATTTGAGATGAATTAAGTACCTATCTGTTATGGTTCAAATGGTATGTAGGGATCCTGTTACACGCCCATTGAGGCATATTGGGAAAATGGTGTTAGGCCCATATTTTCTTGACCATCTGGCACACTAGGGGTGATGTAGTCAGCATCATGCCAGCCGCCTTAACCTTCCCAGAGTTGCTCTGATACCCAATTCATGAGGCTGGGTCGACCCGAAGCTATGTATATCCATTACATTGTTTAGAGATTGAATCCAACAGACATTACTGTTATTTTGTGACTATATTGTTTAATGTGGAAGATGTCCTTTGACAATAACTGCAGTTGTTGCAAGTCATTATTGTCAGTTCTGTGTTTTGTAACAGACATTTTATTTTGAAATATATTAACCATGGAGGTACCAGTTATAATCTAATGATTCTTACTGAGTGCATGTTTTAACACATGTGTTTGAAAACATCAAAATAGCTTGAGTTGCATCACACAATCATGCACAACTGATGGATCAAATTAAAAATGACAAGAAACCCTTCATGATGGCAACTACTATAATAGTTTATTGTTAATCATAAATGCATTCCACATACGGTACCTGCCTGACAAAGATGACACTCATAGTTCAAGACAACCAGAAGAAAACCACTAGTATAAACGTACACTCAATCACATATACCTGCTAAATTTAGTGACGGCAGAAACTTTTTCACAGCTAAAGAAACAAAGGAAATCTCATTAATCCATTAATCCTGCTTACATGATAGGACAGTGGATGACCAAGAAAATAAAATATACCTAGACAGTGCAGACTTTGTGGAACAGGGTAACAATCATGCAAATCACATGGAATGTTTAAGAGACACTTTTTTATCGCATCACTAAAGGCACAGAGTAAGATTAAAACAAAAATACACCTACATAAAGTTATTTTGTGCTGGCTTTTGGTTAGTCAAACATCTGTGTGAAAATACATCAATTCCATATAAATTTAATAACACATTTATCCTGCATAAATGAACTGTTGTTACTTTTGTTTAGCAATATCCAATCTTTAAATAAATTAAAAATAATTTATCAGTTTCTTGACTATGTGTTTTTTGTACTTACTCTTTGAATACATATGAATTCCACATAAACTTAACCAAAACGTTAATACATAGTTGAAAACACTTAAATTTTACATAATCTTAAAACATTAATCCCTGCACTACTCTTGGCTTTTGGATGCAACAGTTATAAATAAATTACGCATAGTTAATAATTTTCTGGCCAATGTATTGGTTTAATTTACTCACTGAAAACATTTAAACTCCACATACATTTAACAAAACAAGAATCCCTGCATAAGGTTAACTACTCTTGTCTTTAGGTTGCTCATATACACTTTTTGACCTATACCACAGCAGGAAAGGAATTCCAAGGGAAGGCAGCGTCATAAAGGCAAACACTAGCCAATCCAACTGAAAGAAATCAAAGAAACACATATTTACATGTGGCAGAATTATGTCTTGCAAAACAAATAAACATGGAAAAAAGTCAACATAACTAATAACAGAGCTTTTTTTGTGCTCACGGTTCCAGTTATTTAAAGATTATAAGAAATCCTGATTGTTTCATCATCACTTAAATTTTTGGTCCTAATGCAGAATGGAGTCACCACTGCAGATGGCCCCTTCGAGGAAGCCTATGCCGAAGTACAAATTCTTGCAATGGTGGTTTCCGTAGCAAAGTCTTGAACATGGTGAAATTACCAGCCCTAAACACAACCTCATATTAGTTTCCTTTATGACATGACTGAAAGAGCAATAGTCTTATACTTTCTGGCTCCACAGTCATCCCTCAGAATTACATGGGGCTGATTGTTGAATACAATATAAGTAATGCTTGCGTCTGCTTAAGGTAGTAGACTACCTTGTAGGGTAAAAAACTCAAATTTTCCTTTCAGAATCAAACAACCATGGGTATAGTGTTAGTATGGACTTAACATTTTTATCCACATAATGACCTCATTAATTATGCAAATTAGCTATCCAATATGGCCGCCGTAGTGAATAAATTATACACCTTTTTTAAAACATCATAACTACAGTAGAACTCCATTTATCCGAACCCCATGGGACCGAGCATCGTTCGGATAATCAAATGTTCGGATAATTGGATTACATAATGTATCGAGTACATGTACACATATTTCTAAAAATAATTAACCATCACAAGGAAAATACACTATAAAACATATTTACGTGTACTGTAATAATAATACCCACACTGTATTAGATCACTGTATCACCAAAATCTTTTATTACACTGCAGTGCATGTACTACAGTACTTGTATTAATTATTTTTGTTAAGAAAGAGAAATGTTTTCAAAATAACATTACAAACGATTCAAAACCAGGCGCAACTTACGTATATATGTACTTGCACAGATGTAGCCCACTATTTAAAATAATGAGGAATCCTCTTTTGCACCAAACTGGATAGTCTCCTTTTGGCTGCTAAGTCCCGCATTCTCTTCAACAGCAGAAGCTGTGTAGGACAGCTGTCATCTTCTTGCTCGTACCAAGCAATCGCTGTTTCTAGTGCTATAAAGGCCTCTTCAGGACTTGGTCGACGTTTTGGTTTTTCTTCATAATCTACAAGTACATGATGTACTTCTGAGGAGTCTTCATCATCGGTCACTACATGTATTTGGTTTTCTTCTTGCACAAAAGACAAAATTTCTTCGTCATTCAAAAACTGAAAACCAGAATCATTATCATCTTCTAGCCACATGTGTACATCATCTTTGTCACAGTCCGAAAATCCGGGCATTGCTTGAAACAGTTCCACAACTTCATTTATACAATCATCATTTGTGTCCACTGCAGTAGTTTCATTTCCTCCTTTTTTCCCAAGCAATCTACTCCAAGCCTTGTTGAGATTATCTTGTGACAGGGTGGTCCAAGCATCAGCTAACATATAGCAGCAGTCTTTGAGATTAAGCTTTTTGGAAAACGCCACCACACTTTCTTCATCTTCAGTCAACAATAAACGACGCAGGACTTCCTTCTTGTACATCTTTTTAAGCTTTGCTATAACACCCTGATCCATTGGTTGAATCAGTGCTGTTACATTGGGAGGCAGAAAAATTACTTTAAAATTTGCATCAACTGCATTCAATGTATCCGTCTCTGGATGAGATGGTGCATTGTCCAGTAGAAGAATTACTTTTTCAGTTTTCTTTCTTGTTCTCTCAACCTCTTCACATTTGGGATGAACTGATTTGTATACCAATCAAGAAATATTTCACTATTCATCCAAGCACTCTTCTGTGCTTTGTAACACAATGGGAGACATGTCACATTCTTTAAACAACGTGGTTTTTTTTGGCTTTGCCGATCATTAGCACCGGTAAACGATGACTTCCACTGGCATTTGCGGCTACCAAAATTGTTACTCTCTCTTTGCACTTTTTAAACCCAGGGGCAGCTGCTTCGCGCTGAGATGCAAGTGATTTTTGAGGCAATGATTTCCAGTATAAGCCAGTCTCATCGGCATTATACACATCATCGAGTGAATAACCTTCTTCTTCCAAAAAAGCCAAGAATGTTTCTTTAAAATTTTTAGCGGCAGTTGCATCGCTAGATAAAGATTCCCCTTGAATCTCCAATTCTCGTATGCCATGACGAGATTTAAAGTTTCTTAACCATCCCTGGCTAGCCTTAAAGTCAGGAGGACCGTCAAGTTGATTGTTGAACTGAAATGCCTTTTCACACAACAGAGAACCAGAGATAGGTTCCCCTTTGCTTCTTCTTTGCACAAACCATATATACAAAGCCTCTTCCAATTTCCCATCTTTCGCATTTCTCATGGTTTTACGTTTCTTCGACCCATTTTCACTATCAAATTTCGATGCAAAACTCACAATTTCTTCTTCTTCCTTGCTCGCCCTGAAAAGGACGGTGGTTGCGTTGTGTCTGTTTACGCCGTAGCTGTGATATCTGCACCTTTCGGTCGACACATCCGACTTCAGCATGGCATTTTTTAGGGACCGGGTTTGCCTTCCCATTGCGATCTGTACTCGCTCAGCCAGACTGCACTGATGCAGACTGTTTCCAGGACCACCACGTGGAGGTGGAGTACGGTCTTAGTCAGCTCTGGTTCGCTGACTCTGATGCAAGCAGTCAAGCTATGGGTCGCTGATTGCATTCACTATTGCTGCATCTTTGGGTCCCACTCATAATTTTATCCTTGTTACTTTTGATGTCAGAGACGGTAGCTTTCCCAACATTGAACATCCTCGCAAGTGAAGACACAGTTTCACCTTGTCCTAGTCTCTTGATAATTTCTGTTTTTGTTTCAATTGACAAAACATTGCGGTTCCTTTTATATGCTTTAGGCCTACTGGAAGATGCCATATCGCACAGAGAAATACTTGTACACCAAAATTATTCTGCTGTAGTAGCAGACACAATTATTTTAAGTTGAACTGTCTGTTTAGCCAGTGTTCTACCTAGAACGCACACGTACACTTTATTGGTAAACCAGATATTAACTGACTTTATGATCTAACTGACTTCCTGTACGTAAGCGACCGACCATTAGCCCATCCCATTCTCTACAAATTGTTCGCACACATTTGAAGTTTGCCGCATCAAAAGATTCAGAATTTTAGTCTAACGTGACTGTGGCATCTGATTTTTTTTTTTTTTTTTTTTTTTCTAGAACAAGTGTTCGGATAATTGGATGTTCGGATAATTGGGGTTCGGATAAATGGAGTTCTACTGTATGTTATTTTTACAAGGATCTGACTGAAACTTGGCAAATTGAATTAGTATATATAGCTTGAGGTTTTGACCTAAAATAACAGATACTGACCGAAAGGTTGATTTGTAATGAATTTTCAAAATTTATATTTCTTGAATGTTTGATATTTGTGCCTCATTATATATGCATGATGGTCATAAAACTAAAATTTTGAATTCAATTGTATCCATTTTAGGTCATAATCTGTAAGATTATATGATAACCAACTGTGTTAATTTTCATGTCAATTGAATGTACAGATCCAGAGATATCTTGTTTCAAAGATCACCAATTATGCTAAAAAGACAATTCCGAGAAAACAAAGAAAAACAGAAAAAGAACTCACAAAATGAAGTTTAATGAGCTCCTGTTGAATAAAGGTCTCCTTCTACTGCAGCTGCAGTGTCTATGAATCCCATTTTCAGTGCTCTCAGGGTCTTTCCATTGCAATGTCCTTACTTGCTGAATAGATCCTGTGCAGCGTTCTCCTGTATGCTTTCTTTGCCATGTGTTTGACTTGTGTTCATGTATATCGAAAAATTCTGCAATGCACTGTGGCCTTTCCCAATAGAACGCACAAATGCCACCATTTGCACATTTACTTCTTTGTTTGTGAGTAGCTGAAGATGAAACATCAGAAGTATTGAAATTGGCAGTCCATTCGCCACTGTTTGTGCGCTTGATACTGATTTCATGACAAAAGCCATTCCGAGTCTCTTCGACGATCTCACAGGTCAGTGAGTACTGATAACATTTGTCACATCTAAAGTTAGCGCATAAAAACCCATAAAGTATTTTTACATTCCATAAGGATAAAACCCATTTCCGTTTGTTGTCATTTTTTAGCTTGTCCTTCCACTTTCCTTGGACCCTTATGACCTTTATTTTCTTTGCTGAGGAGCACAGAGGTGTTAATGATATCGTCACTATCCGACAATAGGGTGTCTCATTTTTCAGGCAACGGTTTTGTTGGTGCCACAACACATCCCAGTCTTTGTCTTATTTCCTCATTAGTGGAACAAAAGAAGCTCTGCTAAACTACTATTATTATAACAGAATTCATATAAAACTAGCAATAAATA
>JAMPIV010021982.1:0-91000 GCA_024509875.1 Oreohelix idahoensis | reverse complement strand
TCGGTAAGTGTGGTGGTGTATGATGAGTGTGGATCCTCACCGCCGTGTGTATGAATGACAAGGAAATTATTTAATCTTTTTTCTTTTGTAACCCTGTTGTTAACTTTCTTGCCTAATAATATAATTTTTCTGTATTCCCCGCATTGTTCCTTTAAGGGGGAGCTGATAATTGGTTAACTCTGTTTAAACCCCGCTCCTTTCCATTTGCTTAGTAAAGGGAAGAACAGCTGGGAAGAACAGGGGTTTTTCTATCGCCTATGCGTAACTTTGGAACACCTCTTTCAGAGCAATTAACTTCACTGTTAGGTTAACGTACCTATGTTCCTGATATTATTCTATCTTTGGACTGGGTTTATCTTTGTCTAATAAGCGGGAAGGGCTTAGTCGATACCAATCTTCTTCACCCTCCCAAACTTGTTATTTGCATTTGTGTACTTATGATAATTTATGTAATATCTGATATTTGTTAGTAATTGATGTTTAAGGTGAATAAAATCACATAAACTCATTTAGTTCTGTGTTGGGATGTACCCAAAGCCCAACTTTTCCCCTATTCGTTTAATATAGTTTGTATCTACGTCGTCTGTGTGTTTGAAAACACCCAAATCGGTGTACGCGCAGAGGTATGTCTGGAAAACTGGCAAATAATTGTTTGACCAGGAGAGTGGAAGAGAAGATTGAGAGAAACGATTTGTCGTAAATAAGTCTGTCTTTACTCTCCTCCAGCACTCTGTGGAGCATCATATTTAATCTATACATTTCCATCACTGAGTTTTCATCATCATTCTACACTCTAAACCGGACTACTATTTATAGACTCTTTTCTCTCAAAATAAATTTACGACACAGACAAATGATATCAAAATAATAACACTTCTTCATCTCATCTTCGTTCACTTTCAAACGTCAACTTGAATATGTACAAAGAAAGCTGTGGTCAGCCTGAGGCTGTTGATATATCCGTAGAGTTTTTTCCAGGAATGGTACTGGTGATGGGCATTGTGGAATATATAGAGATTAAGAGAAACCAAGTCAAACACGAAAATAAGAATCTTCAACTCGAATGTCAAGTCAGTCCTATTGTATGGCTCTGAAACATGGAGAACAACAAAGAAACAACAACCAAAAAAGCTACAGAGTTTCAGAAATGGGTGCTTGCGTAGAATAGAAGGATTGAAATGGTAGACAAAGTTACAAATGTGGAATTGATGACAAGAACTAGGCGACTGATGTGGAACAAGAAATGAGTAGAAGACGATGGCGATGGATAGGACACACATTGGGGAAACCTGTTGATAGCATTACTAGGCAGTCATTGTTCTAGAATCCACAGGGAAAGAAAAGGCAGAGGTAGACCCAAAAAACACATGGAGAAGAGAACTGGATACAGAGGTGAAAATGATGAGGAAAACATGGAAAGAACTTGAGCGGATGGCACAGGACAGGAAGACTTGGCATGAGTTTGTTGAAAGCCTATGCTCCTGTGGGAGCTAAAGGGTATTGATTGATTGTGGAATAGAAGGATTAAAATGTTATGAAACTGATGACAAGTGCCAGTGAAACAAGAGATGAAGACGCTGGCGATAGGACACACACACACACACATTGAGGAAACCTGTTGATAGCATTACAAAGCAGACCCCCCAGGGTACGAGAGGGAGAGCATGACAAAAAAAAATATGTGGAGAAGAGAACTGGAGACATGTGACAATGACACAGCTTGAGCTGATGGCACGTGGCAAGAGGACTTGGCATATGTTTGTTGAAGTCACGTGACAAGAGGACTTGGCATATGTTTGTTGAAGTCACGTGACAAGAGGACTTGGCATATGTTTGTTGAAGTCACGTGGCAAGAGGACTTGGTATATGTTTGTTGAAGTCACGTGGCAAGAGGACTTGGTATATGTTTGTTGAAGTCACGTGGCAAGAGGACTTGGTATATGTTTTGTGATGTCACGTGGCAAGAGGACTGGTATATGTTTGTTGAAGCCACGTGACAAGAGGACTTGGTATATGTTTGTTGAAGTCACGTGGCAAGAAGACTTGGTATATGTTTGTTGAAGTCACGTGGCAAGAGGACTTGGTATATGTTTGTTGAAGTCACGTGGCAAGAGGACTTGGTATATGTTTATGTTGAAGTCACGTGGCAAGAGGACTTGGTATATGTTTGTTGAAGTCACGTGGCAAGAGGACTTGGTATATGTTTGTTGAAGTCACGTGGCAAGAGGACTTGGTATATGTTTGTTGAAGTCACGTGGCAAGAGGACTTGGCATATGTTTGTTGAAGTCACGTGACAAGAGGATTTGGTATATGTTTGTTGAAGTCACGTGGCAAGAGGACTTGGTATATGTTTGTTGAAGTCACGTGGCAAGAGGGCAAGGGCTATGTTTGTTGAAGTCACGTGGCAAGAGGACTTGGTATATGTTTGTTGAAGTCACGTGGCAAGAGGACTTGGTATATGTTTGTTGAAGTCACGTGGCAAGAGGACTTGGTATATGTTTGTTGAAGTCACGTGGCAAGAGGACTTGGTATATGTTTGTTGAAGTCACGTGGCAAGAGGACTTGGTATATGTTTGTTGAAGTCACGTGGCAAGAGAACTTGGTATATGTTTGTTGAAGTCACGTGGCAAGAGGACTTGGTATATGTTTGTTGAAGCCACGTGGCAAGAGGACTTGGTATATGTTTGTTGAAGTCACGTGACAAGAGGACTTGGTATATGTTTGTTGAAGTCACGTGACAAGATGACTTGGTATATGTTTGTTGAAGTCACGTGGGAAGAGGACTTGGTATATGTTTGTTGAAGTCACGTGACAAGAGGACTTGGTATATGTTTGTTGAAGTCATGTGGCAAGAGGACTTGGTATATGTTTGTTGAAGTCACGTATCAAGAGGATTTGGTATATGTTTGTTGAAGTCACGTGGCAAGAGGACTTGGTATATGTTTGTTGAAGTCACGTGGCAAGAGGACTTGGTATATGTTTGTTGAAGTCACGTGACAAGAGGATTTGGTATATGTTTGTTGAAGTCACGTGGCAAGAGGATTTGGTATATGTTTGTTGAAGTCACCTGGCAAGAGGATTTGGTATGTGTTTGTTGAAGTCACGTGGCAAGTGGATTTGGTATGTGTTTGTTGAAGTCACGTGGCAAGAGGACTTGGGCTGTGTTTGTTGAAGTCACATGGCAAGAGGACTTGGGCTGTGTTTGTTGAAGTCACGTGGCAAGAGGACTTGGGCTGTGTTTGTTGAAGTCACGTGGCAAGAGGACTTGGGCTGTTTTTGTTGAAGTCACGTGACAAGGGGACTTGGTATGTGTTTGTTGAAGTCACGTGGCAAGAGGATTTGGTATGTGTTTTGTTGAAGTCACGTGGCAAGAGGATTTGGTATGTGTTTGTTGAAGTCACATGGCAAGAGGATTTGATATGTGTTTGTTGAAGTCACGTGGTAAGAGGATTTGGTATGTGTTTGTTGAAGTCACGTGGCAAGATGATTTGGTATATGTTTTTTGAAGTCACGTGGCAAGAGGATTTGGTATATGTTTGTTAAAGTCACGTGGCAAGAGGATTTGGTATATGTTTGTTGAAGTCACGTGACAAGGGGACTTGGTATGTGTTTGTTGAAGTCACGTGGCAAGAGGATTTGGTATGTGTTTTGTTGAAGTCACGTGGCAAGAGGACTTGGTATATGTTTGTGAAAGTCACGTGGTAAGAGGACTTGGTATATGTTTTGTGAAGTCACGTGGCAAGAGGATTTAGTATATGTTTGTTGAAGTCACGTGGCAAGAGGATTTGGTATATGTTTGTTGAAGTCACGTGGCAAGAGGATTTGGTATATGTTTGTTGAAGTCACGTGGCAAGAGGATTTGGTATATGTTTGTTGAAGTCACGTGACAAGAGGATTTGGTATATGTTTGTTGAAGTCACGTGGCAAGAGGATTTGGTATATGTTTTTTGAAGTCACGTGGCAAGAGGACTTGGTATATGTTTGTTAAAGTCACGTGGCAAGAGGGTTTGTTATATGTTTGTTGAAGTCACGTGACAAGAAGATTTGGTATATGTTTGTTGAAGTCACGTGGCAAGATGACTTGGTATATGTTTGTTGAAGTCACGTGACAAGAAGATTTGGTATATGTTTGTTGAAGTCACGTGACAAGATTTGGTATATGTTTGTTGAAGTCACGTGGCAAGAGGACTTGGTATATGTTTGTTGAAGTCACGCGGCAAGAGGACTTGGTATATGTTTGTTGAAGTCATGTGGCAAGAGGACTTGGTATATGTTTGTTGAAGTCACGTGGCAAGAGGACTTGGTATATGTTTGTTGAAGTCACGTGGCAAGATGACTTGGTATATGTTTGTTGAAGTCATGTGGCAAGAGGATTTGGTATATGTTTGTTGTAGTCACGTGGCAAGAGGATTTGGTATGTTTTTTGAAGTCACGTGGCAAGAGGATTCGGTATGTTTTTTGAAGTCACGTGGCAAGAGGATTTGGTATATGTTTGTTGAAGTCACGTGGCAAGAGGATTTGGTATATGTTTTGTTGAAGTCACGTGACAAGAGGATTTGGTATGTGTTTGTTGAAGTCACGTGGCAAGAGGATTTGATATGTTTGTTGAAGTCACGCGGCAAGAGGATTTGGTATGTGTTTGTTGAAGTCACGTGGCAAGAGGATTTGGTATGTGTTTGTTGAAGTCACGTGGCAAGAGGATTTGGTATGTGTTTTGTTGAAGTCACGTGGCAAGAGGACTTGGCATATGTTTGTTGAAGTCACGTGGCAAGAGGACTTGGTATATGTTTGTTGAAGTCACGTGGCAAGAGGACTTGGCATATGTTTGTTGAAGTCACGTGGCAAGAGGACTTGGCATATGTTTCTTGGGGAGCTAAAAGATATTGATTGATTGCATACTAGATGTTTGTTCATCTTTATTATTAGTTAAGATCAGTAAATCAGTATATATTATTAGTTAAGATCAGTATATCAGTATATGTTATTAGTTAAGATCAGTATATCAGTATATATTATTAGTTAAGATCAGTATATATTATTAGTTATTATCAGTATATATTATTAGTTAAGATCAGTATATCAGTATATATTATTAGTTAAGATCAGTATATCTGTATATATTTTTGTTAAGATCAGTATATCAGTATATATTATTAGTTAAGATCAGTATATCAGTATATATTATTAGTTAATATCAGTATATATTATTAGTTAAGATCAGTGAAAAAGATACGGCACTCGCAAATGAAATGCGTAGGCCCCGGGCATAAGTCTGCAGTAATTATAAATAAAGACGCCCCTTACCCCACCCTCGGCCCAGTTTATCAGCGTCACTGGTTTGGATGTTAATATATGTATTAATATCTGGGTAGATTACTGGTCTGTTCGTGTGTTTATGTACGTAGATGATTACAAGGCACTCCTTGCTCTGAAATCCCCAGGGTAAGAGAGGGGGGAGGAGGACGCAAAGCACACAGAGAAGAGAGCTGGAGACGGACGGGAACAGGATAATAAGACAGGAATAGGCCTTGAACGGATAGCACAGGACAGTGTTACTAAGGCTTGGCATGAATTAATCGATGACGTATGCTCCTTAGGGAGCTGAACTGTTATGATGATGATGAGAGACTGTCACGAAATACATTCATTCTTTCTTCTGGTCTTAACTCTTCTACGGCATTATTACGTTGCCATTCCTTTTACGTGCTAATTCTTCCAGTATTCGTTGTTTTCGCTTTCATCGTTCAAGGTTTTCTTATCACATCTTGTCACACCTCTCACCCACCCCTCTTCTGCTTATTTTCTCCTTTGTTGTCGGCGACATGTAGCGAAGGACGAACTTGCCGCATTGACTGTTCGCTTATCGCCAGCTCCAGGCGGAGTAAGAGTCTACACTTAGTGACATTTCTATTTTTAACCCATACTTTTTATTGGGAAAGATACACGAAACCATGCTGTCGCATGATAAGGTGCTAGTTTGCTAACATGACCCGCCCAAATACACGGCAGATCTCACTGGGATGTAGGAAACGACAATCTTGTTGAATATTAAGACACAGGCAGTGATGTAATACTTCCGGCAGATGGAATTTGTTGTGATAAACAGTTACAAGAAAATAACATCATGAAAGATATTATTAGTGATAGATCTGGAAACATAACAAATACCAACAGAAGTGGCAAGATTTTATATGGTAATGCAGTTTAAAAATCACACGTTATCTTATGTTTTCATGTAGTAATTTTCTACATGAAATGCGATTAGTGGGGGGAATAGGCCCCTATCACAACCAGACACTCATTTGCAATTGATTTGGCATTTGAGATGCTAAGATAGATTGAGCTCCTGATTGGACTTCTCCTCAGAGTAGCAACTGGGCATGTAGGCGAAAATTTCGTTTATAAGCTACAGCGTTGTAAGCCTACTTCACTGACTTCAAGAAGAAATCATAGACAACCAGGAATACGGAAAATTTGTCTTTTTTTAGCTTGTGGTACACGTTGCCAGAGTCGATGCTGGACACCCCATTAGACGGGTCTTGAAAACGCTTGACTTGACAGCTTAAGCAGTTACCTCGGTCTTGTGCAAGAGACGGGCTGCTGTCACAATATTGGACTATTGTAGAAAACTACAGTCCAAAGCACCTGTGGGAATCAACAGCGGTGGAAGCAGATGCCAACCGACCCCACACTGGAAGCTAAGTAGCATGACAGTGCAACCAATGGAAATTTCCAAAATTTTCATAAGCTCCACCACAATTTAAATCATCCTATGATGATAAATGTCATCGCTTTTTTTATTAACAACTTTATTTATTTTATATTGTTAAACTGTAAGTGATTATCAAACATGTTTATCTGTAAGTTTAAAGCTATAGTTGGGTTAATCATTCTTGAGTGAAGTATATGTTTGCACCGGTATGAATCATACTGTGTTAAATACATAAACATATAAAGCTATAAAATTAATAATTGCTGAATCACCTTCAGCTGGGGGATGAGACATACGAGCGAAAATATATTACCTCACAGATGGGGCGGGAGAGTAATAAGTTCATGACAGCTTAGATGATCTCAGTTGTTTTGTTAGCTTTTCTTTAAAATCCTGTGAGGCACCCTAACGTAGAAGCATCATTGTTCTATTTATATCTCTGTCAAAAGTAATCTCGAGCGAAGGTTGATCCCTTTAAAGACCTTCTTCATTATACTCTAAAGTTTGGCCATTGTTGGACCACTACTGCGGAGCAGGGGAGACAATACCATCACACTGACACATAAATAATAGGACTACTGCACCCTCAAGCATGTTGCACAAGGCAACCAATAGGATGGGGGGGGGGGGGATGCAACCTCATCATGTCAAACAGATTGCTACAGTAACACCACTACAAGAGCATGTAAATGTTGTGTGCTGGCTTCCTGCAAGGGCGGCCACCTGCTGTGGTGGCTCCATGCTCCATAGGGAGTGAAAAGGAAAATTATATATATATATATATATATAGAGAGAGAGAGAGAGAGAGAGAGACACACTCACACGCACAGATTAAGTAATCCCATCACGAGAAAGTTATAAGGCCTTGGCATTGATAATAAATTGCTTGAGGAATAAGATTGTGCATGTTTGCCTGAGTAGCTTCGTTAGGTCTCTGAGGAGACAAAAGTATATGGCAACTGCTTCCCCGGACGTCTAAGCGGTGATTAACTTGAGGATGTGCAGGGGGCTGCCAACCTCATCATGTCAAACACGTTGCCACAGAAACTACCGCTGCAAAAGCACATTAATGCTTTGTTATAGGCTACCTACAAGGGAAATAGTGCTGGTGCCAGCTTACACTGGGGGTGAGAAGGGGAATGAATGAATATACATGTTTGTAGTTGTAGCGTCAAGTCCACCAAAGTCAATTTAACGTTAGAAGGGGAACGACTAAGTAAGTACGTAAGTAAGTTTCTGTCATATTGAAGAGGAAATCATTTTTACAATTATTTAAGATAATTTGAGACATGTGCTAACTGTGATATTTGATAGCAGAGAACATAAATAATTTTACAGTATCAAAATCCCAAAGGGGCTATCCATAAAAGACGTCCACAGGAGAGGGGGGAGGGAGGGGTATGTAAAAAGTGGAAAGGGGGGGGGGGGGTAATTTAAGTTCAAAGTGGACGTCCAATTCACAAGCCGCATGGTAACTCTCACTCACAAATAAATCTATCAAGAGTAACAAACTCTCTTATCTTCGACACCTTCTTACTGTCCTGTTAAACCCAAATAAAACGTTCTTCGGAATTAGTCCCTCTTGTCAGGCCTTCCAATCCTTCTAGACTCAAAATCTCTAATACGAAGAGGTTTTAACTTCGATGCTCCTGTTCTCCGGAACACACACCTTTAATATATTAACTCTCTGGGAACCGACATCACAATTATTGTGATTTCATAATTAGATTCTTTTCTATGTTAATTTATGAACAGTAGAGCGGTTAAATTTTTTTTTTATTAAAGCCCCTCGCCCCACCCCCCCCCCCCCCCCCCACAGCCATTTTCCAAAGTGGTGGATTGTTTTTATTAACAGTTTGCCGTACACTTATTTTTTTAGTATTTTTTTTTTTCTAAGTCATGGTAGACATGGAATTTTGTTTCAGAAGCGAAAATGACCAAAAACAGGCTTTCAACCTTCAGGGTGCTTGATTATTTTATATATATATATATATATATATATATATATATATATATATATATATATATATATATATATATATATATATATATATATATATATATATATATATATATATATATATATATATATATATATATATATATATATATATATATATATATATATATATATATATATATATATATATATATATATATATATATATATATATATATATATATATATATATATATATATATATATATATATATATATATATATATATATATATATATATATATATATAAACCAATAAAATGGTATTGAATCAGTTTTACATATTAACAGTTCACATGAAACAAGGGATGTTTCCGGTTTTACCCTTCGTCATCCAGTTACAAACAGGTGACATGGACAAGAATTACATATAGGTACAGTACTACAAAAACATACGATGATGAGAAACATACACCAAATGAGCGATAAAAACAGATGGAAAAAGTAAACAACCACAGTGATGAGAGAAAAAAGAACAATAATAATGCAAGAAAATCGTTTAACCTGAAAGAAATACCGAAACAAGAAAGTAAATAATCAACGAAACGAAGAAAAAAAAATGAACAAAACTTTGGAACAAGTAAAAGGTCACTTAGCTAGATCCGTAGATGCTTGGAATAGAACACTGATTATTTTATACCACTAAGGTCACGACAATAATCATTTTACATTTTAGTATAAATTTAGTTTATTTTTTACAACCATTGATTAATTATATTCTGAGTTTAAAGAATCTCGACGCACTGTTTGTTGCCTGCAATGTGCCAGGCCATAGTGCATACATTGCTGTTGAAAGGCGTATGACACCATTATCTCATGACCTATCGGGACGTATTTTGCCACATGATCACTATGGATCACGCCTTGATTCCAATAGCAAAATTGTAGGCCAATTTCAAGAAAGCTGTAGAGACACTTGCTGAAGTTTGGAATCAAACAGTCATTGATGGCTACAGTGTGCATGCCAAGTATGTGGAACCTGAAGTAAGTAGCAATGCAGCTGACCTTCCCGTTCAAAGCTTGCAGTGGTGCTGCTACCATGTTCAGCAGTCACAATACTGCCTACAAATTGTCAAGTGCAATACTCTCACATGCTGCGGACAGAGACGCTCGAACTACAATGATGTATTTCGCAAATGATTCATTCCATCGCCAATGCCATTTTACAGAACATGTTCAGGCGTCAGCAGTGCATCATGTGCAGATAGCAGTGGCATATATTTTTTCACAGAATTGCGTTAGATGGTCTTGAACCACATCATGGATTTAAAGTCATGCCATTTGACTTTTACTGCCCCTCAACGACTGACAAATTTACAAGCATGTATGCAGCTCATGTGGACATTCTCATGCAGCTGTCAAAGTGCACAAATCTGTGCATCAGACAGTTACAATTGATCCAGATGACGATGATGTTGGTGATGCAGACATTGCACCAAAGCACCGAGAACAACAAAGTTCTGACACTAGGGTCGTTATTATACGCAGCCTGTTCAACTGGTTGCAGTCTGAATTCAGTGCTAAATGAATGGCAAACATTCACATTAATATTGTGGCAGTTAAGAGTTAACCTTCAGAATATTACTACAGTACACTTTGTTTCAAAAGTTTAAGACATCATAGAAACGTTAAGATAATCAGTTTCAATAAACAATTAATTTAAGATTTAAATTTATAAAATTATGCTTTCATGATCAAATTTCTTACTTTGTTTATAAAGTTTTGTCACATAATTGTTTTGCTTCATTAACTGTCAAAACTTTCATTTTTGGTTGACTGTTTCAATATTGAAAATAATTATTGTGCCGGTTTAGGAGGTGTCTTGAACTTAGGAAACCCACTGCATAGTTTTTGCATATTTAAATTTTTACATAGCTTTAGTGTTTTTGTTTTTTGTTACTTACTGTAAGATATTAAATTAAAACTGTTTCAGTTATACGGAACACTGAGATGAGACTTGTATGATAATTGGATTACATGATGTATCGAGTACATGTACACATATTTCTAAAAATTATTAACCATCACAAGGAAAATACACTATAAAACATTTACTTATACTGTAATAATAATACCCACACTGTATTAGATCACTGTATCACCAAAATCTTTCATTACACTACAGTGCATGTACTACTTGTATTAATTTTTTTTTTTAAGAAAGAGAAATGTTTTCAAAATAACATTACAAATGATTCAAAACCAGGCACAACTTACGTATACATGTACTTGCACAGATGTAGCCCACTATTTAAAATAATGAGGAATCCTCTTTTGCACCAAACTGGATAGTCTGCTTTTGGCTGCTAAGTCCCGCATTCTCTTCAACAGCAGAAGCTGTGTAGGACAGCTGTCATCTTCTTGCTCGTACCAAGCCATCGCTGTTTCTAGTGCTATAAAGGCCTCTTCAGGACTTGGTCGACGTTTTGGGTTATCTTCATAATCTACAAGTACATCACGTACTTCTGAGGTGTCTTCATCATCGGTCACTACATGTATTTGGTTTTCTTCTTGCACAAAAGACAAAATTTCTTCGTCATTCAAAAACTGAAAACCAGAATCATTATCATCTTCTAGCCACATGTGTGCATCATCTTTGTCACAGTCCGAAAATCCGGGCATTGCTTGAAACAGTTCCACAACTTCATTTATACAATCATCATTTGTGTCCACTGCAGTAGTTTCATTTCCTCCTTTTTTCCCAAGCAATCTATTCCAAGCCTTGTTGAGATTATCTTGTGACTGGGTGGTCCAAGCATCAGCTAACATAAAGCAGCAGTCTTTGAGATTAAGCTTTTTTGGAAAACGCCACCACACTTTCTTCATCTTCAGCCAACAATAAACGACGCATGACTTCCTTCTTGTACATCTTTTTAAGCTTTACTATAACACCCTGATCCATTAGTTGAATCAGTGCTGTTACATTGGGAGGCAGAAAAATTACTTTAAAATTTGCATCAACTGTATTCAATGTATCCGTCTCTGGATGAGATGGTGCATTGTCCAGTAGAAGAATTACTTTTCCAGTTTTCTTTTCTTGTTCTTTCAACCTCTTCACATTTGGGATGAACTGATTTGTATACCAATCGGGACCCCAAGATGCAGCAATAGTGAATGCAGTCAGCGACCCATAGCTGTACTGCTTGCATCAGGACCAGCGAACCAGAGCTGGTCAAGACCGCACTCCACCTCCACGTGGTGGTCCTGGAAACAGTCTGCAGCAGTGCAGTCTGGCTGAGCGAGTGCGGATCGCAATGGGAAGGCAAACCCGGTCCCTAAAAAATGCCGTGCTGAAGTCGGATGTGTCGACCGAAAGGTGCAGATATCACAGCTTAGGCGTAAACAGACACAACGCAACCACCGTCCTTTTCAGGGCGAACGAGGAAGAAGAAGAAGATTTGTATACCAATCAAGAAATATTTCACTATTCATCCACGCACTCTTCTGTGCTTTGTAGCACAATGGGAGACATGTCACACTCTTTAAACAACGTGGTTTTTTGGCTTTGCCGATCATTAGCACCGGTAAACGATGACTTCCACTGGCATTCACGGCTACCAAAATTGTTACTCTCTCTTTGCACTTTTTAAACCCAGGGGCAGCTGCTTCGCGCTGAGATGCAAGTGATTTTTGAGGCAATGATTTCCAGTATAAGCCAGTCTCATCGGCATTATACACATCATCGAGTAAATAACCTTCTTCTTCCAAAAAAGCCAAGAATGTTTCTTTAAAATTTTCAGCGGCAGTTGCATCGCAAGATAAAGATTCCCCTTGAATCTCCAATTCTCGTATGCCATGACGAGATTTAAAGTTTCTTAACCATCCCTGGCTAGCCTTAAAGTCAGGAGTAAACACACTATATACCCCAATATAACCGTTTGCAACCCTTCAATGGGTTTTGGTTGAACAGGGTATCACAGCAAAATATTAGACCCAAAGAAAGAAAGAAAGAAAGAAAGTCAGGAGGACCGTCAAGTTGATTATTGAACTGAAGTGCTTTTTCACACAATAGAGAGCCAGAGATAGGTTCCCCTTTGCTTCTTCTTTGCACAAACCATATATACAAAGCCTCTTCCAATTTCAAATCTTTCGCATTTCTCATGGTTTTATGTTTCTTCGACCCATTTTCACTATCCAATTTCGATGCAAAACTCATAATTTTATCCTTGTTACTTTTGATGTCAGAGACAGTAGCTTTCCCAACATTGAAAATCCTCGCAAATGAAGACACAGTTTCACCTTTTCCTAGTCTCTTGATAATTTCTGTTTTCGTTTCAATTGACAAAACATTGCGGTTCCTTTTATATGCTTTAGGCCTACTGGAAAATGCCAGATCGCACAGAGAAATACGTGTACACCAAAATTATTCTGCAGTAGTAGCAGACACAATTATTTTAAGTTGAACTGTCTGTTTAGCCAGTGTTCTGCCCAGAACGCACACGTACACTGGATTGGTAAACCAGATATTAACTGACTTTATGATCTAACTGACTTCCTGTACGTAAGCGACCGTCCATTAGCCCATCTCATTGTCTACAAATTGTTCGCACACATTTGAAGCTTGCCGCATCAAAAGATTCAGAACTGTAGTCTAACGTGAATGGTGGCGCCTGATTTTTTTTTTTCTGGAAAAAGTGTTCGGATAATTGGATGTTCGGATAATTGGGGTTCGGATAAATGGAGTTCTACTGTATAGGTAGGTGATTAAAAATGTAAGCTTATGTGTTTATACGTCCACAAGGGGGGAGGGGGTAGGGGTCAATCAGAGGTGGACATGGGGGAGGGGAGGGTTAAAAAAATGCCAGAATTTTGTGGACGTCTTTTATGGATGGCCCCAAAGTGGAAATCGGCACAAGTCAAATTTTTGTTGCAATTTTCCGAAAGTCAGTGGACCTAACGTGACGACCTGTTAAGGCGTTGACGTCTGAATTGTACTGCGAGGACGATATAAGGGCGATAATCCTAGATTTTATAGTGCAGCAGACACAGCGGAGTTCAAATTCATAAAGTCGATGACGCACATTTTAGAATTGTTTCATTCTGGTTGAACGTGATGCATTACCTTCAGCTAATCAAGGGGCACAGACCTTCAACATACATATTGTATAAGCTTCCAAGATCTCCTGTTTGTACATCAAATTTTACACGGCAGAACACCTTCATACTTGCAAATGTTCTTTCGCTATAAGTACTGCTCATATTTTATACGTGGCGACCTATTTTTGGACCTTGCAAAACCTCGAACTGACCTCTTCCGAAGTTGTTTTAGTTATGCAGGTGCTTTAGCATGGAATTCCCTACCCAAGTCTGTCAAAACTGATAATTACATCTCATTCAAAACACATCTGCATTCACGTGTCATGAAATCGTGTACACACATTTAACGACAATTCTGTTTCAGTTATTTCAACGTTCGCATGAGCATGTCAATGTAATATTTTCAATTTTAAATTGAATTTTTAATATTAAGTAGCTTTATTGCTTGACCCCTCTCTCTCTCTCTCTCTCTCTATCCCTCTCTCTATGTGCGTGAATGACTATGAGTAAATGTACTTGTGTATGCTCAGTTTCTGATTGTGATGATAATATTAATTAACCCTGTCTGAAGTTGTTAATATTTTAGTTTTAATTTGTAAAATGCTGAAAATTGTATAGCAGGTCAGAAATGTAAAAAGGCAATTATGCCTATTTCTTTACCCTGATGAAATCAAGATGTCATTCGTTCGTTCGTTGTTGTGATGGTTTCTATAGCAATTTGTATGACATGATGTGGTTGCCAACCACCATTTTGTATGACATGATGTGGTTGCCAACCACCATACAATACCTCATATTAGTTGCCATAGACGACATACCTAAGGGAGCAGTGTTCTCAGCATAATGCAGATAAAATATTTAACTTGAGACAGTCACACAAGTTTGCTGACAAATGTCCTCAGCTGAAGAACAAGCATATATGGAATGTAACATCATATTGTCATAAGCAGTTGTATACACCATCATATTGTCATTAACAGTTTAATATAACATCATAAGTGTCATAAACAGTTTAATATAACATCATATTGTCATAAACAGTTTAATATAACATCATATTGTCATAAACAGTTGCATACACCATCATATTGTCACATACATTGGTATACATGCATGGAGGCATATCTGGATTCATCCTTATATGACCACCAGCTATGCACAATGCTACAATATATGTACGTGAAAGTGAACCTATGTCTGTGAGGCTAATTACATCCTCATTGACTCTTGAAATCATCCACACACTTCCAAGGATTCCCCCTGTGGTGAAACTTGTTGAGAACCCAGCATTGCACACTAAGCTTGGAGAAGTCACTTGAGTCCCGGCGTATTCTTTGGCTTTGACTTGGTTGACTGCGTGCAGAAGGATCTCACTATGGACCCATTGATAGGCTGAGAAGTGGCCCTGTGCAGGACGTGACAATTCCTTGGAAGAGCCTAGAACCAGAGTATTTTAGCTTTGCATAGTTGGAGAGCCCCCTTGGATGGTGAGGAATGCACAGTATGCCACGCACTTCTTACTCCTAGCTTGGGAACAGATGTGATGATCCTTTAAATTCAAGCCAAGCTGGAGAAACTGGAGCTCATGACTTCAACTCAACATGTTTCAGAATATCAGAAAAGCCACAGAAAAAGCCTAGATCTACAGTGTAGATAATACCAAGGAGTCTTCAACTTGGTATTGGCTGCTAAAGAGCGAGAAGCTCAGCAGCCCTAGTTAAACAACAACAACAACAGTGGTATACAACATGATATTGTTATTAATAGTTGTAAACAACATGATATTGTCATAAACAACTGTTGTCACATCCTCCAGGGAGGTGCAAAGATGTTTACCTTTGGCTACGTGGTGCAGGCTATGATCAGCTCTCTGTCAGTATTCACAATGATCCTGAAGAAACCGTCCGTGCTGAAAAATACATGGTTTAGCAAACTGAACCTGAAACTAGCATCGTTTCTGGGAGGCTACTGCGCTATCTTCAGGGTGAGCAACTTAGATTATATTCATATTTGTCTGTGTGTGAGTGAGATAGTGAAAAGTGTAGTAAGGTAAAGATTTTTGCTAGTTCATTCTACTGAGAAATAAATTATTGCAAAAGAGAGCCAAAGTTCAATGAAAAGTTATTTTTCCTGAAGGCAGAAACTTCTGCTTGTGTTATGAAAGTTCATTCTCATAAAGAAATAAGTTATTAAGAAATAGAGTGTGAGATTTAGAAAAATGAAAATTTTATCTCAGGAATGAAAATAGCTTTGCTTTTTCAGTGACATTTAATTTAAGGTGAAATAATACACCCCACTTGCATGACATAAAGTGAAATAATACACCCCACTCTCATGACATATAAAGTGAAATAATACACCCCACTTGCATGACATATAAAGTGAAATAACACACCCCACTCTTATGACATAAAGTGAAACAACTCACCCCACTCTCATTACCTATAAAGTGAAATAACACACCCCACTCTCATGACATATAAAGTGAAACAACGCACCCCACTCTCATGGCATATAATGTGAAACAACACACCCCACTCTTATGGCATATAAATTGAAACAACACACCCCACTCTCATGGCATATAAAGTGAAACAACACACCCCACTCTCATGACATATAAAGTGAAACAACACACCCCACTCTTATGGCATATAAATTGAAACAACACACCCCACTCTCATGACATAAAGTGAAACAACACACCCCACTCTCATGACATATAAAGTGAAACCACACCACACCCCCCCCCCCCTCGACATATAAAGTGAAACAACAACAACACACACACACACACACACACACACCCCCCATGGCATATAAAGTGAAATGAAAAAAGTTTATGTCAGGAAGGTCAAGTATTCGGCTGTTTCTATAGATCATGGGCTGCCTACCCCATGTCAAGCAAACTACAACAGAAAACACTGCTACAACAGCATATGAATAGCTGTCATGGTGGGTCCATGCTCCATAGGGTGTAATAAGGAAAATTAGTGATGATGATGGAAGCTCATTCTCTTGCTGAAAAAATGGTTGAGAAAGAGTGAGAGAGAGGGAAGGAAGGGGGAGCAAACACACGTATAACAGATACAGTAGTTCTCTTATAGAGTGACTGCAACAAAAATGTGACTTCTTACATGTTTGGAAGCTGTCAGCTCAGCAAGATGAACTGAAGAGTATTTGAATATTTCTCCCTGTCATATCCAGGAAGTGATGGGAACTACCGTTGAGTGTAAATGTGATACTGATAAAATGACTGCTGAACGTCTGCTTCAAAGATGTCAAACATATGAGGAACAGAGAACGCACATATGGCCGTCACCAGTACCATTTTCGGAAAAACTCTATGGAGATGGAAACAGCCTCAAGTTGACCACTGCTTTCTTTGGACATATTCAAGTAGACGTTGAGAGTGTACGAGGAAGATGATGTCTGGGAATACCATACCAAGCCTTACGCTGGCCGTTAATATGGGACAGCTCTTCAAGTTTTCTCTTTGTAATAGAATGTCGTATTTGTATGATTTTCTGTTGTCACAGGCTGTTAACTGTATCCTGAGGTGGGCCAGGAACAAGGACTCGGAACTTCATGGGTTTGTAGCTGGGGCCCTGGCTGGTCTATCTCTCAGGTTCTATAGAAGTGCCACAATTGCCTTATATGCTGCTACAAAGTTGATAGAGGTAAGAGGGCATCAGATGAGAACTTGAGAATGGTGGTGGAATATGCATAACAAATATACGTTTTCACAAGACTGAAACTTGGACAGTCAAGTCATAAACATTCTGCACTTCGCTTCTGTTATGTTTAATAACTGTCCTTACTTATCAGCATCATCAGTCTGCTCCACAAGAAGTATAGGCCTTCAACAAACTGACACGTTTGTGTCAACAGCTTCAAGTATTTCCACATTTCATTTCTGTCTTCAGTTTTCTGTTCCATGAGTTTTTTTTACCTCTACCTCTCATACCCTGGGGATTCTAGAACAAGGACTGTCACATAATGCTGTCACTGTCAGTAGTTTTCCCGCTGTCAGTAGTTTTCCCGCAGCGTGTGTCTAATCCATCGCCTTCATCTTCTCATCTCATATTTCTCAAGCACTTGTCTGGTTCTTGTCATCAGTTCCACATTAACAATCTTGTCATACCATTTCAATCCTTCTATTCTATGCAAGCGCCCATTTATGAATGTCTGTAGCTTTTTGTTTGTTGTTCTCCATGTTTCAGAGCCCTACAATAGGACTGACTTGACATTTGAGTTGAAGATTCTTACTTTTGTGTTGGACTTGATCTCTAAGTATTTCCTTTTAACATTATAAATTAGAATTGTGTTGAAGAAATGTGGTGAATATTAGATATATATGTGTGTGTGCTATAAACCGTGAACAGGCAGTCGTGTCTTAACTTGTGATAACATGTTACAGTCTTTGCATATTTTCTTTCCAGTCATGTTGTTAGTTTTATTTTGTAACAATTCCTATGTTTTTTGTTGTTGGTTTATTCATCTCTCTGAGGAGAGGGAATTCTGTCAGAAATGTGTTAAAATGTTGTTTTTGTTTGTTTTCAAAGATGAAAAACCCATTCTTTTTCCCAGTACTTCTTCATGTCTCATTTCATATATTTTTTATCTGTTGCCAATGGCCTTCTGTTTTCGCTACATCTTTCAGCTGTTGGAGCACTTAGTATTTGTTGGATATTGTGACTGTAAATTTGTCTCTTAATTTCTTAGATATCCTGCATTAAACTGTTGTCTATAATTATGTGTTGTTGTATATCTCTAAAGTTTCATATTTATTTTGGCTAAGAGAAGATGGTGATCTGATGCCACATCTGCTCCTCTACATACTTTTACATCATGCATTGTATGTTTAAAGTGAATCACCTTTGAACTGTGAACTTTGATTTGGTCTTCTTTGACAGATTCTCTACTTCAAGGGCATACAGTCATACGGCTTTCCTTACATTAAGTCAGCAGACATCTTCATCTATGCATTTTCAACAGCTTTCATATTACATGCTGTAAGTATAATTATTGATCTGTCATGTAATGTCATTTTTATAAGCTTTGATATTACATGCTGTAATATGTCATTTTTATAAGCTTTGATATTACATGCTCATACATGCCACACCTCAGAGATGAAAAACCTGTACAAAAAATTAAAAAAACCTGTACAAAGACCCGCAAAACCTGTACAAAGACCCGCAAAACCTGTACAAAGACTGAAAAATGTAACAAAAGAGTTTATTCATGTAAAAGTATATTCAATTAGATGGTTCTGCACCATCATAGTGACATGCGGCCTTTGCCTTTTTAAGCATATCTTCACTTGCTTTAAAACCTAAACAACAAGAGTTAGAATTTATTTTGCATAGTAAATACAAATATTAATAATCAATTTGAAAAATATAATTATTTGTAATTTTAATATTATATAATGAAATAGAATCTTGGAAAAAAATTAATACAATTTATGGTTGAAATGAAGAACAGTTGCTGTGTTTTCTATAGTGCCTTATAAAAGTACAGGCCTAAAGAGACCAGTAATAAGCATTATGGGTTAGGAATCTTAAATTTAAAATCTAATACATTTTTTGCTAAAGCTGGTAATGAAAATATAAACTAGCGCTGGCGTAATATTAGCCTGTATATTTTCTACCGAACTTCAAAAATTGGAATAGCCGTTAAAGCCCAACTGGTAGTTTTAAATAGACCTTCCCATACAAATTTTAGTGTCAATCAAAAATTGATAGTAGGCTAATTAATTATTTAATAATTATAAATCATTGAATGACCGTAATGATGACCACCAAAGGCAAAATAACATTGTTTTTTAAAGAAACGAAATTAAAACTAAGAAGAGAAGTAGGCTAACTCCAAATAAACTTTTCTCTGATCGAGTTAAGATGTAAATTTTCCACGCTATTGTGGTTTTTTTTTTCTTTTCAGTTTCATAATTTGGTAATATCGGAATGACGTTCGCCGAATGCTCCGCGTGTATTTTCGTACCATTTAGATTTAGGGTTAACCCTAGCTGTAACCCTAATTATAACTCTAAATGGTACGAAAATACATGCGGAGCATTCGGCGACCGTCATTACGATATTAGGCTACCCATAATTTGTAGGCTATTGTATTATTTTTCAAATTTACTTTTCTTACGCACTTTCTACAAGTTTTAGTGAAATCAAATAATATGCAGTGGTATCAGCCTTTTTTTTTTTACCAGCCGTAAATAATAAATTATGCTAAACCTTAGGGGAAAAGAAAGCATAGGCCTAAGTTATCTGACAGTTAAATCTAACTTCATCTAAACAATGTTATTGTAATATTTTTTTAAAAATGAATTACTTACCAATACTAAACTGGAAATTAATCCTAAACAATAGGCTCGACTCAAAAAAGATTTCAGTGCTGCGTAATCGTTCAAATAACACTGACAAACAACATTTTTCTTTCTTATATAAGAATAAGTGTTCTTAGGTCAGTTTCTTGCGCTGATTTCAAATCTGAAATCCGTTTATCTCTATCACGTCGGGTTTTTAAGATATTTGTGAATAAATATATTTTTGGGAAACCGTTATTTGCTCCGTTTCATTTTTACTATATAGCTTATTAAAAATTAATAAAAAGCAACATAATTTTACTTTTTATACTGCTAAAAGATGCATGACATATGTTACGCGATTTTTCAAATAGTTACTGTATTTTGAAATAATTCTGAGCAAAATATGGCTTCTAGAAGTTGTAGAAATTCGGCTGATCTGTTCTGTTACGTGTGCGGATATTTTACCGATCGTGTTGACCAGAAAAACTTTACACCATTACTAAAAAAAGCATATGAACTTTATTTCGATTCGAAAGTTGATGATGCAAATAAATCTTGGAAGCCAAATGCAGTTTGTTCGATACATTGGCAGGTTGGTTACGAAAATCGCCGAAGCATAAGTCGATGCCTTTTGGAGTGCCAGTAATATGGCGTGAACATACAAATCACACTACTGATTGTTACTTCTGCTTGACAAATATCCATGGTTTCACTTTTAAAACTAGAAAGTCTGTGGTTTATCCAAATATTGAATCGGTTTCGAAACCAGTGCCTCATGATCCAATCACGTGTCCGATCCAAGTACCACCAGAACAATATCCGTTGGACGTAAATGAACCATCAGAAAGTGATAGTTTACCTGCTTTAGAAACTAATTCTGACTCAGATTACATACCGGTGAATGATGGTGTTTTACTTAATTAACCATTCAGAACTTTCAGATCTAATACGTGATCTCGCTCTTACCAAAGGACAAGCGGAATTACTCGGTTCGCGACTCAAAGAATGAAATCTTTTAGCGCCCAATACTCCGATATCTAAATTTCGTCATAGACACAGAGAACTTGTTCAATACTTTGAGATGGGTGATGACATTTGCTATTGCAAAGATGTAAACGGTCATGAGCACATAGTCAACGAATGGCGATTTTTCATCGATTCTTCCAAGACTAGTCTAAAAGCCGTGTTATTGCATAACAGAAATTTTTTTTCATCAATTCCAGTCGCCTACCCTGTTCATATGAAAGAAACTTATGACAATATGGCTATACGTTTGGAAAAAATAAAGTACAATGACTACCAATGGCGGATTTGTGGAGACCTAAAGGTCATTGTAATTCTCACGGGCATGCAGACTGGGTATACTAAATTTTGTTGCTTCCGATGTGAATGGGACAGCCGCAACAGACAGGAACATTATGCAAGAAAGGTGTGGCCTATCCGGGATCGTATGCAGCTCGGGCATAAAAATGTAATACGCGAGCCATTAGTTAACAAAGACAGCTTCATTTTACCACTGTTACATATAAAGTTGGGGCTCATGAAGAATTTTGTAAAAGCGTTAGATAAAACGAGCAAAGCTTTCACTTATCTTCGAGAAAAGTTTCCGCAAGTTAGCGATGCAAAGATAAAGGAAGGTATCTTTGTAGGACCTCAGATTAGGAAAGTTATTGCAGACAAACAATTCGAGAACTTGTTACATGGTAGTGAACTTCGCGCATGGATGGCATTCAAATCGATCGTCGATAACTTTCTGGAAAATCACAAATCTGTCGACTATGTTGCATATTGTTAAGCAGTGCATAGATGCATACAGAATTATAGGCTGTATCATGTCCCTCAAAATCCATTTGCTCGATTCGCATCTTGACTTTTTCCCTGACAACCTTGGCGAATTCAGCGATGAACATGGAGAATGATTCCATCAAGATATCGCCGTAATGGAGTCACGTTATCAAGGACGGTGGAGTGTGACCATGCTTGCCGATTATTGTTGGATGCTTCATCGCGATGTACCACATGCCATTCACCGACGAAAGTCGACTGCAAAGAAATTCAAGCCTACATAACTGTTATACTTCTTGTACGAATGATGTTGTAATACTGTATGCGTTGTTAAAAAACTTCAATTGCGTATTTCTAGAGATCCCGACCTGATAGAGAAAAACGGTTTGCAGATTTAAAAACAGCGCATTAAAATTGACCAGAAAAACATAGAAATGTTAGAGAAAGAAAAAAAAAGTTTTTTTTTGTTAGTCAGTGTAATCAGTAACCTCGCGCTAGCTTTAGCGAAAAATTGTGAATGAACACGCCACGCACATCCCGCGGCAATTGAAAAATAGGCAGCTTGATTTTCATTGGTTATTTTTTTTTTTTATCCACTTGGCTTAAAATCTCGCCGAATCTCATGACGCAAATTGTGTAGTGGCACAAGATTTATATGTATATTTAATAATTAGGCGAAAAAACCCGTACAGACCCGTGTACGGCCCGTACACATCTGAAAATGCAAACACCCCGTACAGATTATGGGTAAACCTTTAAGTGTGGCATGTATGCATGCTGTAAGTGTAATTATTGATATGTCATGTAATATGTCAATTTTATAAGCTTTGATATTACATGCTGTAAGTATAATTATTGATCTGTAATGTAATATGTCATTTTTATAACCTTTGATATTACATGCTGTAAGTATAATTATTGATCTGTCATGTAATATGTCATTTTTATAAGCTTTGATATTACATGCTGTAAGTATGTATAACTATTGATATGTCGTATAATATGTCATTTTCATAAGCTTTGATATTACATGCTGTAAGTATAATTATTGATATGTCATGTAATATGTCATTTTTATAAGCTTTGATATTACATAACTATTGATATGTCGTATAATGTGTCATTTTTAGCAGCTTTTGTATTACATAATATAACTGTTGATCTGTAAAGTAATGTGTCATTTTTAAAAGCCATTAAGTTAGTTTCAGCTAAGTGTTTAGTTTTTTTGTTGTAAAATGCTCGTCCTGTCACTTGTTAAGGAGATATAAACTGACAAAACTGGCACATTGAAATGTCATTATTAGACCATTTATCTGACGTGCCTGGTAAGTCACATTTTCCTAGGATATTTTTCCCTCAAAGAATATGTGTCAAGACTTGTTGAAGAAAAGTAAATGGAAACACCAGTGTCTTTCTTCATTTGAAACTCTTGCAAGAAAATCATAAGACGGTAGACATCAAGTAAATTTAAATTGAAACCCTGGCCTGAAGTAGATGAGTTATTTTTATAATATTGAGACTTAAATATCTTTTGTCATCAGTTATTGATGCAGCATATCTAAGGCATATGTGTTTTAATAAGAATATGTCATATATACAAATTGCATTCATACTGTGCAAATTTACTGTATTTTTTGGGGTTGGGTGTGGAACTATATAAAAGATATGAAGTTATATTGCACTGTTATGAGAAAAAGTTTGAGATCAGCTTCTATCTTTGATCCAGGCTGTTCTGGAACCACACACGCTTAGACCAGGATACTGGAAGTTCTTGCTCAGAATCACGAACAACAGGTGAACATGTTTGTATATTTAATAATTCTGTAATAATCAGTTATGTTTGTCTATACTTCATAATTTGCTTCAATAATATCGTTTGTATGTATCTTTTAAAATTTAGTTACTAAGGGTTAGAATATAATTATGCAAGGAAAAGTAGCCTAAGTTCTCTAATAACATATAACATTTTATGTCATTCCACAAGGTAACTAACTTATATTGTTGTAGTTCAACGGTGAATAAAAATAGAATAGTACATTTGCTCTGGAAAAAACCTAGTTCTAGAACAATAGAAATGACACAGTATTTCCAGAAACATTCTACCGACTATACAATTACATTTTTTGTTATTAAAATGTAAATAAATGTTTCCCCTTCTTCAAGAATTCTGCTTTAGAGAGAAGATAGTATGTTCTAAATATAGCTGTATAGGCCAGATTTCAAGTTGAAAGTTATTTCTTCATGAATACCATAAAAATTCTGCTCCCCAGATTTGCCTTCATGAACCGTAAATTGCTGGATGCATTTGGTGTGAACTCTTCTAAAATCCAGCCAGATTACTGGCCAGACTATGAGCCCAGCTTCACAGCTTTAGCCCGTCACAAGAGCTGAAAGCTGTGGTAGACAATATTATATTAAGCAAAGGTTTATAAAAATAATGTAATGCACCTTATCATAGAAAATGAAAATAAATTAAGCTTATATTAAAACAGGGATAAAACAATGAATAATTATTCATCTCATGATAGGAAGAGGCATTCCTATTTTTTATTTGTGTGCAGTCTATGGATTACTAAATTATACATTGCACAGTTAACGCTAACAGTGTTTTGGGAACCTGACTGTTTCTTTCGTTAAAGACTGCCTTGATTTGACGAGGCATGCACTGTTCAACCTAAAGAGTTAGCAGTGTGGTTCATGTGTTTTTTTAATTTGGTCTTTACCCTTAACCTGTACTGAAAACTAACAATCCTGTAACCAGTTATATATACAGCACAGCACCAGTGTTCTGAATATTTGTGATTAAAAATGTCTCTTATTCTATCCACTATTATTTTATGCGTCAGACACAATTATTTCTGTCATGACACATTTGTAATGTATATCTTTATTTTCTTTGACTGAGAATTCTGTTTCCATTTAACTGACGTCTAGCTGTCTGTGAGTAGAAACATACTGTATGAATGCAAGCATGGGAAACTAAGAGTCAGGAACCGCTGGGAAGACAACATTAGACATTCTTTGAAGAACCGAGGACTAGAATGGAGGAAGACAGCTGATAGGATAGGATGGCGCTCTCTCTTCCAAACCTCTACACCTCACGGTAGAAGAGGAATGACTAAGTAAGTATGTATGTAAACAAACTGCTTTGCAAACATATTGGGTAGGATAACTGATGATGCTGTTCTGTGTTTTGAGCCAAAAATATGAATAAATATACATTTTACGTGCATGTTTGAAGTGTCTATGTGACAAAACTGGTATCCAGTTTTGAGGGACTTGAAAGCAAATTATTCTTTTTTGAACAAAGCACGAAACAGGAAAAATTAAAATGCTCTTCTGAGGGAACAAAATTTGATGCAGTGATTTCATTTTAAAAAAATGTGATGTAGTGATTTCATTTAACTCATTCAAACCAGGCAGTTTATCGGTTTTACCCAGGCCCCAAAATGGAGGCATTTTTTCTCTAGAAGTGATGTTTTAAAAACAGGCAGTAGACATATATGCAAATGTAGCCGATACATGTATTATGCATCACACTTCATGAAATTGGCTGAAGAATGTTGAAACAATGTTGAGTTCTTATGTGATGTAATACTTACTTAGTCATTCCCCTTCTACCGTGAGGTGTAGAGGTTTGGAAGAGAGAGCACCAGACTATCCTATTGGCTGTCTTCTTCCTGGCCTGGTTCCATTCTAGTCCTCGGTCCTTCAAAGATTGTCTAATGTTGTCCTCCCAGCGGACTCTGGGGGTTTGGATCCCTGGCTCTTTGTTTCCCATGCTTGTCGTGGTAGCCGATCTTCTCCCATTCTGCAGACATGGCCAAACCATCTTAGTTGGGACTGTTCTACTTGGGTCTGCAGCGGGTGGCATTTTAGGCCTTGACGTATCGTCTGGTTGCGGACCATGTCTCTTCTTGTTACTTCAACCACCTTCCTCAGATACCTCATTTCTGAGGTTTGGTGTGATGTAATAATTGCTTGTTATGTTTTGCAAAGTATAGAAACCATAAAAAATAAAAACAACAAATGAATCAAAAGTTGTGCACTTACACGTAAATATTTCAGCTCTACTCAATTCCTTGGCAGTAAAAGCCCAGGAATAAAAAAAAATCAGTTGAAAATTAATCCAAGAAGTTTGTTCACAAACAAATTAAAAAGTCTCATTTTAATATTTTTTTTTTTTTTAAGTCACATATTGCTTACACTAGGTACCACAAAGTGATTTTTGTTTGCACAGAAATACCAGAGAAAACACTGCAGTTTGGAAGCTCTTGGAAAACCATGAAATTAGGTACTTTATATTTTAAAATCGAACAAAAAATAAAAAAGTTACGGCATTTTTAAAAGTGTAGGGACTTTTGCAAAGTTGAAAAAGTTACATCACACCAACTTCAGAGTGCTCCCGTTTTCTTAAATATAATCTTGGAACCTTCTCTGACAAACAGCTTACAGTCTGCTATACACTGAATACATAAAGAAAACTATAGGGCTACATCATGAATAATTATCAATATATTTGAGACCAAAAATTGCAAATCATTAACGAAAAATGTAGTATTTTGCATGAACATCAATTTTCACATCATCATATTTCAAAAAATATAAAAGGTACAAGCTTTAAATATGCACATATTAATCTGCATACTACACAAATACAACCCAATTTTTTTCAGAGGATTTGAACATCTGTTTGTTCTTGTATAATTTTTTAAAATATGTCCAGAGGCCAATTTGTCGCAGGGGAAGAATGTGAAAATTAAGAAAAATGTTTTTTTGAAAATACTGTCCATATCTCATTTTAAAAATCATTTGTAGGCAATAATTAACATCTAAACAATAATTAACAACATCTAAACGCTATTTTTTTGATAAAACAACTGGTTAATAGCATTAAAAAACGTTTTTTTTAATACCATCATAGTATGAGTCATATGCAACAGTAAAATTCCAGAAGTGAATTTTCTTTACATGTATAGAGCATTACATGTACTATTATTATATCGTACATGTAGTGCATTGAAAATCAGGACGAACCTTAAAACTTGAAAAGTGCACAGCCAGCTTAAATTAAGATGTATATTAATTAACATCAATACGCGAGTCTGAACTATTTAAAGTGCATTTCATGAAAGCTGTTTATATATATTTATGTTCGAGGTAAGACTATCAACTAGTGCCTGCTAGTTCGGACATTTCAGTACACCGTCAGCTACTTTCGTCTTTAGTTATGGTAAAATTTTCCGGTTTCCTAGCTTTGACTCAATATGTCGGCCATTGGCATTAGGCCTAGCGATAACATTCGCTTATGAGATCATAATTCACCCTATTACGTTGCAAAAGAAACCTTCATTTAATTACCAATTAATCAAAACAGGCATTTTTTATTCAAATTGGTAACTTTCTTAGCTTTTCAAGCTCTTGAAAAAATTAGATTGATGTGCGAATGTCTGAAGCGGTGATAACACATTCATTCCACGCTGTTACAACAACTATGTGATCGTGTTAAATTGCTAAATAATATTAAAACTATTGTAAAGTTTACATTTAAAGTTCAAAACATTGTTAATAAGTGATATACTTACGTATAGTCATCTTAAAATCAGAAGATGTGATGAAGTTTGAACACGAACCAGCATAAGTGGCATGACGATTTTGATCGACATCGGGAGTTATCACGGTCGATGTAACAGCCTCGCTCTGCATTTTTCGCTAAAATTCTTGACTGAGAGAGCGTTACTTAAAGTCAAATTGCTTCACCAGCAAACATCAGAAAACTTTGATATTTTACAGGAATAAATAAAAATGGCTCCCAAATCTTCTCATACCATGCAAGGAATTATAACACAACTTAAAATGTTAAATCTTGTAAAATTTCAACTTCACTTCAAGAAATCTACATTTTCCACTTTATTTTCTACAGCTTGCATTATACGAAATTAAAGCTATTCCTCCGCCCATCATAATGGTGAAAACCGTATGCAAATCAGACGTCTGCTGGTCAAGCGAAACCCGTTTGAATGAAGCGGGGTGAGGCAAAAAAGCCGAGAGTTGGCCGCGCGCCGGGTTTTGCTACGCGTAACGTTGCTGTTTGTTTTTATTAGCAAAAAAATACTTCAATAACTTTTATTATTCGGGAATTAATACATTTCAAAAGAGAAGAAGATAACGAGTATCGTGATGTAAATTTTATTTCAATCTGCTTAATAGCAAAGGGACAGTGACGACTTAAACTTGACGAATTTCCCTCAGTTTTCTCGATTTTCGTCCGTTTTCAAATTGTGGTTGATCCATTGATAGTTTATGACTTATGTATGCGACTACGCTATTTGTAAACAACCACCTAATGATGTCATTAGTTGATAAAAGTATGCAAAAATTAAGTACCAGAATACATCTTTCGCTACCAGTTCAAAACAAGTGGTCCACAGGAAGGGTTTACATGATTTGAACAAGCTATGACCACTTATTTTTCATTCAAATTGGGAACTCATATGAAGCAGGCGCAGTATGCATCCCACAGGTAGATTTATAGGGTAACTTGGCACACCATACGGCTCGTGGGTTAGAATGAGTTAAACATACGGGAATATTCAGGACCAATTTCACATCTTCACAAATCTGTAATTCAGCTATAGCTTCTTCTTCGTTCGTCCTGAAAAGGACGTTGGTTGCGTTGTGTCCATTTACAGCGAAGCTGCGATATTTGCGCCTTTCGGACGACACATCCAACTTCAGCATGGCATTTTTTGGGACCGGGTTTGCCTTCCCTCTTCGATCCCTACTCTCTCAGCCAGACTGCAGTGATGCTGCCTGTTTCCAGGACCACCACTTGGAGGTGGAGTAGGGTCTTGGTCAGCTCTGGTTCGCTGACCCTGACACAAGCAGTCAAGCTATGGGTCGCTGACTGCATTCATCACTTTTGCTGCGTCTTAGGTCCCCAGCTATAGCTTAACTTGGTTGTAATGTCATATTAATTTCTCTTTGATCCCTGTGGAGCACAGGATCCACCAATGCAGCCAGTCCGCAGGAATCCAGTTTAAAAGCTTTCATGTACTCTTGCTGCACCGGTTTCTGTAGCAATTAATTTTACATGATGAGATTTCCAGCTCAGTTCAAAACCTCTTAATATTCACCCTTAATTAAACACAGTAGTCCTATTCGACCCCATGCCTCTTAGAGCCACCTAGGGAATCCTATGATGGCTACCACTACCAGCCATTTTGAGAAACACTGATCTAGATATAATCAAACAGTTATGTCAGAGTTCCACTGAATTCCATTTCTGTTGGTTGATGTTCACCTTTATTTTTGATTCAAGTGGTTTTTGAATGCTGCTGACATTAGTCTGGGTCCCATTGCTTCCCATTCTGTGAATGCCTTCTGCACTTCCTATGACAACATAATGTTATTGTTGATCAGAATCATCATGATGGCACTCTGGGCAAACCCATAGGTGCTCAGTCTCCCTCAGCAAATGTCGAAGGGGATGAATGCTAGTTGTTCCTGTTGCGCGCTGGTTGTATGCACGAAGGATACGTCCTCTCATACGTGCATCTCTGCTGGTCTTATGTTTGATGCCAAATTCCAGCGGTCTTAGCCTTAATGATTCATCAAGTTCAGTGTCATTCTCTTCTTCTTCTTCTTGCGATCGCATCTTTGATGATTACACCGTCAGACGAGTTCTCATGATGAATTCGACTGTTGTTTGAAGTTCCTCTTTAACTCCATATAGCTTTGAGTTTAGTGTTGAGTCATTGGGCCAGTATATCTTTCTTAACTGGTCATACAGAGGGCAGTCCTGTAGAACATGCTCATTCTCTAATAGGCGATCATTAATTGTCCTCAGTATCTCTCCCTTATCCATATCCAATGCATCTTTTATAGGTGCTCTTGAAGCTAGTTTGTCAGCTCTTTCATTGCCGCGTATCCCTGCATGACCAGGACAGTAGATACGCCAGTTCCTGAAGATTCGAGCCTTCAATGGAGGTTTTCTATTCATGCTGGAGCCATCCACTTTGGACCTCCTGAAGCATGGATTGTGAGTCTGATACAATAACTGCCCTTGTTAATGAAGTTTCAGACAGCCATCTTAAGGCTGCATTAGCTGCCTCTACCTCCATTCTCATGCTGGAGGTTGTTATCATGTAAGCCCCACTATGTTCAGCGATGATTCTACCCTTTACTGTAGCAGAGAAGTCCCATCCTGGTTTCTCACATTTACAGACTCATCAGTGTACACAATGGCATCATCATTCTCAGCATGCTTATTTATCAGCTGATAACATGTTATATGTTGTATGAGACAACTAATAAGTTGTGCATGGACCTGGCAGCCTCACCATGTCAAAGGAAAAATTGGTTTTACTAGTCGCATATAATTTTTGTTACCAACTTAGTCCAATTTTGTAGACATGATACGAACTAATATCATTTTTCTTTGCGCGCCCTATGGGGCACGAAGCCATCACTGCAGCTACCTAATCTAAGGATGTAGCCACTACTTAATCTAAGGATGTAGCCACTACTTAATCTAATGAAGTAGCCACTACTTAATCTAATATACAGCTAGTACCTAAGCTGTTACACAGCCACTACCTAATGTAATGATATAACCACTACGCAATCCAGTTGTTATAGCTGCTACATGATCTTACCCACTAAATGTTAAACTGAAATATGATGCAGACTTACTAAGCATACAGATCTCGAGCTTTTGGTTCCCGCTATTTCTTGCGTAATTAACATTTTGGTGTTACAGAAAGGAAATGGGAAACAAAAATATTTAAAGACAAGAAAGTTGTCAACAACTACCTTGTAATTTTGTATTGCTATTTTGGTCTATTAGAGGAATGATGGCTACAAATTACTCTCATATTTTTTTGTGTTTAAAGTAAGTGTGTCTGCACAAAATTATTTCCTTGACTGAAGTGTTCCTCCCAGTTGCTATGACCGCCAGCTACAAATTACTCCACGATCTTGACATTTTATTGATTTATTAACAGTAATTTCTTTTTACACAAAATGTTGATTTGCCAGAGAAGTGCTACAGGAATACCTGATCACTGTGTTTATTTTTTTTGTTTTCTGGCTGGGGAATTGTAAATGCTTCTGGGTTCAAATAGTTTCTGCAACATGTCTGTGACACAAGTTGTGCCGCAATCTTCTTCTTCTAAGTAATCTTATGTTTATAAATAATCTTCTGGCTTAACTATAATTCCAAATATCATTTTTTGTGCTACAATGGTTCAGCTATTAATATAAATCACATGTTGACTGGTCAATTACCTCATATTGTAACTAACAATGTTTGTTATTGTAATTTTGTGAACTAACTTTATGAGTATTGAACTAACATTGTAATCAGAGTTTTTGCATTTACTTTAAACAGTGTGTGGCTTTTGTAGTCTGTTGTTTTTTAACTGAGACACAGGCTAGTCTCCCAAAATAAATGTGCAAGATCCAATTTGTATTGCATACCCAGAATGCAGGGCGTTACTTTTGCCCAGTACAGTTATTGTAGACAGTTTGTGAATTTTCACTAAGTCTGTTATGTTCATGGGGTAGAGTTTTCTCTACCCATTTTTTCCAGATCCATTTATATCTGTGTGCCATTTAGAATTTAAATTAGATTCTACCTCTTTGTGCCCCCCCCCCCCCCCTTCCCTCAGATTTCTTTCTATCTTTATGCTGTGAAACTGTCATGTCTGTGTTTATCTTTCTGTCATTTGGTTTTGGGGACCATCTTCATTGTACATGGACAACTCCATCAGTGCTCTAATCTCCTCACTTAGATCATACAAGGAAGATCTCAGTACAGTGCACAAACTCCGTAGCACTGTTGAGAATCCTAGTGTGTGTATATAGGAATCGCACATTATATAAATATTTTTGTGGTGGGTAGGGTAATTTATAAATTTTGCCAGGGCAGTAGCCTTGTGGCCTACTCGTCACCAACTGCCATGGAATTTTTAATGTGCGCAACTTGCACATGGGACCTCGCTAGTTTTTTCTCCCTTATCTGAGAAGGCTAGGCATCAGATCTCACTATACAGGAGACCAGGAGGAGTATGACACCATTAGGACCATAAGTACTGAGCAAAAATGTCCATAAATTATATTCCCTCTACTGGAAATCAAACCCGGTACTTTTAGAATTTGATGCGGACGCCAAGATATCACTATAACAAATCTGTGAAATATTTGTTTAATGTCCTGATCCCTGCTACACTTAGCATCATGTCAATTATTTCCATCAATAGTTGTCAGTGATTGCTGCTAGGCCATTGTAGATGTTCAATCGGCTATGATTGTGTCTGAGAAGTGGTGTTTGGTGTCAGTCATGAGCTGGTCCTTCCTTTTTTTGTTGTCCACTGTCTAGAGAAACTTTTTTTAAAAAATTATTACCAGCCAGTGTTTTTCCTAAATTAATTCAGCTTTTTTCCCACTCCACAGGTGGGAATGTCTATCACTGAATGCTTAAATTGTATTGAAAGTCTGATGCTTAAGATCAATTTTTTTTTTTCTTCAATTTTCAGTAAACGTTTTTTTTTTTTTTTTAAATCCAAAACAAGGTACTTAAGATGGTCTGCAAGAACAAAATATATCAACACAAAACATAGTGAGGATGATTTGTCATTTTAATTGAGAGCATTTCAATCACAACAATATCAAAGTGTATTAATAAATAATTCTGTCATCATTGCCTTGACTTTGGTCATATGAATTCTTGTATGTGGTCAAACATTTCTTCCACTCTTTATTCATTCTTACAATACTCATACATTCTAAAAATAATGTTAATAAATAAATGTTAACAACTCACTTAAAATTAGGTGTGGATCCTGATATCACACTCAACATGTCTTGGCTGGTATAAGTTGGAAAATAAAATATTCATAGCAAAAAAAAAAAAGAATAATGATATTAAATATTATTAAATATGTAATAAAGTCAGACAAAAAGTAACAAGTCCTTGAAACAGGAGAACCAATAATGGTCTAATAGAGCACTGCAGCCCTCTTGACATGTTAGAAATTAATATTCTTTCTTTGTACGGTACCGTACACTAATATATTCAGTTATCAGAATCTGATGCTGACAATAAATAAACATTAGCAAACATTTCTCAATGAGCTACAATGCTGACAATAAATAAACATTAGCAAACATTTCTCAATGAGCTACAATGCTGACAATAACATTAGCAAACATTTCTCAATGAGCTACAATGCTGACAATAAGCAAACATTTCTCAATGAGCTACAATGCTGACCAGTTACTATCTCTAGATGCAGTCATCATATTCAGCACTATAATTAGTAGCTGTGTCTAAAAATAACTAAAATGTCCTAACGTCTGAAGTGATTAAAGACCAGTTTGGTGAATTAACACAACTCCACAGGCTGGTGAAATATGAAATAATTGGTGATGTAACTTGCACAGTTAAGGGGGTTATTCATTCCAATTTCAAGTTTCCTTCACAAAAATATGACAGTTGAAAAAAAATTTAAAAAAAAAAAAAAAAAAAAAAAAAAAAAACACACACCCACACAAATAGTAATACGTCTTACAAGGAGAAGGACAAGAAAAACCTACGTTGCGGCCACAAGGCCTTCGTCAGGGACAGACAAACAAGAGACAGGAGGGAAAGAAAATGAGAATTAAGTAGAGAACATGAAACTATAAAAATAAGAGAAAAAAACTCCCTTAATATTAAGTCCAGTCACATGTGAAGCAAAGCAGGATGGCTGCCACTAAACCGGAAAGAGGAAGTTGACAGTACATAAAGATAAGAAATAATAAAAACAAGGACTGGAAAAGAGTGAGAAAAAAGTAATCAATAAATAATAAATAAAATAAATAAATAAAATATAAATAAATGAATAATAATAATAAATAAATTTAAAACAAATAAATAAAAATAAAAACTAAATAAAGAAATAAATAAAATAAAAAATAATAAAGGAAAAAAATAATTTAAAAAAATAAATAAAATAAAATAAAATAAATAAACAAATTAAAAAAATAAAATAAATAAATAAATAAAATTATTAAATTTAAAAAAAAAAAAAAAAAAAAAGGGTGATCGGATCAAAGTAGAAAGTCATAATACAACAGGGACTCGATAGAGAAAGGCGTCTCAGACAAAAGAATGTTGGGTATTCAAACCGTGTGGTTTGAGGCAACCCATAAGATGGATGAGGCGTTGTTCCTGGCGAAACCGACTGTTGGCGTCCAAGGAACAGTATCTGATGGCTGTCACCTGGATGTCAGTGGCACCGTGGTGGTCAGGGCCATTGAAGTGGATGGCCACAGGTGTGGAATTAAACTGAGAGATGTCATAGAGGTGTCTGCAGAATCGGTCGCCCAGTCGTGTGCCCGTTTGGCCGATGTACGTAATGGTGCAACGTTTGCATATAATAGCATAAATGACGTTGCGTGACTCACATGTGAAGCCATGGGTGATGGTGAACTTGGCGTTAGGGAATGAGACTGAACGTGTTTCGATTACATACTGACATGTCTTACATCGTGTACGGTTACATGGCTTGGTTCCAAAGTGGCCATCGTTGACGGTTTTCAGATGGCTGTGGACTAGGAGGTCCCTCAAATTTTTGTCCCGTCTATATGCCAGCAAGGGTGGCTCACTAAATGCTTCCCGCGCCACTGGGTCAGCTTGGAGGAGAGGTAGGTGGCGAAACAGGATCCTTTTGACAGCAGTGCTGTGAGGGTGATAGGTCATTATTAACTTGACTCTATCAGAGGAGGTTTTTTGGCGGGGTTTGAGGGCCTCTACACGTGAGATAGGGAGAACACGTTCTAAGGCAGAGGTAAGAACATCTTCTGGATACTGTCTGTTACGGAAGAAGTCCAACATTTCTTGTGCGCGGCATAGAAAGTTGTCATCATCTTGGCATAACCGACGGAGGCGGAGAAGTTGTGAGAAAGGCAAGGAGTCCCGACAAGCCGGAGGATGAGAGGAAGTATAAAGGAGGTAACTGTGTGCATCGGTGGGTTTGTAGTACACCGAAGTGGTGAGGTGGGGCGGAGTGATAGTGACAACAATGTCAAGGAAATTAACAGAGACAGTGGAGATGTGAGAGGTGAATTGGATCGCAGGGTGGAAGTTGTTAATGAAATTAATGAACCTAGATAGGTCAACCTCTGGCATATCGGTGAGACCTATGCCATCATCGATGTATCTATGATACATCAATGGAAAAGGTCCAGGATACTGCTGCCACACCTGATACTCCAGGTAGCCCATGAAGAGGCAGGCATAACTGGGACCCATCTTGGTGCCCATGGCAACTCCACTTATTTGGTCAAAGAACTGTCCATTGAACTCAAAGGAATTGAGTCGAAGGACCAGTTCTGCAAGGCGCAGGAGAGTCTCTGTAGCGATAGAGGGGTGCGTGCGCTGGTCCAGGAAAAACCGTAGAGCTCGGAGACCATCAGAGTGAGGAATGGAAGTGTAAAGTGAGCAAACATCTAACAGAAATAAACGGTAGGTACGGTCTGGAGAAAGCTGAATAGAGGAAAAAGTAGTAAGAGCATGGTTTGTGTCCTTTAAGAAGGAAGGAAGCTGCTCTACAATAGGCTGGAAGATGCCGTCGAGGAAGTCTGATATACGTTCGGTGGGGCAGGCACACGCAGAGACAATGGGTCTCCCAGGGTTGGAGGGTTTATGAATTTTAGGAAGCATATAAAACACAGGCTTACCCAGACCACTATTGTCAATACGGAGATGAGAAGCGCTAGAAGGTAAGGACTTGTTGGCGATAAGACTTTTGATGGTGTCATGGACCAGACGATTGTTGAGGACTGTCGCATCATTGTCACGGCGCTGGTAGAAGGAGCTGTTGGTGAGCTGCTTATTACCTTCTTGGAGGTACAGGTCCTTGCGCCATACCACAAAAATATGACCATTCTTCATTAATTAACTAAAAACTTTCTCTTTCTCACACACACCACTCCAGAGGAAACAAAAAAAAAAAAACTGTCCAGACTTCATTTGTCAGAGCTTGTCACTAGATCAAACCACTGCCTCAAGGCATCACTGAGTATGTGTGGCATAGTGTTGATGTCACGTAAGATTATGTAGAAAGGAAATGGAAACATCTCCATGTAGGACTTGATCTCTCGAATCTGTATGGTGTGAACAGGGACAGGAAAAAATACAGATCATCAAAGAATTTTGCACTAACATGTTAAACAAATGTGTAGCATGCAACATCAACCAGCAGAAATATAATTTGATGGATGATCTAGATTTTGCCACCAATCACCTGGCTCTTATGACCTCATAACTCATGTCTGTAACCAGATGCAAGACAAAATAATATTACCTTATGAGAGAGAGAGCAGTAATTGGGTCAGAAAAGACAACGATTATGACACTTCACTCATTACCCTTCAGTTTGAACCTTCCTATCCTGTGCCTTCCATTAAAGTCTTTACATGTCTTTTTTTTTTAACCTCTTTCATGTCTGTACTCCATTCTTCAAAGGTTTTTCAGTCCCCGTCTGTTTCTATTGCTCTGATGATTCCAGTTCAAGGACAGCTTTATAATACTCTCAGCTGGTTTTCTAATTGTGTGTTCTATCCGGTGCCAGCAAGTTCTCCACATCTCTTGTTTCACTGGTACTTGGCTGGTTCTTGTCATCAGTTCCACATTAGTGATCTTGTCATACCATTTCCAAGTTCCACATTAGTGACCTTACCATTTCCATCCTTCTATTCTACACAAGCACCCATTTATGAACACTCTCTTGCCTTTTGTATTGATTTCACATGAAGATGCATCTCTCCAAGGTGTGAATTCATACATTTATCTTGGCAGCAGTACAGACAAAGTTGAAAGAACAGACAGGTATATCAAAATTATCATACAAAAGTCAAGTGGAGCTTTCACTGCATTAGGAAATGTATGTATATAAAAAGAAATCAAGTCCAGCACTAACATAAGAATCTTTAACTCAAACGTACAAAACATTCAGAATCTCAAACATTAAGAACAAAAACAACAACCAGCTTTTATGAATGAGTGCCTCTGGATAATAGGACTGCCATGGTATGGCAAGAAAACCATTGTGTTCATGGCAAGACGCAAACACCAATAATACTAGAAGTAAGAACCAAACACCAATAATACTAGAAGTAAGAACCAAACACCAATAAAACTAGAAGTAAGAACCAAACACCAATAATACTAGAAGTGAGGGGAATATGCTAGTGATGAAACCAGTTGATAGCAGCATAAGGCAGTACTTTGCTCTGGAATCCCCAGGGTGGGAGAAATAGAAGGAAACATAGAAACACATGGAGAAGGGAATGGGAGACAGACATGAAAGGGAGGAAGAAACCATGGACAGATTCTGAAACAGAATTGGGGGGGGGGGAAGAGGAAGAGAACCCAGACATGAAGGGGATAGAGAAGACGTGGAAGGATGGCACAGTTATAGAAAAGGTTGGCATGACATTGTTGAAGGGCTATGTTCCACAAGCAGTTGAAGGGTAATGAACAACTAAATGAATGTCTTCATTAATACACTTCAGCTTTTCATTAATACACTTCAGCTCCCCAAGGAGCATAGGCCTTCAACATACTCATGCCAAGTCTTCTCTCATCTCTTTCAAATCTGTCCCCAGCTTTCTTCTCCATGTGTGTTTTCGGTCTCCCTCTATCTCTTACTCTGCTGATTCCAGAATAAAGGACTGCCCTGTAATGCTATCAACAGGTAACTGTGTACCCTGTCCATCGCCAGCATCTTTTCTCAATGAATGAATGTGATCCTAGTTTGTGTGAATCATTTGCAAATGAGACATTTTTCTTAACACAAATCTTATTTAGACAATAATACTTGCTCAGTGCCAGTCACTATTCAGAAATGTCGATACAAGAAGAAAAATCCTGGCTTAGTATAACCAACATTTGATGTATTTTTCAAAATTCTATACCAGCTGCTACCATGTGTCAAGACAGGTCTAGTGTCAAGTTGTGACTCAGCCCATGGCTTACTCACCACAGGTTAATTTAGTGAGTAAGCAGTTTCAACTATCAATAATGTTCAGCATTATTTGAAGAATCATTTCATTACTAGCAAAGTAACCTCTCAAGAAATGCTGGCAAAGAATTATGGCGTGCGATGACTGTCTCATGTCCTGATGATGACCTTCAAGAAATGCTGGAAGAGAATTATGGCACCATTTCTTCCCTTCAATTTATTTTCACCTTCCACCAAGCAAGGAAGCCTAGTCAACATAAAGACACTGGACATTATAGTTAAATAAAAAAAAAAAACACACACAACATTTTTTTTAAAAGTATACTTCTGCCAGGAACCGAACACAACTTGGAAGGTAAACATTCTAACTAATAAACAAAAAATGTCACAACAGACTGTCTTCCTTCAAGCACATGCAGAATATTTACACAGAATGCCCTTGCTGAGATCAAGAGAAGTAATTGTTCGCCCTCGCTTATATTTTTATGTTAATACAACGTCCATCGGTTATATTAAGGCACGGGACCCAAAGATGCATCAATAGAGAATGCAGTCAGCGACCCATAGCTTGACTGCTTGCATCAGGATCAGCGAACCAGAGCTGGTCAAGACCGTACTCCACCTCCACGTGGTGGTCCTGGAAACAGTCTGCAGCAGTGCAGTCTGGCTGAGCGAGTACAGATCGAAGAGGGAAGGCAAACCCGGTCCCAAAAAATGCCGTGCAGAAGTCGGATGTGTCGACCGAAAGGTGCAGATATCACAGCTTAGGCGTAAACAGACACAATGCAACCACCATTCTTTTCAGGACGAACGAGAGAGAAGAAGAATATTAAGGCATGTTCAAATATAAAAAAAAACCTTGTGGTCTTTATATTGTATGTAATGCAGAACTACCCAAGAGTACTTGTGTAAATGGTCTCTCAGTCTCAACTGTTTGGGTAAAGCATTATCTTTACTATTGTAATATGTATATACAAAACAGTTAAAAGCATTTCACAGGTCACAAGAACAACTATGACCTGCGTGAAGACCAGTTAGGTCTTCTTCAAAGCAGACATGAAAACGCGAGGGGGAAAGGAAGGCAAGAAAAAAATACAACTTTTTTGCCCCTTCATTAAGACTGAAGACTGACTTCCCGACTTTACAATAATTAACAAATTTTTATAATAATTAACGTATGGCTTTTATTCCGTTAAACTAATCACTTACCTGTCCTGATGGTTCCATGATTGGTACTTTGGCATCTAGAATTGAACTCTAAAGAAAATAATAACAAATGTTAGTAGAAGAGATGAGAAACCTGAAACAGTGAAACAACATAGGCAATCTGATTATCAAAAGTTGAATCTCACTGTTCAAAACGTAACTGTTAAATATAATATTATGTAATTACACAGCAATAAAATGTAGCCAACATAAAATGGAGAATGTCTTTAGGCGCACAGACAACCAGTTAGGGGTCATCCACAACTCAATATTTATGGACCCCTATAATTATTAGTAAAGTTGCTTCTAGATCTCATATCAAGGATCCAATATGAATTTTGACATAAAACAGCCAACAAAAGAAAAAAAGGTCTTACGCTGAGTTCTACAATATCTCGTACATTGTTTGGAAAATTTTGCATGCAAATTTTATATGCCATGTTTTGTGTAGGTTTCTTGCAGTTTTTTTTTGGTTAAAATAATTCAGAATGAAATGTTAGTACCTATTACATTTTGGAAAATGAAAGCTAGCATTATGCTGGTTTTAAGTTAAAAAAGTATTAGTTATCTAAAAAAAAATTCAAAAGACTAACTTTCTTATTGTAATTCTGCCATCATTTTTTTTTTTTTAAACAAAGTATCCCGTTCAACTCTTGATGAGTTATAATTAGGATATATTGTGTAGTAAATTCAAGACAATAGTATCTTCTTCCCTCCTCCACTCAGTCCAAATGGTGTAAATCAAAAGTGTGTGAATGTGTGTGTGACCTACCCTTTCCTAGAAACAAACACACAATAAAAATATAAAAAACAAACATCAAAAACAAAGTCAAAAGTTGCCACAGTTGAGTGATTTCATTAAAGTCTGCTGTCAGTTACAATAATAATTTACTGCATGTTTTCCTGAAAACTAAAGTAGCATTTTACCAGGAAAACACTTGAAACCACACATATCAGCCATTCTCTGGCATGAAATCCAAGACCTCTCTCAGATCTGATCAGCAACATTTCACTAAAGGCAGGAAGCTGTTATACTGGTGTGGTTAGTGTGAACAACAGGGAGCCCTGATAATATTTCTGCTATTGGTTGAATTTTAAAAATAGAAATGATCTTAATGTGGGTTCGGCCTAGAATGATAATACTTCCTTTTGTCAGATGAATGCAAGATAATACAACTGACAACAAATTTTAGTATTCTGTACCTTCCTAAAGGTCCCCTTAACATAAATGGGTCTGCTGAGACCTTATCTATGTCAGTGACTGTGAAACCATAGAATAACAGTTATCTCAGTAACAGTTTGTCTATGAAACTGATAAGATTCACTAATGGTTAAAAACTGAAAAGTAAATAATTTCTTGTAAACAACATAAGTAAGTTCAAGTAGTGGCAGGTATAACAACTATTCCAAGAGAAACAGGATTTTTTAAAAATTTATAATGGCCCCTTCAGTCATAACTGACTATGGGAATGTGCCCCTGAGGCGACAGCCCTCAACTACTTATTTTCCTGGTGTTCCTTTCTATGTTTTCTCCTCTCTTCTGCTTGCCGTGAGAGCTTCTTTTCACCCAATCTGAGGTGGTGCGATTGGCAGCTTCATCTTCCCAGGTTGCTGGATTAATGTCCAGTGCCCTCATGTCTCTCTTGCACACATCTTTGAACCTCACCTGTGGTCGCCCAACTGTTCTTCTGCCATCTGCCAGTTGTCCGTAGAAAAGATCTTTCAGGATGCGACCATCTTCCATGTGGCGGACATGGCCAAGCATTTTTTTAAAATATGATCACAGCTGGATCCAACTTTTCCAAGGTCTGTTACTACAACATTTAATAAGCAAATCCAGACACTTATTAGATTAGCAACAGCTGCCCACGTGACTGGGCTTTTAGTTTTAGTATTGTTTTTAAGGCCACCCGTTGTCTGAAAATATACAGCTAATGAGGTAATGGAGAAAATGAGACAGACCTTGAAAACCAGCAGTAAATTTTGATACTGTCAAAAATGAAGCAAGGGAAAAATAAAAGGGACTGATAAAACTGAAACTGGGCATGGAAACATGAATGGACCAAGAGCTGTAACAACATTTAAAAAAACAAAAAAAGAGAACAAAGTAAATCAGTGTGTTAGGACACAACAACAGTTCAAGACAAAGTTGAAGATACAAATATTCTGCCTTTTAGATGTTAGGAAGAAGGGATATAACAGCTAATAATACAATGATGTAGTCATATCCAGCAGATTAGAAGAGTCTTCTTCTTCTTCTTCTTCCGTCCTTAGCCAAAGACCGACCAAGCAGTCAGAGGCCATCACGCCTTGTGGCGTCTTAAGGGCAACAGCAGATTGATTTTCTCTGTTGTAGTTTCCCATCACGCGTAAGATGATTAAAACACAGAGTGTGATTCGTAATACATCTTGAGCAAGAAAAATCCACCATTAAAACTGAAGATATCGCAGATAAACTATTAACACAGCTAACAGAATGAAGCAAGAATTAAATTTTAAAAAAAAATAAAGACATCAATACAGCTTATGCATCGTTAAAAATAAAAAGATAGAGTGAAGAGGAAAACAGTACATTTTATGAGAATTTTGCAACATTTTCATTAGCCAAAAGAGCTATTTAATGTATCTGAGGAAAGCATTTGAGTTTTGTGTTTGTTTTTAAATTTTTACCTTCCTTTCTTGGTTATCCAGAATGATGAAAACAAGGAAAATCTTGGCAGATCGGGCACGACGTACTGCTCTACGCACCACATCCATTCCCTCTCTAAACACTCCATTGCCATCTGATAGTACAAGCAGTAACTGTGCTGTTTCAGCATGACCTGCCGTCGGTGACTGGCGACTTCGAGCATCCATCAACAAAGCAAGAGCCTTGTCTAACAGCTATATACAAATAAATATTGCTGTTTAATTGGACAACATACAGCATCAATAACTGCTCTCACAGCTAAGGCTTCCAGTTACAGAAGCATGGAAAGATGGACAGGGAAGTTGGCGAACGAGGACATTGGAGAACATGGGCACAATGTCATATTTATTATTAATACATCTGACATTGTGTATTATGTCATGGGAAATGGATAATGGATGCCCAGAAGTGTGGACAAAAAAGCAACACAAATATTCTTAAGCACTGACACTATAAAAATTTGTTTAAAAAAAATACAAGGTAATAAGAGAAGAAAAATAAAGCAAGGCAGAACTAAATATAAACAGTGTGCACATAAAAGTAGATTTTAAAATTGCCTCATGGAGTTACCAGGGATCTCTGAAGAAAGATTAGGAGTAATGCAACCTCAGGCATGTCTGTCGTACAAGGTGATTCATGTGAGGTTGTGCGTGAGGCTGGCAACCTCAAGGTGATTGATGTGAGGTTGTGCGTGAGGCTGGCAACCTCATCATGTTAAACAAATTGCCACAAAAACCACTGCTGCAAGAGCATGTGAATGTTTGGTGAAGGTTTTCTGTAAGATGATGACCCGTGGTGGCACCATTCTCCGTAAGGAGCATTCAAGAAAATGTGAACTGTTAAAATGCATGCTTCAACATCAACTTTCAAGAAATTGTGTTGAGCACAGCTGTGGAAAATAAATGTTAATAAAGCTATTAAAACAAACAACATACATAAATATGATGCAGTTATGCAAGACAAACTGCTACGCTTGATTATATGTTCATTAAGCCTTGTCACAGATTGCTTAAATTAAATTTACATATATATATATATATATAAAAAAAAGATCCATGGTTTTAAAAAAATTATTAAAAACACCATTTTAACAATTAATAAAACAAGCTGCACAAAATCTTGTTTTTAAAATGCCTTTTGTGATGGAGGACGTAATGGTAAAAGGAAGGACATGTCATTTTGCTGATGTCTGGTAACCCAATACACACATAAGACTGCCAGAACTGCAACAAAACATGGATATATGGACGGAAGAAATACTAAGGCAGAACTAGAAATGAAAGATATACAAAACTGAAGATAGAGATCCCCTTGATGACATAGAGAATGTTTGTCTTTGCCGTATGAGATTCAGTGTCAGTGATCAGGGTGAGATGACATGGAGAATTTTTGTCTTTGCCTTACGACATTCAGTGTCAGTGATCAAGGTGAGATGACATGGGAAATGTTTGCCTTATGACAGTCAGGTGTGGGCGATGAATGGCATTTCTATCCCTTCTTCTATTGTTGTCAGGCTGAACGTAACACATGCTGTACATTTCTGTATGTGTGCTTTATCCCATGTCCATGTCTGCAGATTTTAACAATAGACAGGTATGACTTGGTTTGGGTTTTGGTTTTAAGGACAATCTTCATTGCACATGGACAACTCCATCAGTATTCCAATCTCCTCCCTTCGATCACACAAGGAGGATTGTCGTCAAAACATTCTGTTATGTATTTCCCAAAGGGTTGTGACCGCACCATCAATGGCTCATAATACAATTCTAGTGGCCCTTAAGGGAAAAAAAACGTTCAAAAAGAACATCAGCCATACTTACCATCCCATACTTTGTCTGCTTCTGTTCACATGTGAGCTGCTGCAGAATTTTAGCTCCTGACTGATTGGTAAATTGTTCACAGAATGGGTGTAACAGTCTCACTTCTTCACCAAAACTGAAACCAAAGAGGACTTTATTGTTTATTGCTTGCACAGTCATCCAATAATTAAACCATAATTCAGTAACACATAAATGCTTAAATCTGTCAGGTACAAAGTTATGTTTCATGCGGTAAATGACAAAGGCAAATCTATTCGATGAGGAAGTAAAAAATAATTCTGTAAGGGACAATCACCAATGACATACAAAGTGTGAAGTGATTCTGCTAGGGACAAAGTCAATAATTCTGCTGCAAGAGATATTCACCAATAATTCTCCAAGGGTCAAAGTCACCAATAATTCTCCAAGGGACAAAGTCACCAATAATTCTCTAAGGGACAAAGTCACCAATAATTCTCCAAGGGACAAAGTCACCAATAATTCTCCAAGTGAAAAAGCTACCAATGATTCTCCAAGTGCCAAAGTCACCAATGATTCTCCAAGTGACAAAGCTACCAATGATTCTCCAAGGGTCAAAGTCACCCATGATTTTCCAAGGGACATAGTCATCAATAATTCTCCCAGTGAAAAAGCCGCCACTGATTCTCCAAGTGACAAAGTCTCCAATCATTTTGCATGAGAAATAGCCATGATTTATTCTGCATGTGATAAAGTCACCAATGATTCTGCAAGGGACAGCCAACAATGATTATTCAAGGGACAAAGTCACCAATTATTACACAAGGGACAAAGTCACCAATGGTTACACAAGGGACAAAGTCACCAGTGGTTACACAAGGGACAAAGTTACCATGATTCTGTTAGGGGCAAAGTCACAAGTGATTCTACAAGAGGCAAAGTCACAAGTGGATCTACAAGGAACAAAGCCACCAATGATTCTGTAAAGGACAAAGCCAAGTCTGGCCACCCCATAAATAACAATCAAGTCTGATTTTCAAAGATTAAAAGTCTAAATTTATTTCATAAGGGCCAAAAGTTAAATCTGAATGCAATTGGCAAAACCAGCAAAAAATAAAGCGTTATCATAATTCATTATTCTGCACACAGCCCAAACACCTCTCAAAGTTTGGAGTGACATGTGAAGGCTCAAATGAAGGTGGCCTAGAAATAAAAACAGTTTTGGTAGATGACTCCTCCCAACAGCATAAATATGATGATCAAAAAGAATACAACAAAATACAACATACCTGCAGACTGACAGCTCACCAGACTCCAGCAATGTCAAGGCATTAGAAACCAGTGCCAGAGATTCAAATGCAAGCTGAAAATAAACAAAAATGCTTTTTTGTCATATACAATAATAGATATAAATAAATATATTTATAAATCATGTTATAAATCCTATTCAATAAAATTCTCTTTCTCTCGCTATTCTATTTGTAATCAAAATGTAAATTAAACTTTCATGGCCTCTCCATTTTAAAAATGTACATGTCTTACCTCCTATTAAAATATATATGAAGTGGTTTATAACTGTTTCTGCCAATAAGCTATGTCCAGTAACATTATCTTCTTCAAATACCATGCCTGATGGCATAGGAGATCATGTCTCTCCACAACTTCCTGTCTCCAGTATTAATTATCAAACTCTGTTGTTGACTTGTTTCCATGTCATGATGCCCAGTATCTTCTCTTGTTGTCCTTCTATCTTTCCTGTTTGTTTGATATACACCAACTTCCTTCTATCTTTCCTGTTTGTTTGATATACACCAACTTCCTTCTATCTTTCCTGTTTGTTTGATATACACCAACTTCCTTCTATCTTTCCTGTTTGTTTGATATACACCAACTTCCTTCTATCTTTCCTGTTTGTTTGATATACACCAACTTCCTTCTATCTTTCCTGTTTGTTTGATATACACCAACTTCCTTCTATCTTTCCTGTTTGTTTGATATACACCAACTTCCTTCTATCTTTCCTGTTTGTTTGATATACACCAACTTCCTTCTAGCTTTCCTGTTTGTTTGATATACACCAACTTCCTTCTATCTTTCCTGTTTGTTTGATATACACCAACTTCCTTCTATCTTTCCTGTTTGTTTGATATACACCAACTTCCTTCTAGCTTTCCTGTTTGTTTGATATACACCAACTTCCTTCTATCTTTCCTGTTTGTTTGATATACACCAACTTCCTTCTATCTTTCCTGTTTGTTTGATATACACCAACTTCCTTCTATCTTTCCTGTTTGTTTGATATACACCAACTTCCTTCTATTTTTCCTGTTTCTTTGATATACACCAACTTCCTTCTATCTTTCCTGTTTGTTTGATATACACCAACTTCCTTCTATTTTTCCTGTTTGTTTGATATACACCAACTTCCTTCTATCTTTCCTGTTTGTTTGATATACACCAACTTCCTTCTATCTTTCCTGTTTGTTTGATATACACCAACTTCCTTCTATTTTTCCTCTGTTTGATGTACACCAACTTCCTTCTATCTTTCCTGTTTGTTTGATATACACCAACTTCCTTCTATCTTTCCTGTTTGTTTGATGTACACCAACTTCCTTATATCTTTCCTGTTTGTTTGATATACACCAACTTCCTTCTATCTTTCCTGTTTGTTTGATATACACCAACTTCCTTCTATCTTTCCTGTTTGTTTGATATACACCAACTTCCTTCTTCTCAAACATGCCCAAAGAAAGTGGATTGCTTCCTTCTAACATGAGGAATAAGCATCTTTTGCACATTTGGCATCTTTCAAGACATCCTCATTACTCTGTTTAGTTGTCCACGGTATTTTTAACATTATTCTGTAAAATCATATCTCTGTGGCCTCTAATGCTTTTCTTTCTTTTAACTAATTGCCCATGACTCACTTCCGCATGTCAGGACTGGTTCTATATAGCAATGAAGAACTCTCTTGCTTACTTCTATTGACAAAAAATTGTTGCATAAAATACTTTTCAGTTTACAGAGTGCTGCTTTTGCCTGAGCTATTCTACTCTTTGCTTCAGTAACATTATAGTTCAGTTTAAAAATGAATAAAATATACAATTTCTATTTCATAAACAGCTCAAACTTTTGTTAATAAATGCACAGAATGACTATCAAATTGTACACATAAAAAAATATTGTATGCCAAAGAAGAAATGTAACTGAAGGATTAACAGATTCCTACTGACAAAATTGCAAGGAATGACAAAGGAATGGTTTTATTACACAAGGGAAAGTAAGCAATACTTTTGGAAAGGACTGAAAAAAACAAAAACAAGAATGATTTTCCCCAAGTCTTTGAGAAAACGATCAGACAAGATCAGAAAATGAGCAATACTTTAAAAAGACTCAAAAAATGATTTGATGTTCCCAGGTGTTTGAGAAAATCATCCGACAAGATCAGAAAATGAGCAATACTTTAAAAAGACTCAAAAAATGATTTGATGTTCCCAGGTGTTTGAGAAAATCATCCGACAAGATCAGAAAATGAGCAATACTTTAAAAAGACTCAAAAAATGATTTGATGTTCCCAGGTGTTTGAGAAAATCATCCGACAAGATCAGAAAATGAGCAATACTTTAAAAAGACTCAAAAAATGATTTGATGTTCCCAGGTGTTTGAGAAAATCATCCGACAAGATCAGAAAATGAGCAATACTTTAAAAAGACTCAAAAAATGATTTGATGTTCCCAGGTGTTTGAGAAAATCATCCGACAAGATCAGAAAATGAGCAATACTTTAAAAAGACTCAAAAAATGATTTGATGTTCCCAGGTGTTTGAGAAAATCAACCGACAAGATCAGAAAATGAGCAATACTTTAAAAAGACTCAAAAAATGATTTTATGTTCCCAGGTGTTTGAGAAAATCATCCGACAAGATCAGAAAATGAATAATACTTTGAAACAAGAATGGCACATCTCAGTCTTCAAAAAATAATCTCCATAAAGATGATGATAAGCCTTGTTCTTTTGCAAATGAAAAAAATGGAAATGGGCTAACCCAACTGGAGCAACCACCAAATGGTCTACACAACTTTCTTTCAACAACCACCAAAAAGTATTACAAACCTGTTTGGAATGATTATCAGCCATACTGGCAGAGTCATCAATTGCTATCAGTATCTGATACTGTCTTTTGCTAGGCTTGCTCCGCCTCAACCAGATCTTGTCCTTGAGGAACTGAGAAGCAATGTAGGGAATCACCTTCCGCATGTTCAGTCTCTTCCCAGTACGATAATCACCCCTGTCAAATGGATACAACTAGTACTTTTAATCCACAACTTAAGAGAAATGATGCCTCTTGGATTAGTTAAGTTAATATCATGTATGTCTCCAATATAGATGACAAGTTTTATTTTACAAATTAAGCTTTAGTTTAAATGTTGAGTAAACCACTGGAAAAAATCAATCCAACAACTACCATGGGTGATGTGTTCTGGAAATGTGTTGCCATCTTACAGAAATGTTTAACCATCTGACAGTTTTCAGAAAAGGCAACAAATTATTTATCTTTCACAATATTAGGTGTCTTTAACGTATATGTCATATGAATAACCAAATTATGGCTTACATGTGAATAACTGGAAACCTGGGAGAAACCTTGCAACTTTAAAAAAAAAAAAACAAACAAAGAAAAGAAGTCTTATTCTGTATCAAATTTGACGTCTGTCAAAAATTTTTCTTATTTCCTGCTTTCAGGTCTTCTCTACATTTGAAATTGGCAAAGAATTAACTGTCTCAGAGTTTTACAATTTTTCCACACTGTAAAAACCGCCTGCATGGTTTATTTAGGTTATGTGGCCTCAGAAAGTCTGAAAATTTGTCTTTATGACATGACTTACTTAAGTTTTGTGTCATGAGAAAGTCTGAATATTAGTTTTTACGACATAACTTATTTAAGTTTTGTGTCATGAGAATTTCTGAATATTAGTCTTTAGATGGGTGTGAAAAAAAATCGAGAAAAGGTGATTCGTCTTACGAGGACAAAAGACAAAGAAAATAGCCAACGTTACGGCCACATGGCCTTCGTCAGGGAAAGGAAAGAAAGTGAAGGCTAGATAGGACACATAAGAACCTAAATAAATATAAAAATGAAACCTAGGTTCTTCCCTGAAGGAATCGAGGTCCTACCATTTTTGCTTCCCTGACGAAGGCCTTGTGGCCGTAACGTTGGCTATTTTCTTTGTCTTTTGTCCTTGTAAGACGAATCACCTTTTTTCGATTTTTTTTTCACACCCATCCATTGTACTCCACTTCTTACAGCAGTTCCCCTCAACTTCCTCGACAACATTAGTCTTTACGACATAACTTATTTAAGTTTTGTGTCACAAGAAAGTCTGAATATTAGTTTTTACAACATAACTTATTTAATTTTTGTGTCATGAGAAAATCTGAATATTAGTTTTTACAACATAACTTGCTTAAGTTTTGTGTCAAGAGAAAGTCTGAATATTAGTTTTAACAACATGACTTAATTAAGTTTTGTGTTATGAGAAAACCTCTACACCTCACGGTAGAAGGGGAGCGACTAAGTAAGTAAGTTATGAGAAAGTCTGAATATTAGTTTTAACATCATGACTTACTTAAGTTTTGTGTCAGGAGAAAGTCTCAAAAGCAGACTTAACAAGATGACTTCTTTAAATTTTGTATCATGAGAAAGTATGAAAACTAGCCTTAACAACATGACTTCCTTTCTTTTTGTGACTTAAGACAGTCTTAAAACATGACTTATTCAGATTTTGTGGTCTAATAAAAGTCTGAAAATTCATTTCATGACACAACTTATTTAATTTCTGTTGTGTGAAAGTTTGAAAATTCATTTCATTATATGATTCATTTCATGACAAAACTTATTTAATTTCTGTTGTGTGAAAGTTTGAAAATTCATTTCATTATATGATTCATTTCATGACAAAACTTATTTAATTTCTGTGGTGTGAAAGTCTGAAAATTCATTTTATTACACGACTTACTTCAGTTTTGTGGCCTGAGAAGGTTCCAGAATTAGCCTCAGTTGCTCACACAACTCCTGTGACAAGGCACCTGTTATGGCCTGGTACTTCTGCCATGCCTCTGATGCCACCCGAGCCTGCAATAAAGAAGCCAATATTTGATGAAAACAGAAACAAGATTCTGACAGTGTAATGTACTACGAGAAATGATGTCTGGAAAATTAAAAAACAAACAAAAAAATATTACAGTTTAAAAACTCAGAACTTTCTTTTACTTGGAAGTGCTATGATCTGCCTAGAAACAGTGGAGATAAGAGTGTGGCTATCTTGTCAATGCTGCACAGAGATAATGTGCATGTAAAAATCTCAACATACTAGACATGTGGTTTGATGAATTTACCGTGATACAACGTTAAAATATCTCCAATTATAAAGATAACACGTAGGGATAAAAATAATGCGTAAGATACTAGGAGACATGCTCGCCTATGCCCGCATTTCCCACCGCCATTCAAACTAACTAGTTAAACATGCAGACGAAACGGTACCCTTGTAAACGGGAGGGAAACGGAGATATAAAAAAGGAAAAATATGACTGAACACGTGTTTGAATCTAGAAAGGCAAAAAGACGCAAGTTGTAGTTTAAGGAAAAAAATTCACGTCACAAGTTGACAAAAAGTAAGGAAATGGACAGAAAAGACCTTAGCTCTTATTAGAAACAGTCATATCTTGGACGTTTTACGGTAACTTGGTTGTTTTATTTGAATTCAGCGGCAAACGCCGTGGAGAAGGTTCGACAACAAATTTCAAAAACTAACTTTGAGAAAAAAGTAACTTTTTCTTAATAATAATGTTATGAAAATAAAACCTAGCTAGTTTGATAGCCCATCTTGAGCAGAGAAATAATATACTTTAAATTATACAGACGGACAGATAACAAGGAAGATATTGACAAAAGACCGTATTGTTCCTATCAGACTAGCGACAGTATTGTTGTGCATACTTTCACTAAAGTTTCAAATTTTCGTCCTTGAGACAAGGAAATGCAAAAATCTAGCTGTAATGAACGAGAGGGGGAAGGTTGGAGAATTGTGGCTAAAAATAACTTAGGAGACAGTTTTGTGTAGGTTTTGCATGTAGTTGGTCCAAGAAACAAGTGTGTTTTTGTGAAAAACCAAGTAGAGACAGACGGACCAACAGACAATAATACATACTTGACTGAGATCTGACTGAAATTTGACTTTTGGTTTGAAGATTTGAAAAAGTAGAGGGGGAGTCTGTGATTGGACAAATGTATTCATATTAGCGGGATAGAGACGCACATTTTTGCCATTTTGTATAAGTCTGTCCAGGGACACAGTCATTTATTGCGAGTGGTGTTTTCCACGGAAGAATACATAAAATATAGTGGGACGCCATACTCTAGCCAGCAGCTCAGCTGAGTTTTGCTAGTATTAACTGTGTTCTCAATTCTGAATTCTGGTAAGAATGAAAGCATTTATCTTGTATATTTTAATATTTTGAGTGATTGATACTGCCATATCATGAAGAATGATTACGACAAGTAAATGCGTGCTCTAGGTCCCCAGCTGCAGTTCAGGGTCTAGAGAGAAACAAAAAAATATATGGACGCCTAACTAAGACTATGGAAGGCGGATCTATTATTGAGATCAGTGGGAACATATCACCTATCTTATTGAAGGAAAGAGGAAACTATTGAACATATCTCAGATGCAATGTAGTCTTGGGGAACTGGTACTATATGAAAACAACTGGGTAAGATGTGCTATGTTGGTCAGAGAGATCTGACCCATTCTGTGTAATGTCGTTGTGTTGTGTTGTGTGTAAGAGTGGCGCAGTGGATAGAGTACTGACACATGGCACAAATTTTGTTTCAGAATTGTGAGTTTCTGTGTTGGCACTAGAGGTAGTGCCAAATATTTATGCAAGAATACACAAGCAGATGTGTGTGCCGCCTAACATGTGTGTCGGTGCACCTAACATTATATTCCTGCTACAGAGAGGAGTGGGCCACCAGAATCCTGCATCAGATCGTCACAGACGAGATAAGTGAATACGTGGCCTGCTGAAGATTCACCAGTATTCACTACTATTCACCAGTATTCACAACTATTCACAAATATTTCCCCATCAAATATAGACTTAATTCTTGGGAAATATAACATTTAACTACAGTCTATAAGTCATGGACAATGCTTGTTGTAGTCACAGAGTGGGAGTGATGACACCACCCCAACAGCACATCCAGTAATAGTTCTCCCAAAGACTTTATAAACATTAATAATATTAACCAGTTTTATAAAATACCTATGTACACAAATTCCATTTTATTATGCCATATATGTATGCATTTCATTTATAACTCCATAACATTTCATATGTTCTGACCAAAATAAAACATTGGTTCAGAACAAATAAATTTAAAAAAAATTGTTAAAATTTACACTAAAACAGTCTGAGTTAGTTCAGTGTGTTATAGATTTTATTAATATTAGTAGACTTATTAATTACCTGTGTGTGTTTGTATAGTATATTACAACACATTACATTTCAGTACCCTAGACTTTTTAACGTAGCTACATTCATGATAGTAAAAGAGATATGTTTGAGGTCGTAAGTGGTAGTAAGAAGGGCCTTCTGTAATTCACATAAACATTTATATCAGGAGCCTTCACAGCTGACCTCATACATTACACTAGATAACATAACAACCATACAATACCATCAAAACCACTACATGTGTGAAAGAACAAATGTAGCAATCAACAGAAGCTAAGACAAAATGTTTATCAGCATTTGGAACAATTACGTTAATAAGTAAAATAAAACACACAGACAGATGACTTCCTCAATAATTTAATTTGTCTCCACTTCTCTTCTCCATGTGTTTTTGTAGGCTTCCTCTACCTCTCTTACATTGGGAAATCCACAACAAAGACTGTCTTGCAATGCTATCAATAGATTTCTTTCAAATGTGTCCTACTCTTTTGCTAGTGTTTTCTTCTCATCTCTTGTTCCCCTGGTAGTTGTTGCATATTGATGCTGAAATTTTGGTGGTTTTAAAATTTTACAGTATGGGGCAGCTGGCTGTATGCCCAAACCTCCTTAGTTGCCTGTTACAAAATGCTTGGCAGGTTACTAATGTTACTATATGACATTATTTTTCTTTTTTTTTTTCTTGTAGCCAAAGTGTGAAGTGTGTCTTTCAAGTGCTAACAATTACTTGTCTGGCAAGAGTTTGTTGCAACGGATCACTGATTTACAGCTTCAATTTTAGGGAATACAATCATTTATTTTATTACTATCATCTTCTTCTCCTTCTTCGATCCTTAACCACCGACCGTCAAAGCAGTCAGTGGCCATCACGCCTAGTGGCGTCTTGTAGGGCAACAACAAATTGATTCCACTTTGCACGGTCGGTGGCCATCCTTCGTACAGTGCCCCAACTCTGGTTCATTCTTTGCATCTCAGCCTCCACAGTCCTCCGCCAAGTTGTTTTTGGTCGGCCTCTCTTTCGCTTTCCTTCAGGGGTCCAAAGCATAGCTGTTCTTGTGATGGCATCGGGGTCTCTTCTGAGGACATGACCAACCCAGCTCCAGCGTCTGCCAGCTATGATGGTATGCATGTCCTCTTGCTTGCTACGAGTAAGCAGATCTTGGTTGGTGATGGTATTCGGCCAAAAGATTCGGTGAATTTTTCTTAGGCATGTTGTGTGAAAAGAGGACAATTTTGACATTTCCTTCTCTGTGACTCTCCAGCATTCTGCACCATAGAGAAGCACAGAAAGCACACAACTCTGGTATAATCTTAATTTTGTGCTTGTGCTGTGTTGGGAGGACTTCCAGTATCATCTTCTATTTTTAGAATATTTAGCACAAACAATCATTCGATATACAACCAACCAAAGCAATGCTAAATAATTCATTCATTTGTAATATAAAATCTGATTCGGCTATGGCATATTTTAAAAAAAAAAAATGGTCCCGAAAAATGAAGATATGGTAAAGTATAAAATATTTTCTTACCACATCAGCAGAAGTGTCCTCAGGATGAGACCAAAATTTAACACACTGTTCCAGTTCTGTTCTCATTGCATCAATATGCAGCTCTTGAGGCTAAAATAATCGACGTTTATGAAAAAATATTATAACTGATGGTTGTACGATACTTTTTCTTATGAACATACATATGACAGAACAAATAAACGAATAAACGTTATTTTATAAGAGTTGAGAATTGGGCACACAAACCCATATAACATTCTGTCCTTTTATTTTGTATCCTGACACTCACTCAATGAGGGAAAATCATGGACAATTAGTTTGTACATTTCTGCAAGCATCAGCAATGCTAAAATATATCAACTAGGGCTAGGATCAATTAATCGGGGGGAGAGAGGTTAATTGATAAAAACAAATGTTAATTGATTATTCCATTTTAAACAATGTTTATGTTTTTTGCTTAAATACAAAAGCACTTGCTATGTTTAATGGTTTGTGATATAGAATTCGGCAACTATAATTAATAATAATAATAATAAATTGTTTGGTTGTAACTTTTTAGTAATTTCATTATATTTTCAGGACAATGTTGCCTTTTAACAAATAAAATAAATAATGTTGTTAAGTGATTTAAAATTTTAAAAAATGTTATTTATGATTTTTAATTTTTTTTATAATTTATTACATTGTTCAAAATTAATTGATTAATCTTTGATTAAAGAAATTTGATTAACACATTAACTACCGAATTGAAAAACACGCTGTGGCCGAATAAAATTTTTTTCCCATTTTCATCCTGTAGGTGTTTGCACAAAGTAAGCTGTAGTTTTCGTAATTGTTTACATATTTTTATGAATTACACGTCATTTTAAAGATACTTAATGTACTATTACAATAAGCACCATTTGTAACTCTATTAGAGGTTGTTGCTATTTAACGGCTGTCCGATGGCCGAGGACTTGCAATATTTTCACAATTATAACTGCTTGTGCCCCATCTCTATCAAAATCACTATTTCAATCAATGTTTTCACTCTTGTCCTCGTCGCTAGATCTATCAGTCAATTGTTGAAACACGTTTCTAGGCTATTCAGCTGTTAAACAAGATGTACAAGCATTTTTTGTGGTCCTATCACTAGTTGCCACGGTAAACAGTTTAACACGATTTGGTAACTAACCCAAAACGCTGAAAAATATGAACATAATATCAATTTTCCAGTGTTCTACAACAACCATGCTGTGGGAATTTGTTTGCCGGTGGCAACTTAAAATCTCGAACTAGATCAGAAAGTGTTTCAGTACATTTTTCATTCGTTTTTTAACTAAAATTAGATCGATGCTCTGAGCAGCTCGCGGTCCAAATGATAGGATTTCAAAAGCCAGTCCCACCGGCTCGCGGAAGTTAATGCATTAATCAATTAAGTTTTTTTTTTTTTAAAGCAATCCCTGCCCTAAAACATGTTTGCATTTATCAGTACATTTGAAAATAACTAATTATCTTCCAGGTTAACAACAGCCTCCTTTATTATTCTGAAAATATTACATTTAAAGCAGAATAATGTATTAAAATCATTTAAAAACAATTAATAAATAAAGAAGAAAGAAAGAATAAGTTCTCACTCTCGAACACATTATAAACAAATTCCTGCATTACATATTTCTAAAGTAGAATAACAGAGAAAAGTGGAGAGGCAAAAGACAACCTGTTGAAGAATGGCAGAAAAGGAAGCCAAAGCAAATGTGCCGCATGTGCAGCGCTGAAAAAGACAGCCCAAAACATGTTTAACTAGTGACCAGTAACAACTACAGCTTATGTTCCATGGAGAACAACAAAGATTGAATATGTGATGGCTCTTTATACAGACTTGCTTTGTGTTGATGATTCAATAAAAGTTCCAGTAAGATGTGTTGTCTTCATTTCTTCATGCATCTTTCATCACTCTTCAGCTCCCCAAGGAGCACAGACCTTCAACAAACGTATGCCAAGTCTTCATGTCCCCTGCCACCAGCACAAGGCCTTTCCATGTCTTTTTCATCCCTTTCATGTTTGTCTCCAGTTCTCTTCTCCATGTGAACTTTGGTCTCCTCTACCTTTTCTTACAGTGGGGGTTCCAGAACAAGGACTGCCTTGTAATGCTATCTACAGGTTTCCTCAATGTGTGTCATATCCATTGCCAGCATCTTCTCCTCATCTCCTGTTCCACTGGCACTTGTCTGGTTCTTGTCATCAGTTCCACATTAGTGACCTTGCCAAGGTTTGGAAAGAAGGGCTTCTGAAGAAACTGTAGAGTGAATGGTAGGATGTACAAATGGGTGAAAGCGTACTTGCATAACAGAAGAGCCCGAGTACAACTGGATGGCCTCAAGAGTAAGAAAATTCTACTGCGTCATGGCGTCCCTTTGGCGGAAAAATTTTTAGGCCACAAACGGCTCCTGGGTCGACCCAGCCCCAAATGGGTACCAGAGCTACTCTGGGAAGGTTAAGGCGGCCGGCGTGATGCCGACCACATCACCCCTCGTGTGCCGACGGTCAAGATAATATGGGCCTAACACCATATTCCCAATATGCCTAAATGGGCGTGTAACGGGTTCCTTTACCTTTACCTATGGCGTCCCTCAGGGTGGGGTTCTGTCCCCCACACTTTTCCTAGTCTAAATCAACGATCTGGTTGCTGAACTACCACATGGAATGAAAGTGGCAATGTACGCTGATGACCTGGTAATATTGTGCACAGATGAGCATGCAATATTGGCCACCAAACTGCTACAAAGAGCTATAGATGCCTTAACCTCATGGGCAAATAGATGGTGTGTCAGCATCAACACAGACAAGTGCAGCACTACGCTCTTCACCCTCTCTCCCAAACAAAAAGCTGGTGTCATCAAGATAAATGAAGAGCTCCTGAGAGAAGATAAACAATCCACCTATCTCGGAGTTACATTTGATGATAGGCTGACATGGAAGCAGCACATTAACAAGGCAGCAACAAAGGGAATTTTGCCATCCTGAGAAAACTAAGTGGAACCACATGGGGAGCCAGCGGGAAAATACTTAGTAAAGTTTACCAGCAGGGCATACGACCACACCTGGAATATGGGTCAGCTGCGTGGTGTCCAGCATCAAACACCACATTACAAGAGCTATATAAGGTGCAAAACCAGGCACTTAAGGTCATCACGAGGGCAATGAAATCAATGCCTATAGTGGAGATGGAGAAAATGGGGAGGATACAAGCACTGAGAGAACGCAGAGACATGAAAGTGCTAACACAGGCAGATGTTCCTCTGTATGCCGAGTCATCCAATGAAGGACAGGTTCCACAACCTAGCAATGGGGCGATTGAAAAAAAGCAGCTTTATCCACCAGGCCAAACGATTTCGTAGACAAACCTCAGACCTGCCTGAAGTTGACAGCCCCCTAAAGTCTGTGCCAGAACAAACCCCTTGGAGAGAGGAGCCTGGACTACCAGTACACATCCAGACAAAAGTGAAAGGAATATTCGACATGGATGAACAGAACAGCGTGCAACGTAGGACAGTCACTCTCAGTTTCCTGGATGATGAATACCCACAGGACCTCTGGGTCCGAGTATACACGGATGGGTTAGCACAGAATGCAGTAAAGAATGGAGGAGCAGGAGTGTACATAGAATACCCAAACAACACTAGGGATACGGTCAGAGTACCAACGGGGAAATTCTGTAACAACTATGATGCAGAAATCCAGGCAATCAAGGTGGCAACTGAGAAACTGTTGAACACCAATCTCGGTCCACAGCCTGTAGTATTCCTGACAGATGCAAGATCAGCACTCCAATCCAGAAAATTGCCAGGTATACAAGCCCTACTTTCTGAACTGTGCAACCAGCGCAGGGTCGCCATGCAGTGGATACCGTCTCATTGTGGAATACCAGGAAACAAGAGAGCCCACTGACTGGCTAAAGGTGCTGCAGACGGGCAACCAGATGTACCAGTTACGTACCATCAGAAGAAAAAGATGATCAAATCAATCAGAAAGCCATCAACACAGGATGACTATCAAGCTATGAACAGATCAGAACAAATTGTCATTCTGCGCCTTAGAACAGGACACAATCGACTCCGCAGCCACTTCTTCTTCTTCTTTGATCCATAACCACCAACCGTCAAAGCAGTCAGCGGCCATCACGCCTGGTGGCGTCTTGTAGGGCAGCAACAAATTGATTCCACTTTGCTCGGTCGGCGGCCATCCTTCGTACAGTGCCCCAACTGTGGTTCATTCTTTGCATCTCAGCTTCCACAGTTCTCCGCCAAGTTGTTTTTGGTCGGCCTCTCTTTCGCTTTCCCTCGGGGGTCCATAGCATAGCTGTTCTTGTGATGGTATCAGGGTCCCTTCTGAGGACGTGGCCAACCCAACTCTAGCGTCTGCCAGCTATGATGGTGTGCATGTCCTCCTGGTTACTCCGAATAAGTAGTTCTTGGTTGCTGATGGTGTTTGGCCAAAAGATTCGGAGAATTTTCCTTAGGCAGATTGTGTGGAAGGAGGACAGTTTCGACATTTCCTACTCTGTTACTCTCCAACATTCCACACCATAGAGAAGCACAGAAAGTACACAGCTCTTATACAGTCTTAATTTGGTGTTTGTGCTGTACTGGGAAGACTTCCAAATGTTGTTGAGAACAGCAAAGGCTGTTCTCGCTTTATTCATTCTGTTGTTAATGTCCTTGCTTGTTCCGCCGTCAGGTGTTACTATGCTTCCTAGGTAAGTAAATGTGTCTGTCTGTTCTAACTTCTGGTTCCTTACTGTTATTGGCTCAGGATTGCCCACATTTAGTGTAATGACCTCTGTCTTCTTCAGATTGATGTTCAGGCCAACCTGCTGGCCGTACTTATTCAGTCTATCGGTTTTGTCTTGAATGTGTTGATGTGAATGCGCGAGTAGTGCAATGTCATCTGCATATTCCTCCGCAGCCACATGTATACAAAATTCAAGATTGGCAATTCAGCCATGTGTACATGTGGATAGGCACCCCAGACTGCGGAGCACGTACTTCAAGATTGCCCCGAATATGATATATTGAGGCAAACCCACTGGCCCAGAGAAACAACACTGGAAGCAAAACTATACGGACCTCTGCATGAACTACAAAAGACAGTGAAGTTTATACAAGAAACAACATTGTAGATATAGACAATATATTTCAAGCAAACGAAAGAAGAAGAAGAAGAAGTGACTTGCCATACCATTTTGATTCTTCTATTCCACGCAAGATTTATAAAAGTCTGTAGATTTTTGGTTGTTGTTTTTGCTGTCTTCATGCAAGACTGAGAGAACAATTTGCCCTGCATACAAGCCACATGTAATTTTGTTCTACACAGTAATTGGTGATACAGACAATCAGTGTTCAAGTTGTGGGAGCACTCCAAGGCAAACTGACAAAGAGTGATCATAACACAATTTACTGTAGCAGCCAAAGTTTGTATCCAGACAGTATGTGACAGAACACAGCAAGTAAAGACTGCAGTAAGAGTGCTGTTAAAACATGTGTGATCACAAAACTTCAATCTGGTTATAGACAAGAAACATAGAAAAAAAAAACAAAGAGAATTCTGAATATTTCATGAGTTTTGATTATATGCCACCCTAACCTGATTATGTTTCAAATCATTGTCTCATGTACTGTATGGTTGGTGTGGATTATATTGGTTTGTTTGTTTGTTTTTTGTTTGCATTACTTTTTTTCTTTCTTGTTTTCGTGTGTTTGTTTTCTCTTTTAAAGACACTTATATTTGATATGTATGCTGTTTTATTACCTTTATAATGTTGCATGACTTTAAATTAATGCTTAACGCAGGAATGAAAGGAGACAGTATGCAAGAGAGAGAGAGAGAGAGAGAGAGAGAGAGAGCGAACGAACTTTGTTTTCAAAGGGTTTAGAATTGGGCACGCAGAGGGAGATAGATAGATAGATAGATAGATAGATAGATAGATAGATAGATAGATAGATAGATAGATAGATAGAGATAGATAGATAGATAGATAGATAGATAGATAGATAGATAGATAGATAGATAGATAGATAGATAGATAGATAGATAGATAGATAGATAGATAGATAGATAGATAGATAGATAGATAGATAGATAGATAGATAGAGAGAGAATTAGAGAGAGAAAGGGGAAGGGCAGAATGTTTGACGGGCCTGCGTGCCCAATTCTTACCCCTTTGAAAATAAAGTTCATTCGTTCGTTCGTTATACTTATGTTTTTCATTTTACCATTATTTGTGATTACAGGTTTTTTGTAGGTAATGAGGAAAGCCCACAGAGTACTGTATCACCTTTGCCCTTAGAGAAACAAACCAAAGATGAAAGTGACGAAAAGCACGACGATAGTAGCAACACATCTCGCTTAAATTTTTGTCATGAATGGTTCAGTCATGACAGCTCACGGCCATCTCAGGTACTCGGCGTCAGACAATCAGATGATGTTTTTGGGGTGGATAGAACGTGGCCAGAGTCACAGAAAACACCCAGCTCACAAAACTCAGACAGCAAAGCATCACGGCCGTCCTTATCACCACCGCAGACAGCCATCTGGGTGTTTCTACAGAAGTTTCCATTTGTGGCCAACCTTATCCGTGACCTTAAGGAGCAAATCAGACCAGCGCTTAGATCACTTGATGAGTTACTACCTCGACATAAGTGCTGTCCGCATAGCCAAAGTTGTATTTCCTACGTCTTGAAGGTATGTAGGTCAATAGTTCACATTATTCTCTGCGATTTGTTCTTTTATATATTGGGCAAGGTGATAATAGATAGAAGGTGTTTGCATGTACATATTTTGGACGTTTCTTCATAATATGTTTACATGTACATTTCGTGGGATGAATCTGGGTAGAAGATGTTTAAACGTGTATTACTTGGGTTAGATGAATCTGGGTAGAAGTGCATTTCTTTGGCACAATGAATCTGGGTAGAATATGTTTACATGTACATTTCTTGGGTAAGATGAATCTGGGTAGAAGATGTTTAAATGTGTATTACTTGGGTAAGATGAATCTGGGTAGAAGATGTTTAAATGTGTATTACTTGGGTAAGATGAATCTGGGTAGAAGATGTTTAAATGTGTATTACCTGGGTAAGATTAATCTGGGTAGAAGATGTTTAAATGTGTATTACCTGGGTAAGTGTGGTAAAGTGGGATGTTATAAATATTTATAGGGGACTTAGTGTACTGACTGAGATCAGCTGTGAAGGTATCTATATCTAATAAGGGTAGTGTATTATAGATAACCTTACTTGCTACCACATATTTCTACCTCAGTCAGAATTATACTGGAATATAGTGATAACTACGTTGAATGTCTAGGGTATGTATATGATGAAGTGTAAGTCACAACAACAACATACAGATAAACAATTTAATTTATTCCACCACACTTGACAACACTGTGACACTCACATACATATAACACTCTATGAGAATATCTTAAATGAGTCACTGATAAATTTTCAAATATCAATATGTATTCAGTGCTGTCATTAGTGTAGATGTGTCCTGATTCAAATACAAAGTGAACCAGGAATCACAATCAATTTTAATTACAAGTTATATGTACAGAATTTATCAATATGAATCTTGTAGTGACATATATTATTAATAGTATCCTATGTGTGTCAGTTGTGTAGTAGTAGTAATATGAGGTAATACTGGTTTTGTTTTGTTTTTTCAAGCTCTGTTGGTATTTGTCATCATGACTTCAATAGTTTGTTTCTGTTGGAACTAGTATTAGAGATGTTCTCAGTTCCTGGCATTAAAACAATCAAATTCCCCTCTTAATTTTATTTTACAATGTCAGTTTAAGATGGGGGTACATAATGTTGAGCTCCATGGCCACACTTTCTTAACTTTCGTGATGACTGCAGTAAAAGACTCCTCTGCTCGATTACTTTAATGAGTTCTGGAGCCACCTCACTGGTTGCTATATGGACCAAGGAGTATGCTGTCCGCCTCTGGATTCAGCAAAGCTCTGACCAGGTGCTGCTCAATAACTTTAAGACCACGGTCCCTGAAACAAGAAGGTTGTACCTCCTACTTCAGAACTAATTTATACTCTATTTCTACACTGAACACAATACATAACAAACCTGAGTTCAGAGCGTTAGGCCAACTGTCAGCTTCATCTGAAAGACTTTACACCAGTATATTCCTCTTTAATGGTTAATACGCCTCTGCAATTCCAGCATTATTTCTTTCTAGTCAATAATCTAGGTGTCAGTGTACTGCTTGGCAATTCCATGTAGTTTTACTTTCCTCCGACACCTTCTGTTCAGGCTGGAGCACTATAGGCTTTACCTCATGTTCGATACTGAACCACACATATATACAGACATAAGTATCAATTTACATTCAATTTTCATTTAAAAAGATATCAAATATTTCAAACCTACCACAATTCATGGAAATAATACACAGTGACGTTGAATGACAATGAATATAGCACAACTCCGATCAGCCAATGTCCCAGGCTTTTATTTAGAAAAAATATACCCTGGTGCTCAACGCACTGTTTCTTAGTAGGTTTATTACAAGATGTGGCCCGGAACAGACGCCCTGAATTGAGTATATTCGCAGCTCTAACCAATCAAGCCATGTCTACACATCTTTTCAAAAAAGTACCCCTTCTCACGTTTCCCCTGACAACACAAGATAGTATTTATAGTCCGACTAATCGTGTTTAGCCTTACATTTGTTGCGCTCCAATCAAATAGGAGTTAACATGGTAGGCTATTTCCGTAACGTAATGTTTTTTCAAACACGTTATAAAAAAATTTTATGAGCAGAAATGATTTTATGCTGTCAGGCACCCCCACTATTTTATTTTGGCTATAATTTGGTAATTCCTAGACTATTTGCGTAACGTTTTACATATTCTTTGTCAGCAAGTCCTAAGGAACCCAAATATGCAAATTTAAAAGAGCTAAGTGGCTGCGTTCAAAATATGCAATTTCTTCTACCTCCTGTTTACTTCGAAGATGTGCTGTCTGGGTACTGTAATGTTTTCAAACGTAAACCAGTATAATGTCATATTTCCCAATAAGCGTTTTTCAGGATTTTAAAACCTAACTCTGGTATGGGTAGTGAATTTTATCACTGTCGATTTGAAAAAGTTAGTGCTAGTGGCCTTACACGCGTGATGGTAGTAATTGTGTATCGCGCGACTCGTGTTAGTATTGCCTGTGTCCCTGCTTTCTGCCTCTCCCTTCTCTCTATCCTTTAGTCCATCTGTCTTTTGTTTTTGGTAACATAGTGTAGAAAAAGACATGAATGGAATTTTAAATCTAGGTCAACTTGCGTATTTCAAGGTTTTTCTTAGAAATGGAGTACATTTTTTAGGGTGTTTGGGAAACGCGTGTATGTTGCAGAAGGCTTTTACTATCAACGTGAAACGTTACAATTTGCAGACGCAGGAGAACACAAGGGGGATTTCGAGTACAGTCATTGTGACAGCACTGTTCTTTACCATTTTTCTTTCCTTTTATTGAATTTATGTGTTTGGCTTTACATTTACGTTTTAATTTATATATGTGGATTAGAATTTCTCACGACAAATCCTCCCCACTTAAAACAGACGTTATATGTCAGTCTATAATTCTATATACACATAGAGAAATTTCTTATTATTCCTGGGGTTTTGGGTGATTCTCATCACACGGATGGCGGCTTAAAAAATCCACTCCCAAATTTGTTTTTCCACTTATATACTCTATGCTGAACTCAAATGGCTGCATCAATAAAGACCAACGGAGTAATCTAGAATTTTCATGTCTAGCCTGTGCTAGAAACGACAAAGGTTTGTGATCCGTTTGCAACTTAAATGCCTTCCCATACAGATAAATATTGAATTTCTTTATCGCCCATATTACTGCCAGACATTCTTTTTCGCTAGTTGAGTAATTGGTTTCAGCTTTATTCAACTTTCTGCTAGCATATGCCACTGGGCTTAATTCCCCATCCAATGCATCTGATTTCTGTAGTAGAGTTGCACCCAACCCAATATTACTGGCATCCGTCCTTACTATGAATTCTTGACTTAAGTCAGGTAATTTCAAAATAGGTTTACTTGTGAGCTTTTCCTTCAATTCTTGGTAAGCCATTTCACATTGTGGTGTCCATGTAATGCGATCTGGATGTCCTTTACGTGTCAAATCAGTTAACGGTGCACATATGGAATTAAAGTTTTTGATATACTTCTGGTAGAAACCACATAATGAGACAAAGGATCTCACGTCTTTCTTGGTTTGTGGTCTCGGAGCTTTCTTTTGTTTCTCTAAATTCTTTGGGTCAGGGGTCATGTTTCCCTGATAAACTGTGTGTCCCAAGAATTCCAATTCTTTACATCCAACGCAACATTTGGTTGGTCGGGCTGTTAAATTCGCTTCCCTAAGTCGATTAAACAGCATGTTCAGAGAGTCAATGTGTTCCTCAAATGTTTCTGTTGCTATAAGGATATCATCCATAAAATTTGTGATGCATGGGTTATTCAGAGGGTCCAATAATTTTCTCATCATTCTAGAGAAGACACTAGGCGCATTCTTCAATCCAAATGGCAATCTATTAAACTCATAGTGTCCTTCTGAGGTACTAAAAGCTAGGTATGGTCTAACCTCAGGCTTTACTGGAATCTGATAGTATCCTTTACTCAGATCCACTTTTGAGAAATATTTAGCTTTATTTAGCCTGGCAAACAACTGATTTGTATCCGGCAATGGATCCACCTGTCCTTCTGTAATAGCATTCAGTCTCCGGTAATCTATACAGAGTCTATGTTCTCCAGAGGGCTTCCTTAAGAGTACAACACCGGAACTATACGAGGATTCACTGTGTGAAATAATTCCTTCCTTCAACAGATAGTCTATCTCTTCCTTCAAAGCTTTCTCCTTAGCAAACGGAATCGAATATGGTTTCATACAGACAGGTGTGGGGTCTATCAGTTTCATATCATATTCCAATAAGTTTGTATGCCCTGGTCGGTCTGTTAACACCTCTGCATGATTATTTAGAACCTGTTGCACTCTCTCTTTCTGAGTTTTCGTTAAATGTGTACTGATTTTCACCTGTGCAGCTGTCTCACAGGGATGTAATGGATATTCAAATGATGAAAGTGGTTCCTTTTTCATCTCCATGGCAATAGACAAGGTCAACAAGTGTGTCTCTTCCTGATGTTCTCTTTCCAAATATTTCTTCAGGAGATTCACATGATAGATTTTTTCTTTCCCCTTCTTATCTATCTTATAATTTGTTCTAGACACCTTCTCTAGAACTGTATATGGCCCTTGCCATCCAATTTGTAACTTATTCTGACTACCGGGGAGAAGAAGCAGTACCTTCTCTCCCACAGCCAAATTTCTGTCTTTAGCTTTCCTGTTATAATAGGCAGCATGTTTCTTCCTGGCTTGTTTCAAATTTTCATTGGCAAGTTTCCAGCCAGTTTTTAAACGAGTGGTCAGCTCATTCACATATTGGTATGAAGATGTAATATTTTCCTCTGCCTTTTCATCAGTCCACGTTCTTAACAGCGCTTCAAGTGGACCTTTTATTGGCCTTCCAAACAATAATGTTGCCGGGGCCATACCGGTTGAACTATGGGGTACCTCCCGATAAGCAAAGAGGGCGGCGTGCAGGTACTGGTCCCATGTATCTGGTTTTTCGTGTGCCAACTTTCTCAGGATCGACATCAACGTGCCATTAAATCTTTCCACTTGGCCGTTCCCTTGGGGATGGTACACACTACAATGGAAGTGTTTGGCCTGGAAGATCCTGAAAACTTCTTCAGTTAGTTTCCCCTTGAACTGAGAGCCATTATCAGTCAAGATTTGATTGGGAAAGCCTAACCTTGTGAAAATTGTGAGCAATGCCTCTGCCACATGTTTAGAATCAATCGATGACAGGGCTACTGCCTCTCCCCACATAGAACAAGTGTCCACCAGAGTCAGAATGTAGCTGTTCCTTCTCTTGGTTCGGGTGAGAGGTCCCACAAGATCCACGGCAACTCTCTCAAAGGGTGTTCCCACTATGGGCATTTCCCCCAGAGTTGCTGGTGCAGTCCAATGCTTAGGTGCTACTCGTTGGCACTCTGGACAGGATTTTACATATCGTTTGATATCTTCAGTTATCCCTGGCCAGAAATAGTGACAAGCTATTCGCTGTCCTGTTGCGCTGATTCCCATATGACCACTGAAGGGAATCGCATGCCCTAGTTCCAACACTTTAGTCCTATATGAAGTTGGAAGGACCAGCTGTCCGTGACCATTGGATTCAGATCCAGCCTTCCTATATATCAGCTTGTTCTTCATATAAAACTCTCCCTTGCCTGGAGGTGTATGAGATTTGGGCAACTTCTTGAAACACGGCTTGAGTGTTTTGTCCTCAGCCTGTGCCTTCCTCATCTCATCTGGATGAGTATTTATTGGATTATCCTCCTCCTTTTTAGACTGTGATCTGGTCTGCACTGTTGCCAATATCACAGGTCTCTTGGGATTCCCCAAGAAGACATATCTACACCCCAATATCAGAGGGTAGATTGGCTCATTTATCACTGCTGCTTTTATGATTCCTTCCACATATCGCGTTTTCACTTTTATTCGGGCGACGGGAAGTGTCATGGTAGCTACATCCTTGGTTGCAGTTTGAATCTCCACTGTTTCTGTGGTGTATTGATCGGCCTGCACCAGGTGAGAACTCACAACGGAATCGTAATCTAAACCGGTATCATATAAACACCTTATAGTGACACCATTACAGATGACATCTTCACACACTGGGGGGTGGTATGGTTCCTGTAGTTCTTCAGGTTTGACCTTCTTTTCCTTTTTCCCCGATGTCATAGCTGCACAATGAGGAGGTTTCCTTCTACAATGGTCAGTGTCATGATTGTTCATCTTACAATTTTTACACCACCTTTTTCCTTGGTTGAAAGATTTTCTTTCATCATATTTCCTTTCATCGAATTGTGGGGTTTTATTTTTATTGTCATACCGTGGCCTATCAAATTGGTGCTTACCTTTGTTTTGATCCCTAGGATCAAATTTATTAAAGTTCTGTGGTGCCCTAAAATTATCCACCTGTTTCTTTTTATTACCTGTTACCTCTGCTTGAGCTGCTTGATACCTTTCAGCAACATTTAGCAACTCACCCAGCCTCTCTGCACCTTGTTCCATGAGAAACTTTCTCAGGTCTGGAGCCATGGACTCTCTTAATTGTTCTATAAGGATCATTTCCTTAAGATCTTGGGTTTTCCCCAGAGAAGTCCATTTCTCCAAGTATGTCTCTAACCGTGCAGAGAACTGGTGATAGGTTTCACCTGACAGTAGTTTAGCATTCCTAAATTTTTTCCTATAAAATTCTGCGTTCTTTTCATATCTTAACAAAAGAGCCTGCTTTAGCATGTCATAATTTTCCTGATCACCTCTGCTCATTTTAGCAAAAACTTCATAAGCTGCCCCACGAAGTCCCTGAGATAACTTTAAGCTCCACCTTTCTCTCTCTAACCCATACGTGGTAGCTAATAGTTCGTATCTATTTAGATAGCTCTCAATATCATCGTCTTTCTCAACGAAATGATCTAAATGAAAATTCATAGCTGAGGTTGAGGCTCCCTGACTAGCAGTGGCATCAGAGGTAAAGGGACTGGCACCATTTTCAGGAGCATGGCCTTGAAACTCAAACTCCCTTAGTCGTAACTCATGTTCCCTTTGTAATCTTTTATCTTCTGCTTCCCTTTCTGCAGCTAATCGCTTGTCTTCCCTTTCTGCAGCCTGTCTTCTTTCCTCGGCTTCCAATGCTTTAGCCTCTTTGTCAGCCTCAATCTGCAACCTCTTAATCTCTTTTTCAGCCTCTAATTTTCTTTCGGCCTCTTTTTCTAATCTTCTTTCTTCCCGTTCAATATATTTGTCACATTCAGCAGTGACATAAGCAATCATAATTTGCCCGTCCATTCCTAACTCTTTCGCAGTCTGTACAGCAGCAGATCGAAATTTTGCCAGGTCGGCCATTGTCTAACAGATAAATGTCTAAAATATTTAACTAAACAATTTTATCTATGACTAATTAACTCAGGACAACACAGGCACTGTGAACTCAACCTTATTTATTTTCACCCAAGGATACCTTTTAATTCTTTATTATTCCCTGAAGTGAATTACCCCCAATATTTTTAATAGGGAAAGATTCAAAATCCCGAGAGCGAGACCCCAATATATGTGGTAAAGTGGGATGTTATAAATATTTATAGGGGACTTAGTGTACTGACTGAGATCAGCTGTGAAGGTATCTATATCTAATAAGGGTAGTGTATTATAGATAACCTTACTTGCTACCACATATTTCTACCTCAGTCAGAATTATACTGGAATATAGTGATAACTACGTTGAATGTCTAGGGTATGTATATGATGAAGTGTAAGTCACAACAACAACATACAGATAAACAATTTAATTTATTCCACCACACTTGACAACACTGTGACACTCACATACATATAACACTCTATGAGAATATCTTAAATGAGTCACTGATAAATTTTCAAATATCAATATGTATTCAGTGCTGTCATTAGTGTAGATGTGTCCTGATTCAAATACAAAGTGAACCAGGAATCACAATCAATTTTAATTACAAGTTATATGTACAGAATTTATCAATATGAATCTTGTAGTGACATATATTATTAATAGTATCCTATGTGTGTCAGTTGTGTAGTAGTAATATGAGGTAATACTGGTTTTGTTTTGTTTTTTCAAGCTCTGTTGGTATTTGTCATCATGACTTCAATAGTTTGTTTCTGTTGGAACTAGTATTAGAGATGTTCTCAGTTCCTGGCATTAAAACAATTAAATTCCCCTCTTAATTTTATTTTACAATGTCAGTTTAAGATGGGGGTACATAATGTTGAGCTCCATGGCCACACTTTCTTAACTTTCATGATGACTGCAGTAAAAGACTCCTCTGCTCGATTACTTTAATGAGTTCTGGAGCCACCTCACTGGTTGCTATATGGACCAAGGAGTATGCTGTCCGCCTCTGGATTCAGCAAAGCTCTGACCAGGTGCTGCTCAATAACTTTAAGACCACGGTCCCTGAAACAAGAAGGTTGTACCTCCTACTTCAGAACTAATTTATACTCTATTTCTACACTGAGCACAATACATAACAAACCTGAGTTCAGAGCGTTAGGCCAACTGTCAGCTTCATCTGAAAGACTTTACACCAGTATATTCCTCTTTAATGGTTACTACGCCTCTGCAATTCCAGCATTATTTCTTTCTAGTCAATAATCTAGGTGTCAGTGTACTGCTTGGCAATTCCATGTAGTTTTACTTTCCTCCGACACCTTCTGTTCAGGCTGGAGCACTATAGGCTTTACCTCATGTTCGATACTGAACCACACATATATACAGACATAAGTATCAATTTACATTCAATTTTCATTTAAAAAGATATCAAATATTTCAAACCTACCACAATTCATGGAAATAATACACAGTGACGTTGAATGGCAATGAATATAGCACAACTCCGATCTGCCGATGTCCCAGGCTTTTATTTAGAAAAAATATACCCTGGTGCTCAACGCACTGTTTCTTAGTAGGTTTATTACAAGCTGTGGCCCGGAACAGACGCCCTGAATTGAGTATATTCGCAGCTCTAACCAATCAAGCCATGTCTACACATCTTTTCAAAAAAGTACCCCTTCTCACGTTTCCCCTGACAACACAAGATAGTATTTATAGTCCGACTAATCGTGTTTAGCCTTACATTTGTTGCGCTCCAATCAAATAGGAGTTAACATGGTAGGCTATTTCCGTAACGTAATGTTTTTTTCAAACACGTTATAAAAAAAATTGTATGAGCAGAAATGATTTTATGCTGTCAGGCACCCCCACTATTTTATTTTGGCTATAATTTGGTAATTCCTAGACTATTTGCGTAACGTTTTACATATTCTTTGTCAGCAAGTCCTAAGGAACCCAAATATGCAAATTTAAAAGAGCTAAGTGGCTGCGTTCAAAATATGCAATTTCTTCTACCTCCTGTTTACTTTGAAGATGTGCTGTCTGGGTACTGTAATGTTTTCAAACGTAAACCAGTATAATGTCATATTTCCCAATAAGCGTTTTTCAGGATTTTAAAACCTAACTCTGGTATGGGTAGTGAATTTTATCACTGTCGATTTGAAAAAGTTAGTGCTAGTGGCCTTACACGCGTGATGGTAGTAATTGTGTATCGCGCGACTCGTGTTAGTATTGCCTGTGTCCCTGCTTTCTGCCTCTCCCTTCTCTCTATCCTTTAGTCCATCTGTCTTTTGTTTTTGGTAACATAGTGTAGAAAAAGACATGAATGGAATTTTAAATCTAGGTCAACTTGCGTATTTCAAGGTTTTTCTTAGAAATGGAGTACATTTTTTAGGGTGTTTGGGAAACGCGTGTATGTTGCAGAAGGCTTTTACTATCAACGTGAAACGTTACAATTTGCAGACGCAGGAGAACACAAGGGGGATTTCGAGTACAGTCATTGTGACAGCACTGTTCTTTACCATTTTTCTTTCCTTTTATTGAATTTATGTGTTTGGCTTTACATTTACGTTTTAATTTATATATGTGGATTAGAATTTCTCACGACAGTAAGATTAATCTGGGTAGAAGATGTTTAAATATATATTACTTGGGTAAGATGAACCTGGGTAGAAGATGTTTAAATGTGTATTACTTGTTTAAGATGAATCTGGGTAGAAGATGTTTAAATGTGTATTACTTGGGTTAGATGAATCTGGGTAGAAGATGTTTAAATGTGAAATACCTGGGTAAGATTAATCTGGGTAGAAGATGTTTAAACGTGTATTACTTGGGTTAGATGAATCTGGGTAGAAGTGCATTTCTTTGGCAGGATGAATCTGGGTATAATATGTTTACATAAACATTTCTTGGGTAAGATGAATCTGGGTAGAAGATGTTTAAATGCATTTTACTTGGGTAAGATGAATGTGGGTAGAAGATGTTTAAATGTATATTAACTGGGTAAGATTAATCTGGGTAGAAGATGTTTAAATGTGTATTACTTGGGTTAGATGAATCTGGGTAGAAGTGCATTTCTTTGGCACGATGAATCTGGGTATAATATGTTTACATGTACATTTCTTGGGTAAGGTGAATCCGGGTAGAAGTTGTTTAAATTCGCATTTATGGTGTACGGTGATTCGTGGGAGAGCATATTTCTACTTGTACAGTAAAGTGAATCTTTGGCTAAAGTGAATCTGGATGGATGATGTTTGCATTTACATTTCTGTGAATCTGGGTAGAAGATGTGCTACCTAACTTCCCATGTATAAGATAATATCACTCCGTTCTGTGTTTGGCGTCATTTATTTGTTAAAAGCGTAATACTTATCATGAATGGTCATGATTTCCCTATTCCGTTCCTTGATGATGTAGCATGAAGTCACTTCTGTTGATGGTCCCCTCTCAGGAAGGCGACACCGAAGCATGCACATGCTCTTGCTATCGTAGTTTTTATAGCATTGTGTTTTACGCGATGAGATGGTTAGCCCCGGTGCACTTCGTGATTTAAAGTTGCAACTAGGACTGCTGATATCAGTTCCATATTTGGCAGGTTTATTGCGAATGTTTTCTTTTTCATTTTTGGAACAGTAACACAACCAAAAAAAAAAAAAAAAAAATCGAGACTCCGATGGGCACAGTGGCTTCACCTTTGTCTCTCGCGGCAAAGTTACTGGGTTCAAAACCTGTTATCGTCACGCCCCAGTCTATACAAGTGTAAATGGGTACCTGACTCTGCTGTTGAGTTAGGGAAGGCAAAGGCAGCGAGGAAGGGAACTGGCCATCACCGCCTCATAAAGATGGACGTAGTAAAGTGAAGTCTCTAACACATAAATCATACAGCAGCATCTGTTTTTGGAATTACTTTTACCTTTTCACAAAAATCCGAACCAGTCGGACTTTGAAATATCATCGACGGACTTCCGATTTGTTAAGATCGTTCGGTTACCCTTACCGTCGGACTTCTGATTTGTTAAGATCGTTCGGTTACCCTTACCGTCGGACTTTGATTTGTTAAGATCGCTCGGTTACTCTTACCGTCGGACTTCTGAATTGTTAAGATGGTTCGGTTACTATCGGAATTCGGATTTTTTAAGATCGTTCGGTTAGCTTTACCGACAGACTTCGGGTTTGTTAAGATCGTTCTGTTCCCGTCGGACTTCAGATTTGTTAAGATTGTTCGGTTACCGTCGAACTTCGAACTTGTAAAGATTGTTCGGTTACTGTCAGACTTCGGATTTGTTAAGATTGTTCGGTTACCATCGGACTTTAGATTTGTTAAGATTGTTCGGTTACCGTCGGACTTCGGATTTGTTAAGATTGTTCGGTTACTGTCGTACTTCGGATCTGTTAAGTTCGTTCGATTACCATCGGACTTCTGATTTGTTAAGTTCGTTCGGTTACCATCGGACTTCTGATTGGGAATCCGTCACATCCTCACGTGTCAGTAAATAAGGAGGTTGATGTCGTGAGAAATTCTAATCCACATATATAAATTATCAGGTAAATGTAAAGCCTAACACATATCTTCAATAAAAGGAAAGAAGAATGGTAAAGAACAGTGCTGTCACAATGACTGTACTCGAAATCCCCCTTGTTTTCTCCTTCGTCTGCAAATTGCAACGTTTCACGTTGAGAATAAAAGCCTTCTGCAGCATACACGCGTTTCCCCAACACCATAAAATGTGTACTCCATTTCTAAGAAAAACCTTGAGATACGCAAGATGACCTAGATTTAAAATTCCATTCATGTCATTTAATACACTACGTTACCAAAAAACGAAAGACAGATGGACTAAAGATAGAAAGAAAGGGAGAGGCTGAAAGCAGGAACGCATGCAACACTAAACACGCGTCTCGCTATACAATTACTACCATCACGCGTGTAAAGCCACAAGCACTAGCTTTTTTCAAATCGACAGTGATAAAAAACACTACACACACGAGAGTTAGTTTTTAAAAACTCACAAAACGCTTATTAGGAAACATGACATTATACTGGTTTACGTTTGAAAGCATTACAGTACCCAGACACCACATCGTATTCGAAGTAAACAGGAGGTAGAAGAAAATGCATATTTTGAACGCAGCCACTTAGCTCCTTTAAATTTGTATATTTGGGTTCCTTAGGACTTGCTGACAAAGAATATGTTAAACGTTACGCAAATAGTCTAGGAATTACCAAATTATAGCCAAAAGAAATAGTGAGGGATGTCAGACAACACCCAAATCAGAATCGCTCAGTGGCAGATTTTCACCCCACCATTGTACGGGAAATGGGTCTCCATGTTAAATCCGATTTGATTGGAGCGCAAGAAATGTAAGGCTAAACACGATTAGTCGGGCTATAAATACTATCTTTTGTTGTCAGGGGAAACGGGAGTAGGAGTACTTTTTTTCAAACGATTGGGTAAACATGGCACGATTGGTTAGACCCGCGAATATAGTCAATCAGAGGCGTCAGGTCACCACCACATGTTCAAATAAACTTACTACAGAACCAGTGCGTTGAGCACCAGTGCATATTTTTCTAAATAAAAGCCTGGGACATCGGCAGATCGAAGTTGTGCTATATTCATTGCCATTCAACGTAACTGTGTATTATTCCATGAATTGTGGGACCGTGGTCCTAAAGCTATTGAGCAGCACCTGGTCGGAGCTTTGCTGAACCTAGAGGCTGACAGCTTACTCCTGGGTCCAGATAGTGACCAGTGAGGTGTCTCCAGAACACAGGGAGGCTATCGAGCAGAGGAGTCTTTTCCTGCCGCCATCACGAAATATAAGCCTATGTGGCCAGTGGAGCTCAACATTATGCCCCCCCCTCAAAATCTGACTTTATAATAAACCAGAGGGAAAATACAGTATTTAAATTGATAGGGACTGTGAACTTTTCCCCATACTACTTACAAGATAAACAAACACTTGAAGTCATGATGACAAATAACAACATAGCTTGAAAAAACAAAACCAGTATTACCTCATATTACTACTACACAACTGACACACATAGGATAATATTAATAAAATATGTCACTACAAGTTTCATATTGATAAATCCTGTACATATAAATTGTAATTAAAATTGATTGTGATTCCTGGTTCACTTTGTAGTTGAATCAGGACATATATGTTAATGAAAGTATTTAATACATATTGATATTTGAAAATTTACCAGTGACTCATTTAAGATAGTCTTATAGAATGTTACATGTGTGTGAGTGTCACAGTGTTGTCAAGTGTGGTGGAATAAATTAAATTGTTTATCTGTCTGTTGTTGTTGTGACTTACACTTCATCATATACATACCCTAGACATTTAACGTAGTCATCACAATATTCCAGAATAATTCTGACTGAGGCATAATGTGGTAGCAAGTAAGGTTATCTGTAAAACACTACACCTATTAGATACAGATACCTTCACAGCTGATCTCAGTCAGTACACTAAGTCCCCTATAAAAATTTATAACATCCCACTTTACCACAGTTGAGAGAAACAGCGAGAATCAGAAATATATGGAGGAGGAGGAAACGGAGGGTACTGCAGAGTAATTATTGTCTTTCATAAATAACACTACAGGTAATCTGCCACACACACACGCACGCACACACAAATACAAACACCCATTTACACACACATACATACATATATCCACCCTTGTGTTAGCGGGGCCCGAAAGGGGAGCAAAGAATATTAACACTCAACTCTACCATAAAGTTGTAAACTGCGACTAAGGAGGGTTGGGCATGTTGTAGAAAAATTGTAAACCACAAAAACTTCAGCAAACAACATGCACAGGTAAACTGTAACATATTAAGATAAATTCATTTGCCAAAACAGTAGAAGGCCCTCTTATAAGGAGGCACATGACGCAACCCAGAGAACAGCGAAAGGAGTCTGGGTTGTTGACTCAGCTTTTTTCTTCAAGGAAAATCTCCAGAATCGACAGTTGGAATGTTCGTAGGGAGACCAAGGAACAGATGGAGATGAGTAGAAAACATGAAAAGACCTCGAGCTGATGACATGAGCCAAGAAGACTTGGCATACGTTTGTTGAAGGCCTGTTCTCCTGGGGGAGCTGAAGGGTTATGATAGAATACGTACATATACACGCACACATTATGTATATATATATATATATATATATATATATATATATATATATATATATATATATATATATATATATATATGTATACACACACACAATTGATATATTCAATACATATTGAAAGTGGTATGACAAGGTGTATATATATATATATATATATATATATATATATATATATATATATATATATATATATATATATATATATATATATATATACCACACTTACATACATACGAGGTGGGTCAAAAGTCAATCCCCTTACACAATTTATTATATAAATTAAATTACATGCTCGAATTGGCTGCCATAAATAACTGATTTGACGTAGCCATATTAAAAAACATAATCCATAGGATTTATGTCTGGACACCTAGGTGACCATTCAAAGGGCCCACGTCGTCCAATCCGTTTGCCAGGAAATGTTTCTTGCAAAGTTTTAGTCCCCAAAAAAGCGAGCCCATACCATAATTCGTAGATCATTTTGTACATGTCTTTCCGTTATCATGTGTGGGTTTTGAATGGCCCAATATGGTGCATAAATGTCTGCTGAGTGAACGATTAAGGTGGAACACTAGTTAATCGCTGAACATGGTACGTTTTTCAAGCCGCGTATATAATAAATTACCTATGGGGATTGACTTTTGACCCACCCAGTAACGGTGTCATCCGAAGCTGTTGTTATCGTGACAGATGATCATCAGCTGCTGTTGGACTGCCGTGTGACTGTCATTATTCAAAATGTCACTATTAATGTTAGACGCAAGAACCAATCAGTTTTACAGCCATATCGATGACAAAGTCTATTGTAGTCCTCGAGGTGAAAAAAAAAAGGGGTGAGGGGGTGTCACTAGTGAGACAAATATAGACTAGGACTATTGCACCATTAGGCGTGTCGCATATAGGCGACTTAACATGGGAGAGGGGATGGGGTGGCAACCTCATCACGTAATACAAATTATTACAGAAACCACCACTGCAAGAGTTATTTTTTTCCCTTCAGGGGAGGCCATAAGGAGCGAACAAGCAGTTATTTAAGGATGAGCTTCATTGGCTTCATATACACCACGTGGTTAATGTTGATTATACGGTTGTTTGTTTTGCATTTGTTGATGATGTCCTCCATATAGATGATGAATAGAAATAGTGTTATAAACACGGAGAGACCAAAAAAACAACCAAAAAAAGCTACGGACTTTGATAAATGGATGCTTGCGTAGAATAGAAGGATTGAACGTGGAATGACAAGGTCACTAATGTCAAACTGATGACGAGAACCAGACAAGTGCCAGTCGAACATGAGATGAGAAGATGACGCTGGCGATAGATAGGAGACACATTGAGGAAACCTGTTGATAGCCTTACAAGGCAGTCATTCTCCTGGAATCCCCAGGGTGGGAGAGAAAGAGGAAGACCAAAGAACACATGGATGATAAAACTGAAGACCGTCTTGACAGGGATGAGAGAGACGTGAAAAGACCTTGAGCTGATGGTGTAGGACATAGAGACTTGGCATACGTCTGTTAAAGGCCTATGCTCCTTGAGGAGCTGAAGGTGTCATGAATGAAGGAATGAAGCCTCGTAAGAAGGGCTAGAGCGGGAGTCCGAAGCCCAGTCGCTCCTGATCTACCGGTAGATCGGAGTGGATGATTTTATAGATCTTTAGACTACTGCTGGGGTACAGGAGCGGAGTGGATGATTTTATAGATCTTTAGACTACTGCAAGGGTACAGGGGCGAAGATTTATTAAACTAGGGACATTTGGGACTAGACCTGTCTCGCCGGCATTCAAAGTGGCGCTGTCTCCGGCATTAAAGGTACTTTTTTTTAGCATTCCCAGTGACAACTCTCGAGCTGGCTACTAAACTAAAATATAATCGTGAACTGCATGAAATAGGAACGCCATCTTTTCTTTGTAATGTTCACCATCCCCTTCCTCCTGCTCGGTGTTACTAAAGTAGATCCCAAAAGCTCCTAGGTTGTCGCTCCCAGGGCAAGCGTCTGGTTATTATGGGCTAGCGTCTGGATATTCACATTAGACAATCTTTGAAGGACCGAGGACTAGAATGGAACCAGGCCAGGAGGAAGACAGCCGATAGGATAGTCTGGCGCTCTCTCTTCCAAACCTCTACACCTCACGGTAGAAGGGGAACGACTAAGTAAGTAAGTAAGTAAGTAAGTCTGGATATTCTGGGCTAGCGTCTGGTTATCCTGGACTAGCGTCTGGTTATCCTGGGCTTGCGTCTGGTTATCCTGGGCTAGCGTCTGGTTATCCTGGGCTAGCGTCTGGTTAACCTGGACTAGCGTCTGGTTATCCTGGGCTAGCTCCAGGTTATGCTGTTAGACCTCGGTCATTTTAGCTCGTGGAGAGATATGAAGTAGCCTGTATTCGTTTATTATATTCAACTTTTCTAGGTATGTATTCTCTAATCAGTATGTTTAACAACAGTCTTGCGTTGCTGATGGTCAGTAAGATCCTTATTGCCGTCAACAATTTGTTGATGGTCTGTTTCTGCGCCATAAATTAATGAACAACAATACAGATGATTACACATATATTGGCAGCAATATAGACAAAGTGGGGGGGGGGTGGGGGGGGGAGAACAGACTGTGATGGACGAACTCGGCTGACCCTGAACTTTGTTGTAATTCTTGTAAAACGGGACTTCTTTCACGTGGATTCATTAGCTATGCAACTGGTTCTACACAGAGGGCAAACACGTTTGCTGATTGATATGCGGAAAGTTTACCTATCGTTCAGTCTGGTCATCGCATTGATTTAAGGAGAGATTAAATCACGCCCACTAACATCTCTTGAACAATCATAGGCAGTTATTTTAATTAACTTGGCCAGTGGGGGGCGTCGCCAGAATCAAACAGATACAGCGACCACGATCAAAGAGACAGACTGAGGGATTTCAGGGGAGACTATCGGCGCTATCAAAGACAGTAGTGGTCCCTGAAACGATTTCGCATCTCGGTGTTAAGCACGGAACCGAGCGCAGCCAGAGCGAACGGGGAAAGCTGACGCAAGCAGCGAGCGAAGATACGAAGAGGCCAGGGGCGGCTTCTCTCTTTGGATTTGGCGGTCAGATCCCCCAAAGTCATGAGATCAAAAAAGCTGTCAAAGTTATCATGTCCCACTCATCTTGCATTCCAGTTGTAGATATACAGATCACTTAGAAATACACTTCATCATTCGCTGGCCAGAACTTGATAGAAGCACTAGCGATATTTGAAATCTTGCTAGATTATCCCATGGATTTTCATTTATATTTGCAGTGAATTCTATTCTGTGCAAAGCGGTAATATATATATTGTGTAAAGTGATCAGTGGTCGAGTTCATTCATTATATGTCATTGGATTTTGTGTTAATTTAAACCTATTAAATTAAACCGTCTCAATAGTTCCAGTTGTAAATGTAATGATATACCTGCTATACTATTTCCAAAAAGATAATAGATGTTTAATGCTTAAATTAACTTTTAAAGTCGCGAAGGAATTTATAATTAATAAATTTAGTTAAGTCCTAGATTTATAGATGTGTTTTTAACCACTAGAATTCGCGCAGTGTTTATTAAATACATAATTAAATACTTGAGTGTATTATAGGCTTAACGGGAAATTTATCGCGCGCTTAGAAGATTATTTGATTTTTAAAGTATGATTATGTTGTTATGGGTTTTCTATCTTTTTCTCTAGATTGATCACCTTTTGCAATCCCAGCAATAACGAAATCTTTCAGTTTCCATACTCGGTTCTTAAACTTCCAGACAGTTTGATGAGACATTTTTTTAAAGTAAATCTTGTGGTGGTCCGGTACGGCCTAGCTATCATAATTACATGAAAGAAAGCCAACCCAAGAACATTTGATTATTATCATCAAATTAAATCTGTAAGATAAACTGGAAGATGAACAGTGCCAGTAGCGATAGTTTATATACTGCTCTATTGTGAGAGATTACCGATTCACCTGAATGTGACCGAGCCTAGTTTTTCCTCACTGGATTAAAAACTTTCCCGGTCAGTGGCTATCATCACGCAGTGGAGGATTATACCATCACCTCATTTTTCCCCCCTATGTCGAACCGTGTCAGTGCCATCCCATAGACTCGTTTCTTTATAATAAAACACAAGATTTCTTAGAACTTCAAGTCCGGCGATAAGCGGGAATATTTGCTCTCAGTGAATCCTCGCATTATCTGGGGCGGGACATAGAAGGACTAGACAGTTGTCATACGTCAAGAGTTAATTATTGTGTTTATCATTCTAAGGGATTGTCTGATGCTGCAAATCGGTAAGTGTGTGGTGTATATGAGTGTGGATCCTCACGCGTGTGTATGAATGACAGGAAATTTAATCTTTTTCTTTTGTAACCCTGTTGTTAACTTTCTTGCCTAATAATATAATTTTTCTGTATTCCCCGCATTGTTCCTTTAAGGGGGAGCTGATAATTGGTTAACTCTGTTTAAAACCCCCTCCTTTCCATTTGCTTAGTAAAGGGAAGAACAGCTGGGAAGAACAGGTTTTTTTCTATCACCTATACCTAACTTTGTAACACCTCTTTCAGAGCAATTAACTTCACTGTTAGGTTAACGTACCTATGTTCCTGATATTATCTATCTTTGGACTGGGTTTATCTTTGTCTAATAAGCGGGGAGGGCTTAGTCGATACCAATCTTCTTCACCCCTCCCAAACTTGTTATTTGCATTTGTGTACTTATGATAATTTATGTAATATCTGATATTTGTTAGTAATTGATGTTTAAGGTGAATAAAATCACATAAACTCATTTAGTTCTGTGTTGGATGTACCCAAAGCCCAACTTTTCCCCTATTCGTTTAATATAGTTTGTATCTACGTCGTCTGTGTGTTTGAAAACACCAAATCGGTGTACGCGCAGAGGTATGTCTGGAAAACTGGCAAATAATTGTTTGACCAGGAGAGTGGAAGAGAAGATTGAGAGAAACGATTTGTCGTAAATAAGTCTGTCTTTACTCTCCTCCAGCACTCTGTGGAGCATCATATTTAATCTATACATTTCTATCACTGAGTTTTTCATCATCATTCTACACTCTAAACCGGACTACTATTTATAGACTCTTTTCTCTCAAAATAAATTTACGACACAGACAAATGATATCAAAATAATAACACTTCTTCATCTTCATCTTCGTTCACTTTCAAACGTCAACTTGAATATGTACAAAGAAAGCTGTGGTCAGCCTGAGGCTGTTGATATATCCGTAGAGTTTTTTCCAGGAATGGTACTGGTGATGGGCATTGTGGAATATATAGAGATTAAGAGAAACCAAGTCAAACACTAAAATAAGAATCTTGAACCCAAATGTCAAGTCAGTCCTATTGTATGGCTCTGAAACATGGAGAACAACAAAAACAACAACCAAAAAGCTACAGACATTCATAAACGGATGCTTGCGTAGAATAGAAGGATTGAAATGGTATGACAAAGTCACAAATGTGGAATTGATGACAAGAACCAGACAAGTGCCAGTGGAACAAGAGTTGAGAAGAAGACGCTGGCGATAGATAGGTCACACATTGAGGAAACCTGTTGATAGCATTACTAGGCAGTCATTGTTCTAGAATCCACAGGGAAAGAAAGGCAGAGGTAGACCAAAAAACACATGGAGAAGAGAACTGGATACAGAGGTGAAAATGATGAGGAAAACATGGAAAGAACTTGAGCGGATGGCACAGGACAGGAAGACTTGGCATGAGTTTGTTGAAAGCCTATGCTCCTGTGGGAGCTAAAGGGTATTGATTGATTGTGGAATAGAAGGATTAAAATGTTATGAAACTGATGACAAGTGCCAGTGAAACAAGAGATGAAGACGCTGGCGATAGGACACACACACACACACATTGAGGAAACCTGTTGATAGCATTACAAAGCAGACCCCCCAGGGTACGAGAGGGAGAGCATGACAAAAAAAAATATGTGGAGAAGAGAACTGGAGACATGTGACAATGACACAGCTTGAGCTGATGGCACGTGGCAAGAGGACTTGGCATATGTTTGTTGAAGTCACGTGACAAGAGGACTTGGCATATGTTTGTTGAAGTCACGTGACAAGAGGACTTGGCATATGTTTGTTGAAGTCACGTGGCAAGAGGACTTGGTATATGTTTGTTGAAGTCACGTGGCAAGAGGACTTGGTATATGTTTGTTGAAGTCACGTGGCAAGAGGACTTGGTATATGTTTGGTGAAGTCACGTGGCAAGAGGACTTGGTATATGTTTGTTGAAGCCACGTGACAAGAGGACTTGGTATATGTTTGTTGAAGTCACGTGGCAAGAAGACTTGGTATATGTTTGTTGAAGTCACGTGGCAAGAGGACTTGGTATATGTTTGTTGAAGTCACGTGGCAAGAGGACTTGGTATATGTTTGTTGAAGTCACGTGGCAAGAGGACTTGGTATATGTTTGTTGAAGTCACGTGGCAAGAGGACTTGGTATATGTTTGTTGAAGTCACGTGACAAGAGGACTTGGCATATGTTTGTTGAAGTCACGTGGCAAGAGGACTTGGCATATGTTTGTTGAAGTCACGTGACAGAGGATTTGGTATATGTTTGTTGAAATCACGTGGCAAGAGAACTTGGTATATGTTTGTTGAAGTCACGTGGCAAGAGGACTTGGTATATGTTTGTTGAAGTCACGTGGCAAGAGGACTTGGTATATGTTTGTTGAAGTCACGTGGCAAGAGGACTTGGTATATGTTTGTTGAAGTCACGTGGCAAGAGGACTTGGTATATGTTTGTTGAAGTCACGTGGCAAGAGGACTTGGTATATGTTTGTTGAAGTCACGTGGCAAGAGGACTTGGTATATGTTTGTTGAAGTCACGTGGCAAGAGAACTTGGTATATGTTTGTTGAAGTCACGTGGCAAGAGGACTTGGTATATGTTTGTTGAAGCCACGTGGCAAGAGGACTTGGTATATGTTTGTTGAAGTCACGTGACAAGAGGACTTGGTATATGTTTGTTGAAGTCACGTGACAAGATGACTTGGTATATGTTTGTTGAAGTCACGTGGGAAGAGGACTTGGTATATGTTTGTTGAAGTCACGTGACAAGAGGACTTGGTATATGTTTGTTGAAGTCATGTGGCAAGAGGACTTGGTATATGTTTGTTGAAGTCACGTATCAAGAGGATTTGGTATATGTTTGTTGAAGTCACGTGGCAAGAGGACTTGGTATATGTTTGTTGAAGTCACGTGGCAAGAGGACTTGGTATATGTTTGTTGAAGTCACGTGACAAGAGGATTTGGTATATGTTTGTTGAAGTCACGTGGCAAGAGGATTTGGTATATGTTTGTTGAAGTCACCTGGCAAGAGGATTTGGTATGTGTTTGTTGAAGTCACGTGGCAAGTGGATTTGGTATGTGTTTGTTGAAGTCACGTGGCAAGAGGACTTGGGCTGTGTTTGTTGAAGTCACATGGCAAGAGGACTTGGGCTGTGTTTGTTGAAGTCACGTGGCAAGAGGACTTGGGCTGTGTTTGTTGAAGTCACGTGGCAAGAGGACTTGGGCTGTGTTTGTTGAAGTCACGTGACAAGGGGACTTGGTATGTGTTTGTTGAAGTCACGTGGCAAGAGGATTTGGTATGTGTTTTGTTGAAGTCACGTGGCAAGAGGATTTGGTATGTGTTTGTTGAAGTCACATGGCAAGAGGATTTGATATGTGTTTGTTGAAGTCACGTGGTAAGAGGATTTGGTATGTGTTTGTTGAAGTCACGTGGCAAGATGATTTGGTATATGTTTTTTGAAGTCACGTGGCAAGAGGATTTGGTATATGTTTGTTAAAGTCACGTGGCAAGAGGATTTGGTATATGTTTGTTGAAGTCACGTGACAAGATGACTTGGTATAGGTTTGTTGAAGTCACGTGACAAGAGGACTTGGTATAGGTTTGTTGAAGTCACGTGACAAGAGGACTTGGTATATGTTTGTGAAAGTCACGTGGTAAGAGGACTTGGTATATGTTTTGTGAAGTCACGTGGCAAGAGGATTTAGTATATGTTTGCTGAAGTCACGTGGCAAGAGGATTTGGTATATGTTTGTTGAAGTCACGTGGCAAGAGGATTTGGTATATGTTTGTTGAAGTCACGTGGCAAGAGGATTTGGTATATGTTTGTTGAAGTCACGTGACAAGAGGATTTGGTATATGTTTGTTGAAGTCACGTGGCAAGAGGATTTGGTATATGTTTTTTGAAGTCACGTGGCAAGAGGACTTGGTATATGTTTGTTAAAGTCACGTGGCAAGAGGATTTGTTATATGTTTGTTGAAGTCACGTGACAAGAAGATTTGGTATATGTTTGTTGAAGTCACGTGGCAAGATGACTTGGTATATGTTTGTTGAAGTCACGTGACAAGAAGATTTGGTATATGTTTGTTGAAGTCACGTGACAAGATTTGGTATATGTTTGTTGAAGTCACGTGGCAAGAGGACTTGGTATATGTTTGTTGAAGTCACGCGGCAAGAGGACTTGGTATATGTTTGTTGAAGTCATGTGGCAAGAGGACTTGGTATATGTTTGTTGAAGTCACGTGGCAAGAGGACTTGGTATATGTTTGTTGAAGTCACGTGGCAAGATGACTTGGTATATGTTTGTTGAAGTCATGTGGCAAGAGGATTTGGTATATGTTTGTTGTAGTCACGTGGCAAGAGGATTTGGTATGTTTTTTGAAGTCACGTGGCAAGAGGATTCGGTATGTTTTTTGAAGTCACGTGGCAAGAGGATTTGGTATATGTTTGTTGAAGTCACGTGGCAAGAGGATTTGGTATATGTTTTGTTGAAGTCACGTGACAAGAGGATTTGGTATGTGTTTGTTGAAGTCACGTGGCAAGAGGATTTGATATGTTTGTTGAAGTCACGCGGCAAGAGGATTTGGTATGTGTTTGTTGAAGTCACGTGGCAAGAGGATTTGGTATGTGTTTGTTGAAGTCACGTGGCAAGAGGATTTGGCATGTGTTTGTTGAAGTCACGTGGCAAGAGGACTTGGCATATGTTTGTTGAAGTCACGTGGCAAGAGGACTTGGTATATGTTTGTTGAAGTCACGTGGCAAGAGGACTTGGCATATGTTTGTTGAAGTCACGTGGCAAGAGGACTTGGCATATGTTTCTTGGGGAGCTAAAAGATATTGATTGATTGCATACTAGATGTTTGTTCATCTTTATTATTAGTTAAGATCAGTAAATCAGTATATATTATTAGTTAAGATCAGTATATCAGTATATGTTATTAGTTAAGATCAGTATATCAGTATATATTATTAGTTAAGATCAGTATATATTATTAGTTATTATCAGTATATATTATTAGTTAAGATCAGTATATCAGTATATATTATTAGTTAAGATCAGTATATCTGTATATATTTTTGTTAAGATCAGTATATCAGTATATATTATTAGTTAAGATCAGTATATCAGTATATATTATTAGTTAATATCAGTATATATTATTAGTTAAGATCAGTGAAAAAGATACGGCACTCGCAAATGAAATGCGTAGGCCCCGGGCATAAGTCTGCAGTAATTATAAATAAAGACGCCCCTTACCCCACCCTCGGCCCAGTTTATCAGCGTCACTGGTTTGGATGTTAATATATGTATTAATATCTGGGTAGATTACTGGTCTGTTCGTGTGTTTATGTACGTAGATGATTACAAGGCACTCCTTGCTCTGAAATCCCCAGGGTAAGAGAGGGGGGAGGAGGACGCAAAGCACACAGAGAAGAGAGCTGGAGACGGACGGGAACAGGATAATAAGACAGGAATAGGCCTTGAACGGATAGCACAGGACAGTGTTACTAAGGCTTGGCATGAATTAATCGATGACGTATGCTCCTTAGGGAGCTGAACTGTTATGATGATGATGAGAGACTGTCACGAAATACATTCATTCTTTCTTCTGGTCTTAACTCTTCTACGGCATTATTACGTTGCCATTCCTTTTACGTGCTAATTCTTCCAGTATTCGTTGTTTTCGCTTTCATCGTTCAAGGTTTTCTTATCACATCTTGTCACACCTCTCACCCACCCCTCTTCTGCTTATTTTCTCCTTTGTTGTCGGCGACATGTAGCGAAGGACGAACTTGCCGCATTGACTGTTCGCTTATCGCCAGCTCCAGGCGGAGTAAGAGTCTACACTTAGTGACATTTCTATTTTTAACCCATACTTTTTATTGGGAAAGATACACGAAACCATGCTGTCGCATGATAAGGTGCTAGTTTGCTAACATGACCCGCCCAAATACACGGCAGATCTCACTGGGATGTAGGAAACGACAATCTTGTTGAATATTAAGACACAGGCAGTGATGTAATACTTCCGGCAGATGGAATTTGTTGTGATAAACAGTTACAAGAAAATAACATCATGAAAGATATTATTAGTGATAGATCTGGAAACATAACAAATACCAACAGAAGTGGCAAGATTTTATATGGTAATGCAGTTTAAAAATCACACGTTATCTTATGTTTTCATGTAGTAATTTTCTACATGAAATGCGATTAGTGGGGGGAATAGGCCCCTATCACAACCAGACACTCATTTGCAATTGATTTGGCATTTGAGATGCTAAGATAGATTGAGCTCCTGATTGGACTTCTCCTCAGAGTAGCAACTGGGCATGTAGGCGAAAATTTCGTTTATAAGCTACAGCGTTGTAAGCCTACTTCACTGACTTCAAGAAGAAATCATAGACAACCAGGAATACGGAAAATTTGTCTTTTTTTAGCTTGTGGTACACGTTGCCAGAGTCGATGCTGGACACCATTAGACGGGTCTTGAAAACGCTTGACTTGACAGCTTAAGCAGTTACCTCGGTCTTGTGCAAGAGACGGGCTGCTGTCACAATATTGGACTATTGTAGAAAACTACAGTCCAAAGCACCTGTGGGAATCAACAGCGGTGGAAGCAGATGCCAACCGACCCCACACTGGAAGCTAAGTAGCATGACAGTGCAACCAATGGAAATTTCCAAAATTTTCATAAGCTCCACCACAATTTAAATCATCCTATGATGATAAATGTCATCGCTTTTTTTATTAACAACTTTATTTATTTTATATTGTTAAACTGTAAGTGATTATCAAACATGTTTATCTGTAAGTTTAAAGCTATAGTTGGGTTAATCATTCTTGAGTGAAGTATATGTTTGCACCGGTATGAATCATACTGTGTTAAATACATAAACATATAAAGCTATAAAATTAATAATTGCTGAATCACCTTCAGCTGGGGGATGAGACATACGAGCGAAAATATATTACCTCACAGATGGGGCGGGAGAGTAATAAGTTCATGACAGCTTAGATGATCTCAGTTGTTTTGTTAGCTTTTCTTTAAAATCCTGTGAGGCACCCTAACGTAGAAGCATCATTGTTCTATTTATATCTCTGTCAAAAGTAATCTCGAGCGAAGGTTGATCCCTTTAAAGACCTTCTTCATTATACTCTAAAGTTTGGCCATTGTTGGACCACTACTGCGGAGCAGGGGAGACAATACCATCACACTGACACATAAATAATAGGACTACTGCACCCTCAAGCATGTTGCACAAGGCAACCAATAGGATGGGGGGGGGGGGGGATGCAACCTCATCATGTCAAACAGATTGCTACAGTAACACCACTACAAGAGCATGTAAATGTTGTGTGCTGGCTTCCTGCAAGGGCGGCCACCTGCTGTGGTGGCTCCATGCTCCATAGGGAGTGAAAAGGAAAATTATATATATATATATATATAGAGAGAGAGAGAGAGAGAGAGACACACTCACACGCACAGATTAAGTAATCCCATCACGAGAAAGTTATAAGGCCTTGGCATTGATAATAAATTGCTTGAGGAATAAGATTGTGCATGTTTGCCTGAGTAGCTTCGTTAGGTCTCTGAGGAGACAAAAGTATATGGCAACTGCTTCCCCGGACGTCTAAGCGGTGATTAACTTGAGGATGTGCAGGGGGCTGCCAACCTCATCATGTCAAACACGTTGCCACAGAAACTACCGCTGCAAAAGCACATTAATGCTTTGTTATAGGCTACCTACAAGGGAAATAGTGCTGGTGCCAGCTTACACTGGGGGTGAGAAGGGGAATGAATGAATATACATGTTTGTAGTTGTAGCGTCAAGTCCACCAAAGTCAATTTAACGTTAGAAGGGGAACGACTAAGTAAGTACGTAAGTAAGTTTCTGTCATATTGAAGAGGAAATCATTTTTACAATTATTTAAGATAATTTGAGACATGTGCTAACTGTGATATTTGATAGCAGAGAACATAAATAATTTTACAGTATCAAAATCCCAAAGGGGCTATCCATAAAAGACGTCCACAGGAGAGGGGGGAGGGAGGGGTATGTAAAAAGTGGAAAGGGGGGGGGGGGGGGAATTTAAGTTCAAAGTGGACGTCCAATTCACAAGCCGCATGGTAACTCTCACTCACAAATAAATCTATCAAGAGTAACAAACTCTCTTATCTTCGACACCTTCTTACTGTCCTGTTAAACCCAAATAAAACGTTCTTCGGAATTAGTCCCTCTTGTCAGGCCTTCCAATCCTTCTAGACTCAAAATCTCTAATACGAAGAGGTTTTAACTTCGATGCTCCTGTTCTCCGGAACACACACCTTTAATATATTAACTCTCTGGGAACCGACATCACAATTATTGTGATTTCATAATTAGATTCTTTTCTATGTTAATTTATGAACAGTAGAGCGGTTAAATTTTTTTTTTATTAAACTCACGCCCCCCCCCCCCCCCCCCCCCCCCCCCAGCCATTTTCCAAAGTGGTGGATTGTTTTTATTAACAGTTTGCCGTACACTTATTTTTTTAGTATTTTTTTTTTTCTAAGTCATGGTAGACATGGAATTTTGTTTCAGAAGCGAAAATGACCAAAAACAGGCTTTCAACCTTCAGGGTGCTTGATTATTTTATATATATATATATATATTATATATATATATATATATATATATATATATATATATATATATATATATATATATATATATATATATATATATATATATATATATATATATATATATATATATATATATATATATATATATATATATATAAATATATATATATATATATATATATATATATATATATATATATATATATATATATATATATATATATATATATATATATATATATATATATATATATATATATATAAACCAATAAAATGGTGTTGAAGCAGTTGTACATATTAAAAGTTCACATGACACAAGGGATGTTTGCGGGATTAACCTTCGTCATCCAGTGACAAACAGGTGCCATGGACAAGAATTACATATAGGTACAGTACTACAAAAAACATACGATGATGAGAAACATACACCAAATGAGCGATAAAAACAGATGGAAAAAGTAAACAACCACAGTGATGAGAGAAAAAAGAACAATAATAATGCAAGAAAATCGTTTAACCTGAAAGAAATACCGAAACAAGAAAGTAAATAATCAACGAAACGAAGAAAAAAAAATGAACAAAACTTTGGAACAAGTAAAAGGTCACTTAGCTAGATCCGTAGATGCTTGGAATAGAACACTGATTATTTTATACCACTAAGGTCACGACAATAATCATTTTACATTTTAGTATAAATTTAGTTTATTTTTTACAACCATTGATTAATTATATTCTGAGTTTAAAGAATCTCGACGCACTGTTTGTTGCCTGCAATGTGCCAGGACATAGTGCATACATTGCTGTTGAAAGGCGTATGACACCATTATCTCATGACCTATCGGGACGTATTTTGCCACATGATCACTATGGATCACGCCTTGATTCCAATAGCAAAATTGTAGGCCAATTTCAAGAAAGCTGTAGAGACACTTGCTGAAGTTTGGAATCAAACAGTCATTGATGGCTACAGTGTGCATGCCAAGTATGTGGAACCTGAAGTAAGTAGCAATGCAGCTGACCTTCCCGTTCCAAGCTTGCAGTGGTGCTGCTACCATGTTCAGCAGTCACAATACTGCCTACAAATTGTCAAGTGCAATACTCTCACATGCTGCGGACAGAGACGCTCGAACTACAATGATGTATTTCGCAAATGATTCATTCCATCGCCAATGCCATTTTACAGAACATGTTCAGGCGTCAGCAGTGCATCATGTGCAGATAGCAGTGGCATATATTTTTTCACAGAATTGCGTTAGATGGTCTTGAACCACATCATGGATTTAAAGTCATGCCATTTGACTTTTACTGCCCCTCAACGACTGACAAATTTACAAGCATGTATGCAGCTCATGTGGACATTCTCATGCAGCTGTCAAAGTGCACAAATCTGTGCATCAGACAGTTACAATTGATCCAGATGACGATGATGTTGGTGATGCAGACATTGCACCAAAGCACCGAGAACAACAAAGTTCTGACACTAGGGTCGTTATTATACGCAGCCTGTTCAACTGGTTGCAGTCTGAATTCAGTGCTAAATGAATGGCAAACATTCACATTAATATTGTGGCAGTTAAGAGTTAACCTTCAGAATATTACTACAGTACACTTTGTTTCAAAAGTTTAAGACATCATAGAAACGTTAAGATAATCAGTTTCAATAAACAATTAATTTAAGATTTAAATTTATAAAATTATGCTTTCATGATCAAATTTCTTACTTTGTTTATAAAGTTTTGTCACATAATTGTTTTGCTTCATTAACTGTCAAAACTTTCATTTTTGGTTGACTGTTTCAATATTGAAAATAATTATTGTGCCGGTTTAGGAGGTGTCTTGAACTTAGGAAACCCACTGCATAGTTTTTGCATATTTAAATTTTTACATAGCTTTAGTGTTTTTGTTTTTTGTTACTTACTGTAAGATATTAAATTAAAACTGTTTCAGTTATACGGAACACTGAGATGAGACTTGTATGTTACTATGTAATGTGCAATATTTAGTAACTCGTGTTTCACATAATTAAACTGAGTTATTTGTATACAAATGATGTATTGTATAGAACTAAACTAAGCTTTAAGTACATATAGGTAGGTGATTAAAAATGTAAGCTTATGTGTTTATACGTCCACAAGGGGGGAGGGGGTAGGGGTCAATCAGAGGTGGACATGGGGGAGGGGAGGGTTAAAAAAATGCCAGAATTTTGTGGACGTCTTTTATGGATGGCCCCAAAGTGGAAATCGGCACAAGTCAAATTTTTGTTGCAATTTTCGACACAGCGGAGTTCAAATTCATAAAGTCGATGACGCACATTTTAGAATTGTTTCATTCTGGTTGAACGTGATGCATTACCTTCAGCTAATCAAGGGGCACAGACCTTCAACATACATATTGTATAAGCTTCCAAGATCTCCTGTTTGTACATCAAATTTTACACGGCAGAACACCTTCATACTTGCAAATGTTCTTTCGCTATAAGTACTGCTCATATTTTATACGTGGCGACCTATTTTTGGACCTAGCAAACCCTCGAACTGACCTCTTCCGAAGTTGTTTTAGTTATGCAGGTGCTTTAGCATGGAGTAATTCCCTACCCAAGTTCTGTCAAAACTGATAATTACATCTCATTCAAAACACATCTGCATTCACGTGTCATGAAATCGTGTACACACATTTAACGACAATTCTGTTTTCAGTTATTTCCAACGTTAGCATGAGCATGTCAATGTAATATTTTCAATTTTAAATTGAATTTTTAATATTAAGTAGCTTTATTGCTTGACCCCTCTCTCTCTCTCTCTCTCTCTATCCCTCTCTCTATGTGCGTGAATGACTATGAGTAAATGTACTTGTGTATGCTCAGTTTCTGATTGTGATGATAATATTAATTAACCCGGTCTGAAGTTGTTAATATTTTAGTTTTAATTTGTAAAAATGCTGAAAATTGTATAGCAGGTCAGAAATGTAAAAAGGCAATTATGCCTATTTCTTTAACCCTGATGAAATCAAGATGTCATTCGTTCGTTCGTTGTTGTGATGGTTTCTATAGCAATTTGTATGACATGATGTGGTTGCCAACCACCATTTTGTATGACATTGATGTGGTTGCCAACCACCATACAATACCTCATATTAGTTGCCATAGACGACGATACCTAAGGGGAGCAGTGTTCTCCGAGCATAATGCAGATAAAATATTTAACTTGAGACAGTCACACAAGTTTGCTGACAAATGTCCTCAGGCTGAAGAACAAGCATATATGGAAATGTAA
>JAMPIV010021981.1:212500-217931 GCA_024509875.1 Oreohelix idahoensis | reverse complement strand
GTTCTATCGCGTAGGTGACCCGACATACAAACCACTTTGAATCTTATCTGATAACCTGTCAGCCACATATGCGTCTGATGAATTTTCACACCCAACTACAGTTCATTGAATACGCTCTTCAACGATTGTCACAAATCAATGCAGTCCTCTTGATCATATAAGGATTATTTCTAATGTAGTGGAAAACGATTCTGGATCATTGATGTAACAACATAAAGAGACGGCTGCAAAACACTCTTCAAAAGGACATCGTGTCGCGCATTTCTCATTTTGTTACTCAAAGGCGGTAATGGATGCCGCTGTATTAATTCATATCATGCGCTAGCTATCATCGATCGCCCTTGTGTATTTTTTTATGTTTCCTTCGCCGCATGAAGTGTGACACAACAGTGTACAAGAAATTATTAAGTGGTATGCAAGAAATTATTAAGTGGTGTGTAACAAAAAGTTTACCGGATAACAACGTCACAAATGCACTGGCTGGCATCAGGTCGAATTATTATGTTTATGAGTCATGCGCACTGAAGTGAACTAACAACCGTTGCTTTTCAGGAACTACAAAAAAAAGCCACGCATGTATTTGTGTGTACAGCTGGTTTGCATTGTGACAACAACATATGTTGTTTGTGAGATTATTTAGGAAACTAATATCGCCACACTTCATTTCTTGAAAGGTGGCGTGATATCAACGAAATCTATCAACAATTGAGCGAGACATTATATAATCAATTATGGTAGAAGCGGTGTTTCGTAGATTCTACAAAATTCGCAGTCTGTTGTCTGTTTTATATGTAGGTAAAAATGGATAAACAAATGTATAGAAGATAAATAACACATTTAATATAAACATTACTAATTATTATTAGTGAAGTTACCCGGGGTCTCTGAGAGACCAAAATAAAAACAGAACAGGATTACAAGACTCTAAAGCATGTCGTACTAGGCAACAAATAGGAGGTTGGGCATCAGTCTGACAACCTCATTTTTGTGAAACAAGTTGCCATGGAAACCATGGTAGCATGAGCATGTGAATGTTTGGTGCAGACTTCCTACAAGGGACCAGCAGTGGTAGTGGCCCCAATCTCCGTGAGGGGCGCAAAGGAAAATAAGTAATAACATAAATAACAAATTGAATATAATAATAACTAATTGTCAGTAATTAATTATTCGTAATATGAAAATAGTAATAATCATCAAAAGTAACCAAGATGCTGGAGACTTCCTCTGACGATATGATTAGCTGCTTCGCTCTCAAGATCCAGTGGTTAAGCAAAACTCGATAAAAAGCGTTAGAAATTTAACCGCATGAATGTTTATTCTTGATAACTTTTGTTTTGAAATAAAAATAATTGCAGATGTGTTTAGAACTATACTAGCCGCCATTAAAAACGCATCGCATTAGTTTATGAACCACAACTCGTTGTGCTAAATTTAAAATACATGAAACCACTGATTTTACATTTCTGATTTTACATTTACTAACCCAAATTTGCTGTATTATTAAACATGAGACAATTCAGAACCGGCTCCTAAGCAGTTGTCAACCCTAGGTGTAAAAACAAAAGTCGCACTCACTGTCATTCAGGCACAGCCATCATTAATTCCGTGTGCCAGGTGTATGAGCTGCTGTCTGAGTTGCTGTTTGGAAGCGATTGCGCAGATGTAACAATAGAATTTGGCGATCTTGAGCTAGTGTTGTTACACGAGGTTGACCAAGCCTGGGACGGTCATTGGTGGCACCTGTCGCCCGAAATCGCTGGTTCAGCCTCACTATAGTGGACTGGTCACAACTGAAATGCCTGGCAACTTCTCTGGTCGCCATTCCACTGCTGAGCATACCAACAGCTTGCCATCGCTCTTGTGACGACAGTCGAGGCATGACAAAAACATTAACAGACTTTCTTTCGATGAAAACAGATAATGGCTTTTTACTCGCTGAAACTTGACTAATGCGTGTGCCAAATTTCAATGTGATTCGACTTTTAATAAAGCCAGAATTTATAATAAAAAAAACTTTGTTTTGTACGCGAAGCACGCAAGATTTGAAGTAAACATCACATCGACAGTAAAATGGGAATACATGAACTTCATCACTTGCACACTTTCGGGATTTGAAAATCGCTCACTTGAATAAACATTTCAACAGTGAAAACATGGCACGATTTCGATGCTTTTTTAATGGCGGCTAGTATAGATGAAATGAGTCCGGTCCTCGCTAGGGCAGTGTTTTTTAAGGACAAAACAATCAGTAATAACACCGTACGTTGAGAAAAAAGCTCATCGTCAACCACATAAAGGCGTGTCTTTTGTTGAGTAAATGTCCAGAAAAAACACCTTTATAATTATACGAAAGGATTGTTAGTAAAGTGCATTCCGAAAATTGCAATAAAGTAAAGTCCCTTACAGAAGCAAGAGATGAAGTTGTTGCTTGAGGAGAGGAAGAAATAAAAGCATGATCAAAGTCTTCAAGGCTGTCAATAATGTGAGGTTATACTAGCAGTCTCACAATGGCAAATAAATAGTTACAGACACCACAACTGAGTACATGAACGGCTTCGCCACAAGTTTCTAGCACAGGGAAGGGGGTTGTTGCAACCTTTTTTGCGATGGTCTTCTGGTGATGTTCTCGAGAAAGTCAATACTCTCGACCCTAAAATTATCTAAGGACATGAGGTATATCATACGTATGGACATGAGGTATAACATATATATGTGTTCTGGTGCCAGACAGTATCGGCTGCTCCGTTCTTCTGGACTCACCAGCAGAGGCATGCTGCATAGGCAAGAACTTGACCTCTTTATTCAAGCGCCCACCTTCGTGCCCACCGAGACATCGTTTTGGGGCGCGTTTCTATAGACAGTAATGACTAAAAGGGAAACTACTCTACTACGATATTAAAAGACTGGGGCGTAACTCCACGAGATTTCGAAATCTGTAACTCCGCATGGACAAGCAATCACTCCTTTCACGGAACGAAACGGGAAAAGTAGAAGAAGAAGAAGAAGAAGAAGAAGAAGAAGAAGAAGAAGAAGAAGAAGAAGATAACAAAAAGAAAATAGATGTTCGTGAAGAGATCATCAACATGGCTGAATAAGAAACAGAAGAATGATTGACATGGCGATGAGATGAAAAAGTGTCTGAAAATGTTGTCATAAGCAAACAACTGCAAAGTTTGAACAACAACAAACTTGACGTTTGAATAGTTTTAGTGAACTGTTAAGAAAGGCAAAGGCCGTGACGGAGAAAGCTGTTCGAAATGTTCCTTCTTTGAAAAGACGCTAAAAGATCGTCTCTGTGATAGGGGCCTAAACTCGGCACTGCACTTCTGCACTTGTATCTTCAAGGACCCTTCACGAAAGTGATCAAAAAATTATTGACTTTCTTCGAAAAGGCAGCACTCACTGAACCAGATAATTACACCCATGTCGCTATCATGTTGTATTCCATGATAAAAAAATAAACAAAATATTGTTATTATTTGATTTCTTTTTGAGCACGGATTTGTTAAGAATAAATGAATGAACATGCACTTTAAACGTGTTTTCTCGGTGATTATTTGTGTTTCTCAATTTACTTGACCGCCCATTTCAACCGTCATGATATTGAAGTATAATATTATATCATTATCCTCCTTCTCGTCATCATCAGCAGCCTCATCATCAACATCATCATCATCGTCGTCATTACTGTCATCGTCATCATCATCATCACCATTATCATCATCGTTTCCTTTATTCGCTCTTTATGTAGCATAATTCCACCACAACAGAGCCACCTCCACCCCCCCCCCCCCTATTGGTGTGGAAGCAAATGTCAAAGCACATGCTCCTGCAGCGACTGCTTCTGTCGCAGTCTGTTTACATCATGATGCTGCCAGTCCCATGCACAACCTTGTATTAGTAACCACTTACGACCTGCCTAGAGGATCAATAGCCCTTTCTTTCTTTGTCTTCCCATGAACTCCAACTTACTGCACGAGACGGTAAAATTTACACTGCTCAATAAAATCATATGCACACTCGCTTTACCTGAGACGAATGTAGACAGACAATGTAAAAGATATCTTCAAGAAACATAGAAAGACGTTGGTCCAAGCAACAAGACTTAGAACGGAAGTTCTTTTCCTACAACGCTTAGCGGTAGAAAATAAGAGAAACGTACATTGCTGAATGCATTACGTGTAGGAGTATTCACATACGTGTAGGACTACACGCATACGTGTAAGAGTATACACATACATGCAGGCGTACGCACATACGTGTAGGACTACACACATAATCCCAGCGGTAACCTTGAAGATAAAATTCTTCATGATGTGAGAGAATATTAATAAAGATAAAGTGAGCATCATAGCGCTGTTCGGAAATTAGGTTATAGAAATGGGGCTTTATTGCAGACAGGGACCGAACAGTGCTGCCATTATAGAAGAGTGTGAGACATATGGACAAGTCACCCAAAGCAAGTAGTTCAACTCAGCCAACAAGAGCAAAGAAGACCTTCTATCCAGGAAAGTAAAGACGCAAGATGGGGAAAGTTGGAAGCACTCCCTTCTGCTGAATCATCTTCTTTTGTCTAGGAGAAAGTCCATATTCAGCGTGCGGTATGTTCAAATGCTAAACGAAAAAGGAAGAACCGCACATTTAGTAGCAGAAGAAGTAAAGACAAGTCAACCTTATAGGGTGATTCAAATACAAAACCAATAAATAAATAAGAAAATGTTTCAGAAGAGAGAAGAGAACATACATTAATTAACGAGTTGGAAAAAGAGGCAGAAGATGCTGATGCCAAATAAAACATAGCACCTGTACAATAGATAATGAAGCTAACATTTGGGGGTCAGAGTGGCTAAGAGGTATGGCGTCCGTCTCGAGTTCTTTTCACAGAACGGATTGGGGCGACCCCGTTTTCTCGATCTCTCATTCACTACGGCAGTACTCAGTTCATTTGTTGTACTGTACTGATTTAATTGACTGCTTTTCAATGGTTGCACTCTTTTCTTTCTGTTTGCTATGTAGCAGAGAGTTTGTTTCTTCAAAAATTTGACACTCCTTGTTGATGATTAACACATCACATTTGCAAGGAGCGGCGGAGGTAATATTGAACGTCAGACAAGTTGGTAATTCTTGTATATCAAAGCTTCGCCGCTACAGGTTAGCACTACAATCGCCAGCGTGTTTGCTTAAATCGCTGAAAAAGGCCAGTGGCGGAACAGATAACGTGATTACCAGATTACCCGTCTGTGAATAGATTACTTTCTGATAAAGTAATAAATTTGTTACATCTGAAACACATTTGTCGCATGAGTTTATAGTAGAGTTGGTGAGTTCGCCTGCCAGGGCATCGGATGTTTTCAGACCATATATGGAAGACTTGACCTCTACATTATGTTCAGAATTGTTCCATGTCAGGAAAATTTTGAAATCACACCCA